>WNWK01001092.1:0-328195 GCA_009830355.1 Cherax destructor | reverse complement strand
CTTGTACTCACTGGAGCGCAGGCGAGAGAATACACCTAACAAAAATATTTCATTGTGTGTTTATTAGATTATTGTAAACTTATTTAAAATATATTTAGTTGGATTAAACTAAATTAAACTGCGCTTGTTATAATAAGGTTAGGTAAGTTTTCTAAGGTACTTTTGGTACAAAATCATTAATTTTTATATTAACATAAATGAAAAAATATATCCTTAAATGTATAAGAGAAAATTTTAGAAAGGATTTAATTTTAAATGAGTTCTTGTTAACTGGTCGACCAGTTTTACCTATTCGGCACGACATATATATAACACCCACTATCAATGGTCAATGCCTGGAGAGATGCCTGGTATATCAGGCATTACTGTCAAACAAGTAAAATACTTACCTAGAAACTACAAGGAATCTCTGGTCAACATCTTTAATGCCATTTTGTCTTCTGGACATTTTCAATTGCTCTTAAAACAGCGAAGATGATTTTATTCCTAAACCAAATAAAGATGTCCATAAACCTGATAATTATAGACATATCTCGTTACTCGAGGTCACGGGTAAAGTCCTGAGAAAATTATTTCTAATAGACTAAATTATTACATGGAATATAATCACCTTTTTCTGAGAAACAGTTTGGTTTCCACACTCATAGAGGGACCCAACATGTGCACTCACAGAGGGACCCAACATGTGCACTCACAGAGGACTCAACATGTGCACACACAGAGGGACCCAACATGTGCACTCACAGAGGGACCCAACATGTGCACACACAGAGGGACCCAACATGTGCACACAGAGGGACCCAACATGTGCACACACAGAGGGACCCAACATGTGCACACACAGAGGACCCAACATGTGCACTCACAGAGGGTCCCAACATGTGCACACACAGAGGGACCCAACATGTGCACACACAGAGGGACCCAACATGTGCACTCACAGAGGGGCCCAACATGTGCACTCACAGAGGGACCCAACATGTGCACTCCGAGGGACCCAACATGTGCACTCACAGAGGGACCCAACATGTGCACTCACAGAGGGACCCAACATGTGCACTCACAGAGGGACCCAACATGTGCACTCACAGAGGGGCCCAACATGTGCACTCACAGAGGGGCCCAACATGTGCACTCACAGAGGGGCCCAACATGTGCACTCACAGAGGGACCCAACATGTGCACTCACAGAGGAACCCAACATGTGCACTCACAGAGGGACCCAACATGTGCACTCACAGAGGGACCCAACATGTGCACTCACAGAGGGACCCAACATGTGCACTCACAGAGGGGCCCAACATGTGCACTCACAGAGGGACCCAACATGTGCACTCACAGAGGAACCCAACATGTGCACTCACAGAGGGACCCAACATGTGCACACACAGAGGGGCCCAACATGTGCACTCACAGAGGGACCCAACATGTGCACTCACAGAGGGACCCAACATGTGCACTCACAGAGGGGCCCAACATGCCATAAATATAGTTTACGATGCTGTTGCCAGCTTGCGGAAACAGGGCAATCTTGCCCTTATTGCCACCAGAGATGTTCATAAAGCCTTTGACAGCTTATGGCATGATGGCCTCATTTTTAAACTGATTGACCTTCCTGACCACAACTGGACCTTTCTTCGCTTTATATACAACTTCCTCTCCAATAGAAAAATCATCCCTTTCTTTAGTGGTAAGACAGCTGAACCGTTTACACCGACAGCTGGTGTACCTCAGGGCTCGTGTCTTAGCCCGATATTATTCAATATATATGTCAATGATTTACCTCAACCTGAATATAATGATACAATTATGCTGATTATGTAATTCATGTAGTTTCGTCCACCCCTGTCACAGGTAAATATAAGTACGAGAAGGTTATAGAAAAAATGAATACTGAACTACGTAGAACAGCGAACTGGGAGAGGAAATGGCGTATTACTACTAACCCAGACAAAGTCCTTATCAGTATAATCGGTTGTTTTCCTCAACCATAGAAGATAAAGGGGTATCTCCACCAGAGATATACCTATAGCCATTCATAATCCTAACAAGATACTGGGTCATGAGATAGACAGACTATTTCACTCCTCTTCCCATGTCACCAAAAAGATCAATGTAGCCAAAGTTCGACTTGCCACTCTATTCAGGTTTAATTCAGCTCCATCACACGTGAAAAAGCACCTGTATAAGATGATGATGAGACCCTTACTTGAATATCCATGTGTGCCTTTGTCATTAACAACTAAAACCAACATACTTCAACTACAACGAGTACAGAACAGAGCACTCCGTGTCATCACAGGCACCAGAAGAGATAGAATTCGAATGGCTGATCTACACGTTCAACAAGACATAGTTGCAATGAATGTTCGGCTTGATCAGTTGAAGAAGAGACAACTATATTCCATGCAAGACTTGTATCTCCCAGACACAGAACATCCTACCTGTTTTGCAAATACCACCGACTACATTATTAATACAGCTCACAGAACCCAGCGGATGACCCTCCACCAGAGAGTGAGAAGATTCATACATAAGGATGATTTTCAAAGACCCAAGATCCTGAGTGACCTTCCAGAAGATCCAGATGAATGGGTAACACCAAGTCCTGGTGATTCCTGTTTTTACTTACCAATCATTACATTTAATAATGTAACAGTGACAATTATACAAATGTTGGACACCACCCCTGCAAAGCAAGCCGGCCAGTATTTCTAGATAGCAGTTCTTATAACCATCACTCGCCCTGCTATCGTCCTTGAATTTAAGTCCAGCAATTATTTAAAAAACAAAAATTGCACTTTACCGATGCAGAGTCATGCAATTATAACTTTGTTATACCTGTGTGACACTGTTGGGTAAATGTTATGCCCTATCTGATATATTAACTTGATATACCACTATACACATATATATAATGGAAAAAGTGGTTGGGCCACTTACCTTTTTACCCTTCCTCCTCACCAACCTCCCCCCTTTTTGTCCTATATTTCCATCCTTACCTATCCTTCTTCCTTACCCATCTTACCAAAGCTCTAATCAAATAAGTTCAAATATATATATATATATATATATATATATATATATATATATATATATATGACGTATGTGAAAAAGTTTTAGCAATGGTGGGTCTTGGAACCATTGAAAATTCTTAAGCGTAGAGGGAGGATGTGTGTACTCACCTAATTGTGGTTGCAGGGGTCGAGACTCAGCTCCTCTGTGTGTGTGTGTGTGTGTGTGTGTGTGTGTGTGTGTGTGTACTCACCTATTTGTACTCACCTATTTGTGGTTGCAGGGGTCGAGTCATAGCTCCTGGCCCCGCCTCTTCACTGATTGCTACTAGGTCCTCTCTCTCCCTGCTCCATGAGCTTTATCAAACCTAGTCTTAAAACTATGTATGGTTCCTGCCTCCACTATGTCGCTTTCCAAGCTATTCCACTTCCTGACAACTCTATGACTGAAGAAATACTTCCTAACATCCCTTTGACTCATAGGAGTCTTCAACTTCCAATTGTGACCCCTTGTTTCTGTGTCCCCTCTCTGGAACATCTTGTCTCTGTCCACCTTATCTATTCCTCGCAGTATTTTATATGTCGTTATCATGTCTCCCCTAACCCTCCTGTCCTCTAGTGTCGTCAGGCCGATTTCCCTTAACCTTTCTTCGTAGGACAATCCCCTTAGCTCTGGGACTAGTCTTGTTGCAAACCTTTGCACTTTCTCTAATTTCTTGACGTGCTTGACCAGGTGTGGGTTCCAAACTGGTGCTGCATACTCCAGTATGGGCCTGACGTATATGGTATACAGAGTCTTGAATGATTCCTTGGTGAGGTATTGGAACGCTATTCTTAGGTTTGCCAGCCGCCCGTATGCTGCAGCAGTTATCTGATTGATGTGTGCCTCAGGAGATGTGCTCGGTATTATACTCACCCCAAGATCTTTTCTTTGAGTGAGGTTTGCAGTCTTTGGCCACCTAGACTATACTCTGTCTGCGGTCTTCTTTGCCCTTCCCCGATATTCATGACTTTACATTTGGCAGGGTTAAATTCAAGAGCCAGTTACTGGACCAGGCTTGCAGCCTGTCCAGGTTTTTTGTATTCCTGCCTGATCCTCGACTGATTTGATTCTTCTCATTAACTTCACATCATCTGCAAACAGGGACACTTTTGAGTCTATCCCTTCCGTTATGTCATTCACATATACCAAAAACAGTACAGGTCCTATGACTGACCCTTGTGGAACTCCACTCGTCACAGGTGCCCACTCTGACATCTCGTCACGTACCATGACTCGTTGTTGCCTCCCTGTCAGATATTCTCTGATCCATTGCAGTGCTTTTCCTGTTACGTGTGCCTGATCCTCTAGCTTTTGCATTAATCTCTTGTGAGGAACTGTGTCGAACGCCTTCTTGCAGTCCAAAAAATGCAGTCTATCCACCCTCTCTCTCGTGTCTTACTTCTGTTACCTTGTCATAAAACTGCAGTAGGTTTGTGACACAGGATTTTCCTTCCCTGAAACCATGCTGGTTGTCGTTTATAAGCTTGTGTCTTTCTAGGTGCTCCACCATTCTCCTCCTGATGATCTTCTCCATGACTTTGCATACTATACACGTCAGTGACACAGGTCTGTAGTTTAATGCCTCGTGTCTGTCTCCTTTCTTAAAAATTGGGACTACATTTGCCATCTTCCACGCCTCAGGTAGTTGCCCAGTTTCAATGGATGTGTTGAAGATTTGTGTTAGTGGCACACACAACATCTCTGCTCCCTCTCTAAGGACCCACGGAGAAATGTTGTCCGGTCCCACCGCTTTTGAGGTATCGAGTTCACATAGCAGCTTCTTCACCTCCTCCTCGGTTGTGTGTATTTCATCCAGCACTTGTTGGTATACCTCCCTATTCTGAATTCCTGGAGTCCTTCCTGTCTCCTGTGTAAATACTTCTTTAAATCTCATGTTGAGCTCCTCACATACCTCTTGGTCGTTTATTGTGAACTCCCCACCTTCCTTTCTCAGCCTGATTACCTGGTCCTTGACTGTTGTTTTCCTCCTGATGTGGCTATACAGCAGCTTCGGGTCAGACTTGACTTTTGATGCTATATCATTTTCATATTGTCGTGTGTGTGTGTGTGTGTGAGTGTTAGTTACCATTTTGTCCTAGGCACATGTCGATTAGACACTGTGCCTGTTGTATATATGTGTATGTGTGTGTGTGTGTGTGTGTGTGTGTGATTGCGTGCGTGCGTGCGTGCGCGTGCGCTCTCCCTACTCCAAGAGCCTTATCGTTCGAGCGTGCTCTTGTGTCGGGGGGGGGAGGGGCGAATATGTGTTGGGGAAGAGAGGGAAGGGGTTGAGGGAGGGGAGGGGGGATGTGGGAAGGGAGAGGGGAAGGAATAATGGTGTAGGACACAACTTGTCACTCAAGGTTTTCCCTGGGCTTCCCAGAGGAGGAGACTATTGGGATCACTTTTCATGTGACATCGTTCCTCACGCATTATCCAGCGTCACTTTCTGAACGTTATAAATACTTGCATCAAATGTATTTTTTTTTGGTCACTGTGCGATCTTAGTAAGGTATCCCTTTATTGCATAAGCCCATTAGATTTAGATTTTGCCGCTGAAGCAGCTAAATTATTATGCAACTGATATCCATTCTGTGGAGGGTAGCATAAGAACATTGGATACACAAAAGGCCCAGGAACTAGGCCCCAAGAGGGTTAACAGTACATTTGGATTTATATCTACAGTTCACTTATCTGTTACAAGCAAATTTACGAAATTTGCTTAATATGTCTGATATTTTATTTTCATTAATAAGATATATTGACATAACACATGTGATATGTCAATATATCTATCTATATATTCACCAATACGTGGACAATAAAACATATAATGTTTCAGATAGAGACCATAGGGCTGGCCACATATTTTCCATCATCTGTGTGTCTGCCAAATGTCAGAAGTACTTGTAACCAAGCCTAAGAATTGCTACATCAGTCAGTCTGTTTACATTGCAAGTTGTTCTATAAACATGTTATTGTCGTGCCGAATAGGTTAAACTTGCAATTTTGGCTTAAATAGCAATGCTCTTCTTGCCGAATAAGGCAAGCGAAAATTTGTGTATCCAATAATTTCGCAAAAATCATTCTGCACCTAACGAAAAAAAAATATTTCATTGTGTTTGCTTATTATTAAATTATTGTAAACTTATCTAAAATATTTAGTTGGATTAGGCTAAATTAAATTGCGCATGTTATAATAAGGTTAGGTAAGTTTTCTAAGGTTCTTATTGCACAAAATTATTAATATTTACATTAACATAAATGAAAAAAAATACATCTTTAAAAGTATAAGAGAAAATTTTACGAGTTCTTGCTAATTGACCAATTTTACCTATTCGGCACGACATTATCATAGTGAGTGATAGATCTACTCACGCTTCTAACTGCGTTCCTATAAAATTCAATTTCATAGTTTACTGCTCTTCTAATATTATTTCTAATGCTAGACAAAGACACACCAAAGTTATATTCTATATTTGTCTTCGGGATACTTTGGCTAATTTATCAACTTTACCATGAAGGAGTAATCCAATGTGTGATATAATCCATAAAAAATATACAATTTTTTTTCCCGGATTTTTGAGTATCTACACGTGGCTTTTCAAATGAGCATGTTGTTAGAGTTATTATGTGAGTGAAGAGCCTTCAGTGATGATATAGAATTAGTAATAATCATGCAGTTTAGTGTCATAAGTTCCCAGTGAATAGTGTGTAGAGAGCTGCATAAGTTTGCACTGCAGTTCAATATTATATTTATCATTTAAGATTTAAATCATATGAGAAGAATCATCATTGACAAGTCGTCTTATAGAAACTTGCATCCCAATTTCATTAAAAATGACAGAATAGGATATACACAGCCCAATTTTAATTCAAAAGTTCCACTAATAAACTGTTTTGAAGCTAAACTGAAGAGGCATTATATTGTTATCTCAGGTCAATATAATATATCACATTCATCCTGAAGCCACTAATCTCATCCGACACTTAGAAATTATCCCACGAAAACAGTATTTTAATTTTCCCAATTTCTTAAAAATAGCAAATTGTGACCTATACAACTAAAATCAATCTAAAGTTTCTAAGTAAGATTTACGAGCTTTTAATTAAAAAAAACAGTAAATAAGCAAATTTTATCTAAGCTTTAGTTACATAACTTACAGTTTTACAAAGACAAAGAAAATTGTTTAGATTTAACCTAACCTATCCAAATAAAATAATAAAAAAAATATTTTTTCTAATCAGAAGTGTTTTCACTGAAACTAATTTCATTAACAAAACTGACAAATTAAGTTTCAGTGAAATAACTACTATGTATCTTCTGGTTAGAAAAAAAATAATTTTTATTTTATTTGGATAGGTTAGGTTAAATCTAAACGATTTACTTTGTGTGTTTGTAAAACTGTAAGTTATGTAACTAAAGCTTAGATAAAACTTGCTTATTTACTATTTTTTTTAATTAAAAGCTCGTAAATCTTACTTAGAAAAAGCACAATACCGTGACTGGAACATTACACAATACCGTGACTGGAACATTACACAATACCGTGACTGGAACATTACACAATACCGTGACTGGAACATTACACAAATAACCCGCACATAGGTCCAACTCGGACCGAAACGTCGTCGTAAACTACCCCCCCCCCTCCCATGTGTGGGTTCTTTATGTACCCAACATGTAATCAAGGTGAAGCTTCCCTGGAGGGAAAACACTTCCGAAATAAAAGTTTAAAGCCGATCAGAAGATGCATTTTCCAGTTATCGCTCAGAATCCAACAATATTTGCGCCTCCACAATTTATACCCAAGAAACATTTCATTAACATATGAATTACCCATTAAACACTGATGCCTTTCACAGCTGTTTTAAAGAAAAGTGCTAAACCTGTAGGGGTCATATAGTGCCTGTGGAACGGGAGGCATTCATATTCCACTAAAGCAATGGGAGGATAAGTCCGCAGTTCCTTGGATCAGGAGCCCCCCTCCCCCCTCACCAGCATCAAGGCACCACCTTCTATTACCAACAAACCTCTGGTTGTCTTCAAGTGTTTTCTCTATCATAACAAACCTAAAACAAACACTAACAGTTGTGCTAGATTTAGGACAAGAAAATGCTAAAGAATTAAAAAAAAAAAACACAGCTTGGTTACTAAACGCCTTGCTAGTAATAATGGTAGCGTTACCAACAAAATGCTAGTTAAATGGACACGGATGCAACTAAGGTGACATTTTAGTGTGGCAACGTTTAGCTCTCCAGGAGCGAAACATGTGTTCCTCGTGGGTAAGAAACAAGACGTTAAACTTCTGTCCACATTGAATGTGGCATTTATGATGTTCCAAAAATCTTCCCTGAAGACCCTGATATTCCTTATCACCACCCCAGTCTTCCTCAGACCCTGATATTCCTTATCACCACCCCAGTCTTCCCCAGACCCTGATATTCCTCCCCACCATCCCAGTTTTCCCCAGGCCCTCATAGTCCTCTCCACCATACCAGTCTTCCCCAGGCCCTCATATTTCTCTCCACCACCCCAGTTTTCCCCAGACCCTCATATTCCTCCCCACCATCCCAGCCTTCCTTAGACCCTCATATTCCTCCTCACAACCCCAGTCTTCCCCAGACCCTCATATTCCTCCACACCACCCTAGTCTTCCCCAGGCTCTCATTTTCCTCCCCACCACCCCAGTCCCTCATATTCCTCCCCACCACCCCAGTCCCTCATATTCCTCCCCACCACCCCAGTCTTCCCCAGAAAACATGGTACTTCAGCGTATCCTCATTTTACGACGTCGTCGTACGACCTTTCAGACGTCAATTTCTTAACGTTTCTGTTGCTTTATATATGATTAGATTCGGTTGGGTTTGGTTACATTAGGTCAAGATATTTTGAAGACACCAGATGTATCCCACCAGACGAGCCTGACTCATGGCCGGCTCCGGAAGAAGACTCTCGAAACTCATCAAAGGTATAGTAGGGTGACCAAAAAATGAAACACATTCACCATCATTTATTCAACAGTTGTGAGACCAGAGATCTGCAGTTATCATCATTCAAGTGATCCTTAGAGTTGCAACATCCCCCCCTCCCCCCTCCTATAGTGTGCAGGCACTATCAACATCCCCTCCCCCCTCCTATAGTGTGCAGGCACTATCAACATGCCCTTCCCCCCTCCTATAGTGTGCAGGCACTGGCAACATCCGCTCCCTCCTATAGTGTGCAGGCACTGGCAACATTCCCCTCCCTCCTATAGTGTGCAGGCACTATCAACATCCCCTTCCCCTCCTATAGTGTGCAGGCACTATCAACATCCCCTTCCCCTCCTATAGTGTGCAGGCACTGGCAACATTCCCCTCCCTCATACAGTGTGCAGGCACTGGCAACATTCCCCTCCCCTCATACAGTGTGCAGGCACTGGCAACATCCCTCCCTCCTATAGTGTGCAGGCACTGGCAACATCCCCCGCCCCCTCCTATAGTGTGCAGGCACTGGCAACATCCCCTCCCCTCCTATAGTGTGCAGGCACTGGCAACATCCCCCTCCCCCTCCTATAGTGTGCAGGCACTGGCAACATTCCCCTCCCACCTCCTATAGTGTGCAGGCACTGGCAACATTCCCTTCCCCTCCTATAGTGTGCAGGCACTGGCAACATTCCCTTCCCCTCCTATAGTGTGCAGGCATTGGCAACATCCCTCCCCTCCTATAGTGTGCAGGCACTGGCAACATTCCCCTCCCCCTCCTATAGTGTGCAGGCACTGGCAACATTCCGCCCCCTCCTATAGTGTGCAGGCACTGGCAACATTCCCCTCCCAACTCCTATAGTGTGCAGGCACTGGCAACATTCCCCTCCCCTCCTATAGTGTGCAGACACTGACAACATTCCCCTCTCCCCGCCTATAGTGTGCAGGCACTGACAACATTCCCCTCCCCTCCTATAGTGTGAAGGCACTTTCAACATTCCCCTCCTCCCTCCTATAGTGTGCAGGCACTGGCAGCATCTCCCCTCCCTCTAGTGTGCAGGCACTGGCAACATTCCCCTCCCCTCCTATAGTGTGCAGGCACTGGCAACATTCCCCTCCCCTCCTATAGTGTGCAGGCACTGGCAACATTCCCCTCCTCCTATAGTGTGCAGGCACTGATAACATTCCCCTCCTATAGTGTGCAGGCACTGGCAACATTCCCCTCCCCTCATATAGTGTGCAGGCACTGGCAACATTCCCCTCCCCTCCTATAGTGTGCAGGCACTGGCAGCATCTCCCTCCTCCTATGGTGTGCAGGCACTGGCAACATTCCCCTCCTCCCTCCTATAGTGTGCAGGCACTGACAGCATCTCCCTCCCCTCTAATGTGCAGGCACTGGCAACATTCCCCTCTCCCTCCTATAGTGTGCAGGCACTGGCAGCATCTCCCTCCCCCTCTAGTGTGCAGGCACTGGCAACATTCCCCCTCCCTCCTATAGTGTGCAGGCACTGGCAGCATCTCCTCCTCCTATGGTGTGCAGGCACTTGCAACATTCCCCCTCCTCCCTCCTATAGTGTGCAGGCACTGACAGCATCTCCCTCCCCCTCTAATGTGCAGGCACTGGCAACATTCCCCCTCCCCTCCTATAGTGTGCAGGCACTGGCAGCATCTCCCTCCCCTCTAGTGTGCAGGCACTGGCAACATTCCCCTCCTCTCCTATAGTGTGCAGGCACTGGCAACATTCCCCTCCCCTCCTATAGTGTGCAGGCACTGGCAACATTCCCCTCCCCCCTATAGTGTGCAGGCACTGGCAGCATCTCCCCTCCCCATCTAGTGTGCAGGCACTGGCAACATTCCCCCTCCCCCCTCCTATAGTGTGCAGGCACTGTACTTCCCATCTCCAGGACTCAAGTCCGGCCAATCAATTTCCCTGATTCTCTTCATAAATTTTGGCTTATATAAACCATTTAAAAACATATTTAACCACAAATGTATAAAAAATAAGGAGCTGCGCAGCACCAGGAAACGTTGAATTCTGCACGCCCGTCACATGTGAGAACGAGTTGCGTATACGACGGTCCTCCTGTTCCTCCCTCCGTCCATCTCTCTTTCCGTCTGTCTCTGTCAATTTATCTTCTGTCCTTCCGACTGTTTACTTGTTATTTCGTCTCTGTTCCTCCGCCCGTCCTTCCTTTCTCATTTCATGGTTCCTTTATTCGTCCTCCCAGTCCGTCCATCCGTCCGTCCATCTGTCTTCACAGTCCGTCCACCTGTCTTCACAGTCCCTCTGTCCATCTGTCTTCACAATCCGTCCATTTGTACGTCTGTGAGTCTTCACAGTCCGTCCATCCGTCTTTATAGTCCGTCCGTCTATCCGTCCCTGCGTCCGTCCTTGAAACTTGGCTAATGAAATACCTTAGATAAATCAGATTAAACAGCTTAAAAAATGAACTTCAATCATATTGGATGTAGTTTTAATTATAAAATCTTTAAGTTGGAAGACCAATAAATTCTGATCATATTTTACCAAGTTGTGCCCCTATGTACCTGACACGTTGAGGGGAGAGAGAGAGAGAGAGAGAGAGAGAGAGAGAGAGAGAGAGAGAGAGAGAGAGAGGCTGCAGCCTCCGTCCCCCTAGACTAAACTGTGTTCGGTCTTCTTGCCTCTTCTCCAAACTTCATAACATTGTATGTGCTGGGATTCAAGTAAGCAATTATCTAACAAGTCTTGTGGTTTGTCCACGTTCATTTGTAGCCTTGCCTTGTTATTAACTTATATTCTCGTCTTACATCAGCAAACAGGGATACACCTGACTCAGTCCTGTCTGGTGTGTCATACACATACGTCAGCAACAGTACTAGTTCTAATACCGATCTTTTGCGGAACCTCGCTTGTTACTCCTCCCTCAGTCTTGTATCTCTTCTCGGACAATCACTATTTCTCTTCCTTAAGGTACTCTTTGATCCACCAGAGCTCATCCCTTGTTATTCCTTCCTACACCTCAAGATTTTGCCCCAGTCTCTTGTTAGGTACATTATCAAATGCCTTCTTAAAGTTCAAGAATTTGCAATCTACCTGTCTCACTTCTGTCAGTTTGTCATAGAATGCCAACATATTTGTAAAACAAGATTTGTTTATTAAACTACTCTTAGTGCTCTGCCACTCTCCTCAATATCTTACCCATTACCTTACATGGTATGTAAGTCAGCTATACTGGTCTGTAGTTCAACGTTTACTCTTTTTCTTAAATATGGGGTACTACAGTTGCTGACTTCCAGATTTTTGGCAACTGCTCTGTGTCCGATGATTGGTTAAAGATCTTAGTAGTTTAGACAATTTTCTTCATCAACCCACTCTGAAAATATCTGACATAAGTATTAAACCAATAAAATTCGACAAAAAGAGATAGACAGCATGCCCGCACATGCTGCACCTGGGCCGGATTCATGGAGTTTCTTCTTTATAAAGCATTGTAAGATACCACTAGCACGAGCACTCACTTCTCTCTGGAGAAAGAGCTTGAATACAGGCGAAATTCCAGACGACTTAAAAAATTGCAAACATAGCTCCTCTTAACCAAGGAGGCAGCAGAGAGTTGGCAAAAAATTACTGGAAAGTAGCACAAAAAGCCTCTGAAAGGGTAATATCAAAGCTTTTGAAATTGTGAAGAGACGTCAAATTACATTAAGGAAAAACATAATCTGCACAACCCGAACACCAGTGTGGGAAGTTTATGCTTGTCACAGCTGCTGAACCATTACGACAGGAGACAATAACATGGTGTTCAGTTATGACAAATTCCTATTGCTCAGGTATTGAAAAACTGAGGATCTCAAAAATGGACAAAATATACAAAACTGAGGAGGATCGTCAAAGAGAACTATAGGAAGTGTGAAGGACCTGGGTGTAATAATGTCAGCTGACAAGTCATTTAGAGAGCATAACAGGGAAAATGATGCGAAAGCTAGACAAATGCCAGGGAAGATAATAAGAACTCCCCAGACAAGATATATATTGCCAGTGATGATACTTCTCAAATCGCCTGTGCTCTCTCGCCTGGAGTACTGTACGGCATTGACGACACCACTCAGGGCAGGTGAAATATCAGAACTGGAACAGATAGAAGAGAATTTACAGCACACATGAAGTCAATAAAGCCTTTAAACTACCGGAAACGGCTCAAGGTCTTTAATATGTGCTCTCTGTTGTGGAGTAGTGATGCAAGATAATAGTGTACGTATATTGGGAAGATACTGAGGGGTCTAGTCCCAAATCTATACTATACTATGAAAACGTATTAAAGCGAGTGATATGGGAGAAAATGTAAAATAATCCAATTGAAAAGCAGGGGCACCGTGGGCACAAGAATACTGTGTAAATATCTATTTGTCCAGACTATTCACCATTCTTCCACAAGATATCAGAAATACTGCTGGGATAAATGTAGGAGTCTTCAAGAGAAAACTCGATCAGTATCCCCACTAAGTGCCAGATCAACCAGGCTGTGATGGATGTTTGGGCCAGCGGGCTGCCAAGAACAATTGACTGGTTAACCAAGAAAGCACCCGACAAGTCTAGAACATGGCTAGGGTACATGAATAGGAAGTCTAGAAACCTGTTACAGGTGCTGCTGCTCACTCTCACAGAATCAATGGTGACGTCTTAACCGGTACCATTGCCTTTCATCTGTATAGCTACTTGAAAGTTTTTCACCCTTCCCTGTTGTGTGACTGGCATCCAGTATCTATCAATGTACACTTTCCTCCTGGCTCTCAAATACTGCTTCTGTTTCCATTAAGAACACATTTAAATTATTAGTTGAGTGCCTCACAGTCATCCTTGTCAGTTTTTGTGAGCTCTCCTCCTTCCTTCTTCAGTCAAATTACCTGCTCTTTTCCTGTGGCCTTTCTTCTGGTGTGACTGTGAAACAGTTTTTGTTAAGACAGGGCTTTTGCTATGTCATTCTCTAATTGTTATTCATTTCTAATTCTCTTGCTCTTTTGTCAATTCTCGTATATTCTTCGTTTTCTAGTTTTTCCTATGCTCTTGTGCTAGGTAAGGTTCGTCAGGAAACAGGACAAGTGTTTCCTGACGTGGGTCTTAGTCATATGATGACCCACCATTGGATGTTTTGGTCATCAGACCGAGGCCTTCCGCTGGCTTACCAATCCACCTCTTTAGAAAATATGGGGTATTTTTGTAACCATTTTTGGTAATGCTGTTTTTCTCTCTCTGCATCTTTGGTTGACCAAGGACTCTCTCTGTTTTTGTCCTTTTCCTTCTTTTTGGTATAAAGTTTACTTCTGCCGCCTGCTACTTTCCAGCTAAATACTTCATCTCATTCTCTGAATTTCCTTTCAGTTCCCTTTCCCATTGTACTGCATTAAGGTATTCTCTCATTCCTTCAAAGTTCCTTTTTCCGAAGTCAGGTTTCTCGTGCTCTTCACCTGCTATTCTGTGCCTAAAGTTGAGTTCCATTAAAGTATTAAATAGAATATGGGTCTCCCATATTCTGTTTAACCTATCAGATGTATCAGTTATAATCAAATATTTCCCATACTCTAATTTTTGCAAGCTTCCTAGGTGAAATATGGCGCACTACACTCCTTTGAGAAGTAGGGTGGTGGGTTTCAGTGTGGTCGGTCATTCCATTGAGGTTAGACAGGCATTTTTTTGCCATGTCAGTACATTGTTGTGATTTCTTTGTGTAACAGAATGGAATCTTTGAAAGACCAAACTTGGATCTACAGGCACGACCCAGGCTAAAAAAGGCACATTAAGTCAAGAGCAATGTCAAGAACATGCTCTTGACAATTGAAATCGTTGACTCCGGAAATCGTTCATCAGGAATTTATTCCCGCAGGGCAGACAGTTAACCAAATTTTTTACATGAAGTTATTGAGACGTTTGAGGGAACACGTGAGAAGGAAACAACTGGTATTGTAGGTTCCAATGATTGGTTCACTCACCATGACATTGTCCCTGCTTACACAGCACTGTCTGTCCAGTTTTTCTGGCCAAAAACAACATGGCAGTCGTCCCCCACCCTCCCTACTCCCCTATGAGGAAGCATTTTAATGACGCAGAGGAGATTAAAGCAAACTTGCACCCCACGCTAGGTGCCATTAGTAAAGAAGAATCCCAGAAATGGCACAGGCACTGTGATCAGTGTATAGTCTCCCAAAGAGAATATGTACTTCCAGGTAGACAATTTCAGCTAGGTGATTAGACAATCCTATTTTTTTTGTTGCGGCAGTACCTTCAACTTGCGGTAAATACTAAATCCAATCATGTAGGACTATTTTTTTTCTCTCTATCTCTGCCGTGTCCTTAACATGCTGACAAGAAGTTTTCCTCAATCACCACCATCATCATTATAGCCTTCTACGTTTCTGGTCCCCAGTGTGGGTCCCAGTTTATTTTATTTTTATTAACACATCTGCCGATTCCCACCAAGGCAGGGTGGCCCGAAAAAGAAAAACTTTCATCATCATTCACTCCATCACTGTCTTGCCAGAGGGGTGCTTTACACTACAGTTATAAAACTGCAACATTAACACCCCTCCTTCAGAGTGCAGACACTGTACTTCCCAGTTATCCCACTTTATTTCTTTGTGGATGAAATTTCCCATGATTAAATAACTTTGCTTTAGCTCTAGCTGCCCTTGTTACCATTATAGTATCAACCAATGCTTTGTTATTGTCTTTATATTGCTGTATTGGTTTTGTACACTTTGGTGGTGGTGGGTTGTAGATCACTGCTACTGATACTCTGAGTCTGCCTTGATTGTGCCCACTATGTTCTATAGTTATTGATTAGTTTCTGTTCATCCCTCTAATCTCTTCAAAACTCTTGTGATTTCTGATTAATACTGCTCCTCTGCCTCTCTACTTTCCTCTTGTTTCCCTATTACTTCATATCCTATTGGAAATATGGCATCTGTTATTATTTCTGTTAACTCTGTCTCTTTTATAGCTATCATGTCTGTGTTGTCTCTGCTATTCACTCTTTCATTTCATCATTCTTGTTTGATAATCCATCTGCATTTGTGTGCCACACTCGAAGCTTTCTTTTCCTTATCATGTTCTGGCCTTGTGTGCCTATACGAGGCAGTCGGTGCAGCAGTGCCGCCACTCTTGTTGCTACTGTCGTTAAAATACTTACCTTATTTCAAATGGAAAAAAATGACAAGAAATAAAATCAGTGATAATGGGAAGGAAGAAAACTAGAGGGAAAGTCGAGGGGAAACGGGAATACGCCTGAGTGAGCACAATACAGATGGGATACGAAGCATTAGTTTGTCTGAAGCATAATGGTACATGTACCTGGAGTGAGCTACATGAACCTACCTACCTACCTACCTACCTACCTACTCACCACCACCCTGGCTGGATCACATTTACCTGCCTACCTACTAAACCTCTCTGGCTAGAGCATTCTTCTCCCATCAGAAGTAAGTAAAACTTTATAAAACGAACCAGTTGTTTGAAGGAAGGGCTTGCCTAAAGAGGACCGTCTTAGTGGCTCTAGACGAAGTTTTCATTCCTTTATAGTGTAGCCCCTCGTGAGTGTCAGAATTTTCCTTGCCCTTCCACTCATTTAAGAGGATATATAGGGAAAAACCTTCTACGGGAGGGGAACATTTTCTGTGCACACTGGGGAAATATTCTCCCGAGATGAGAATTGCTTCATCGTTCTGAGCTGTGATGGTTTCAAGGCTGCTCCCATTATGCTTGCTCACACGGAAGAGACAGCACACATTCTAAACTTTTATTCTTTCTCTCTCTCTCTCTCTCTCTCTCTCTCTCTCTCTCTCTCTCTCTCTCTCTCTCTCTCTCTCAATCATGTTTCTTGCACATTTTCCCGTCTTATCCATGGCCCTCCTTTCTAAGTCCTTGTGGACGTATTTTATGTGTGTTGATGTTAATTTGGTCAAGTGTGGATGTATCAGAGTATATGTTGTGTGTTTGTTGATAATGTTGGTTTAGTAAGGCTATATGTATCAAAGTGTTATATACACATATTATTGTGACCACGAACAAGTGGTATTGACTCAATAACAACATTGCGACTAGCAGAGGATTCGAACCCATGTTGTTTTGGCCCGCCTCATGGTGAGTGAAAGACAGATGACGCTCTAGTCCACGGGACCACACAATTCTCAAGAATGACGCATCCAGCCAAGGTAGATGTTGTACCCGTCATCCAAGAACATCCACACCACCGTATGTTCTCGGATGACGGGTACAACATCTAGCTGGCTGGATGCGTCATTCTTGAGAATTGTGTGGTCCCGTGGACTAGAGCGTCATCTGTCTTTCGCTCACCATGAGGCGGCCAAAGCAGCATGGGTTTGACTCCTTGAAGCCTTTTATCCACTTCTCCGAGGCTATGGGTCCCACAATTTGTACCAGAGGTGGACCCCATCTATATATATATATATATATATATATATATATATATATATATATATATATATATATATATATATATATATATATATATATATATATTCCTGTCTCTGTCCACCTTGTCAATACCTCGCAGTATTTTATATGTCGTTATCATGTTTTCGCTATCCCTCCTGTCCTCCAGTGTCGTCAGGTCGAGTGTGAGTGTACGTACTCACCTAGTTGTGATTGCAGGGGTCGAGTCATAGCTCCTGGCCCCCGCCTCTTCACTGGCCGCTACTGGGTCACTCACCCTGCGCCATGAGCTTTATCATACCTCTTCTTGAAGCTATGAATGGATCCTGCCTCCACTACATCACTTCCTGACCACTCTGTGACTGAAGAAATACTTCCTAACATCCCTGTGATTCATCTGAGTCTTCAACTTCCAACTGTGTCCCCTTGTTGCTGTGTCCCATCTCTGGAACATTCTGTCTCTGTCCACCTTGTTAAATCCTCTCAGTATTTTATGTGTCGTTATCATGTCCCCCCTGTCTCTCCTGTCCTCCAGTGTCGTCAGGTCGATTTCCCTTAACCTCTCCTCGTAGGACATACCCCTTAGCTCCGGGACTAGTCTTGTTGCAAACCTTCGCACTTTCTCTAGCTTCTTTACGTGCTTGGCTAGGTGTGGGTTCCAAACTGGTGCTGCATACTCCAGTATGGGCCTAACGTACACAGTGTACAGGGTGTGTGTGCTTTCTGCTCAAGTGACTTTTATACTCCACACCTTCCTTCCTTCCTTCCTTCCTTCCTTCCTTCCTTCCTTCCTTCCTTCCTTCCTTCCTTTCCCTTCTACCCTATATTATTCTTCTATTTGTCGCTTTCCCCCTTTTTATATTCTTCCCATTGTTATTCTTGCCTATATTATTTTTCTTTTATTATTCTCGCTTATATTATTCTCCCCTTCGTTTTTCCCCTTCGTTTCTCCCCCCTTTCTCTCTTTATTCTCCCCTTCGTTCCTCCCCTTCCTCTCTTTATTCTCTCCTCCTTTACTTTACATGTCCTTTCTCATCAGGTATTCCATTGTTTAATTTCCTCTTGGTCTAACTTTCCTCCCACGAATTTCTGTTATTTTCTTACCGTTTATCTGCTTTATCTTACTGTCCTCTCTTCACATATACCCTCTGCTATACCTTTGACGGGTTTCAAGAGTTTCCCTACTCCTGCAGCCCGGCCCTTAGCCAGGCTTCTCTTGTGCTTGTCTGGTCAGTCAGGCTGTTGCTGCTGGAGGCCCACTGCCGCCACATATCCATTACAGCCTGGTTGATCTGACACTTGGCGCAGGTACTTGAAAAGTTTTCTCTTGAAGACTTCTACACTTGTTCTGGTAGGGTTTGATGGTTTTTGGTGAAATGTTGAAAGGTTTGGGCCTTTGAATGTTGATATAATGCTCTCCAATTGTTCCCACGGTGCCTCTGCTTTTAGCTGGGTTTGTTTTACATTTTTTCCCGTATCTCTCGCTCAATATCAACAGAGTTGATATTGAGCCCAATTGCAGGAAAAGTTTCTAACTTTAATGTTAAGAATAATATTGATATAGTTGAAAAACTAAGCATCGTGATTGACTTAAATGATTACGGTATGGTTAGTTTTGATGTCACATCATTGTTCACCAAAGTCCCAATTGATGACTTAAGTTTGCTATCTGAAGATCTCTAATTACGATATACATTTGTTTGTGCCAACAATCATTCAGCTTATTAAACTTTGCATTGTTGAGGCAAAGTTTGTATTTAATGGTGAGTTTTACACTCACAAGTTTGGTATGGTAAGGGAAAATCTTCTATCACCAGCTCTTAGTAATTTGTACATGGATTATTTTTAAACAAGACTACTCAACAGAATTCTTCCTGGATAAAGCCAAATGGTACAGATATGTGGATGATGTTCTATGCCTAATACCCAAGAATATAGATATAAGCCAATTCCTACTTTAATTAGTCTAACTCTACAACTCATTGCCTTTTTTAGATGTTTTGATTATTTAAGGGAACCAAGAGCTTAAATTCAAAATATACAGAAAACCAACAAATAACTGCTCTCATGTACACTATAGTTCTGTAATATCTAAAATATAAAAAAAAAAAATAATTGACAAAACTTTTAAAATTACCAGAAGTACATTTTACAATTAAAAACGAAAAAAAAAACATGTTCAACCAAGAATATGTTGGTTCTACGTTTCCATGAGAACTTTCCTGATATACTTTCTCTGCCTAAGAATTTCAAAATCAAAGTTGTATTTAAAAATCTTGATACAGTTATAAAAAATATTTGATTAAGAATTCCCCCCAAAATGCCAATGGCTGTTTATAGAATTCCCTATAAAAATGCAATAAAATTTATTATGGTCAAACTGGGAAAAGGCTTGAACTAAGATTACAACATAAATATTGCATTACAAATTGACAAGTGTCTAATGTTCTGTTTATTCATGTGAGATATTTTAACCACTCAATTGATTTTGAAAAGCCCAAGAAGGTTGTATTAAGCAGGTCCATAGTTGAAAGAAATATAATTGAAACAAGCCTAATAAAAATTAGTATTGATTGCAATATGAATATAAGTTCTGGGTTGTATAAATTAGATTCATATATATATAATTAAGTTCTTTCTAAAATTTTCTCTTATTCGTTTAATGATATTTTTTTCCATTTATGTTAATGTAAAAATTAATAATTTTGCACCAAAAGAACCTTAGAAAACTTACCTAACCTTATTATAACAAGCGCAATTTAATTTAATTATAAGTTTACAATAATTTAATAATATACAATCACAATGAAATATATATTTTCGTTAGGTTCAGAATGATTTTTGCGAAATTATTGCATACACAAATTTTCGATTGCCTATTTTCGCTTGCCTATTTTCGTTGCTATTTAAGCCAAAATTGCAAGTTTTACCTATTCGGCACTACACACACACACACACACACACTATATATATATATATATTATATATATATATATATATATATATATATATATATATATATATATATATATATATATATATATATATATATATATATGCAAGACAACCACTATGAAAAATAGAGGAATTCCAAGCGCTTTCGTGACTACTCACATTATCAAGGAACTATAACAGGAAACATGACAAGAAGGGCTTATATAAGGGGCGAGACTAGTAGTCACGAAAGCGCTTGGAATTCCTCTATTTTTCATAGTGGTTGTCTTGCATATTTTGATATCACCTGTTTACTGTGATCTTTTTATATATATATATATATATATATATATATATATATATATATATATATATATATATATATATATATATACTTATGACTTGCAGAGAGAAAACTTGTCCTGTGAGTCCTCCCCATGTACACTATCAGCTATGCAAAGCTTTGATTGGTGAAAGAGGAATAACTAACAGGAATGAATAAAATATTACTTGGTTTATGCTCAAGATAAACTTCTACTTTTATATATTGAACAAATTTTAAGATACATCAAACTAGATTGTGTTACTGTTGTCGTGCCTTGCATAGCTTGAGTGTGCAACACCCATCACACCCACACACCCATCATACCCACACACACATCATACCCACACACTCATCATACCCACACACCCATCATACTCACACCCCCATCATACCCACACACACATCACAAACACCATACCCACACAACCATCATACCCACACACTCATGAAACCCACACACCAATTCCATCCACACACCCATGACATCTACCCACCCATGACATCCACACACCCATGACATCCACACACCCATGACATCCACACACCCATCACACCCACACACCCATCACACCAACCCACCCATCACACCCACACACCCGTGACATCCACACACCCGTGACATCCACACACCCATCACACACACAAACCCACCACACCCACACACCCATCAAACCCAAACACCCGTGACATCCACACACCCGTGACATCCACACACCCGTGACATACACACACCCGTGACATACACACACCCGTGACATCCACACCTGTGGCATCCACACACCCATGACATCCAGTGGCGTAAAATCCAATGCAATAATCAAGTTAAACCCCATAAATCACAACTAACAGAAAATCCCAATGTTGTAGTTTCATGCTTGAGCGTTTGCAAATATGATCCAAAGAAATGTTGTCTATCTAAATGCATGTGTGGCATTAAACATGATGGTAAACAAGACGAGTTAGTCACTTGACCCTGGAAAATATATCCATACTGACCACTGAGATTTTTAAGTGTCAGGAAGAAAAAAGAAATGACTGGCAAAAACTGATGATATCACCACCTCAGAGTCATGTTGTTGTGGTAACACAGCCAGTAGTTGGTACCTCAGAGTCATGTTGTTGTGGTAACACAGCCAGTAGCTGGTACCTCACAGCCATGTTGTTGTGCTAACACAGCCAGTAGCTGGCACCTCAGAGTCATGTTGTGGTAACACAGCCAGTAGCTGGCACCTCAGAGTCATGTTGTTGTGGTAACACAGCCAGTAGCTGGCACCTCAGAGTCATGTTGTTGTGGTAACACAGCCAGTAGCTGGCACCTCAGAGTCATGTTGTTGTGGTAACACAGCCAGTAGCTGGCACCTCACAGCCATGTTGTTGTGGTAACACAGCCAGTAGCTGGCACCTCAGAGTCATGTTGTTGTGGTAACACAGCCAGTAGCTGGCACCTCAGAGTCATGTTGTTGTGGTAACACAGCCAGTAGCTGGCACCTCAGAGTCATGTTGTTGTGGTAACACAGCCAGTAGCTGGCACCTCACAGCCATGTTGTAGTGGTAACACAGCCAGTAGCTGGCACCTCACAGTCATGTTGTAGTGATAACACAGCCAGTAGCTGGCACCTCACAGCCATGTTGTAGTGGTAACACAGCCAGTAGCTGGCACCTCACAGCCATGTTGTTGTGGTAACACAGCCAGTAGCTGGCACCTCAGTGCCATGTTGTTGTGGTAACACAGCCAGTAGCTGGCACCTCACAGCCATGTTGTTGTGGTAACACAGGCAGGGTGACCTAAACAGAAAAAACGAAAGTTTTTCTGTTTTAAATTTAGCATTTTATACAGAAGCGGTTACTAGCCTCTTGCTCCCGGCATTTTTAGTCGCCTTTTACGACGCGCATGGCTTGCGGAGGAAGAATTCTTTTCCACTTCCCCATGGAGAACAGATATTAATGTCAACCAAAAAACCTCATCAACATAACATCAATAACATATCTTTCATTTCTGTAAACATACAAGGTCTAATACTCTTTCAAAACAAGTGATACCAAGCCAGTGATGATGCTCTAAGTCACAGGTTTTCTCTAGACTAGAATACTGCTGTTCACTAATAACTATTTATATTGCAGGCGAAATTGCAGATCTGGAGAATGTACAGAGAACCTACACCCAGATAAATTCACTCCAAACACCTGAATTACTGAGACTGTTTAAGTTTCTTGAACTGTACTCCTTGGAATGTAGACGACAAAGATGCTTCATAATTTCCACCTGGAAGATTTTAGAGGAAGTGGTCCAAAATCTGCACACCGAAATCACTCCCCGTGACAGCAAGAGGCTTTGAAGATGTTGCAATATACCCCATCCCACCACCTCTCCCCTCCATGAAATGAGTGCAATAAGAGGCAACTCAATAAATGTCAGGAACCAATCCATACATCAGAGAATTTACTAACAGATCACTGGTTGTCTCCAGAAGGTAACTTGATAAGTTTCTCAAGTTCGTTCGTGATCAGCTGGGCTGCGGTATCTATGTTAGACTGCATGCTGTCGGTACGAATCATTGGATTGATCACATCAGCCAGGAAGCCTGATCTACAAGGAAAGTGACCCTGGAAGTATCTACAGGTAAACCACGGGAGAAGGGTTACAAGAGGGGTCTTACTTGGGGTTGGGTGTGGTGGTTGTTGGGATGCAGTGCTGGGGTCCCTGGGAGTTATATTGAAGGTGCTGGGCAGGGGTCCCGTGAGACCCGTGGGAGCACCTTCAAGTCTTGAACATGTACTCATTGGAGCGGAGGAGAGAAAGATACATGATAATATATACCTGGAAAGTACTCGAGGGCCTGGTCCCAAATCTGCACACTGTCATAACAACATACTGGAGTGAGAGATATGGGAAGAGTGCAAAATAAACCCAGTGAGGAGCAGGGGTGCGGTGGGGACAATAAGGGAGCACTGTATCAACATCCGGGGTCCCAGACTATTCAACATCTTACCAGAAGATATCCGAAACACGGCTGGAACAAGTGTAGACGCCTTCAAGAGGAAACTGAACAAATATCTTCAGATCAACCAGGCTGTGATGGATTTGTGGGGCAACGGGCCTCCAGCAGGAACAGCCTGGTTGACCAGGAAAGCACCAGACTAGCCTGGCCCATGGCCGGGCTCCGAGAGTAGTGAAACTCTCGAAACTCTTCAAAGGTATATAAAAAGGCCGTGTTGAGGGTGCTGTGCCTGGGTCCTGTGGGAGTCGTGTTGAGGGTGCTGTGCCTGGGTCCTGTGGGAGTCGTGTTGAGGGTGCTGTGCTTGGGTCCTGTGGGAGTCTGTGTTGAGGGTGCTGTGCCTGGGTCCTGTGGGAGTCGTGTTGAGGGTGCTGTGCCTGGGTCCTGTGGGAGTCGTGTTGAGGGTGCTGTGCTTGGGTCCTGTGGGAGTCTGTGTTGAGGGTGCTGTGCCTGGGTCCTGTGGGAGTCGTGTTGAGGGTGCTGTGCCTGGGTCCTGTGGGAGTCGTGTTGAGGGTGCTGTGCTTGGGTCCTGTGGGAGTCTGTGTTGAGGGTGCTGTGCCTGGGTCCTGTGGGAGTCGTGTTGAGGGTGCTGTGCCTGGGTCCTGTGGGAGTCTGTGTTGAGGGTGCTGTGCTGGCGTCATCAGGCGTGTAACTCAGGGTTGTTGTGTCTCAAGGTAGGCTGTAATGTTTCTCAGAATAGCTCGTAAAGTTGGTAATGGTGAGGTAGAGGAGCCTGTGAAGCATGACTGCTGGAAAATGTTGCACACTGGAAATTGTTGCACACTGGAAATTGGGTTTGGTACGACTCGAAATCGCTGCCGTTTTTCTTATTTAAAGCATCAAGGATAAGGTCTTGGTGTGTCTTTCCTCTTATATGCTCCAGATTTACGGTAGATGATTACAGTTAGGTAATTATATGTATATATAAAGTACTGGTTACTCTGATACAGAGTTTGCAGGTTCGAGTCCTGCTGTGGACGTAGATACAATGTTTGTAAATAATTTCGCCTGTTTGGATTGTTATGTATATATATATATATATATATATATATATATATATATATATATATATATATATATATATATAATATATCATATAATATATACATCATAACTATATATACATATACATATATACATATACATAAATATACATATATACATATACATATATACATATATATATACATATACACATATAACATTATACATATATATATATATATATATATATATATATATATATATATATATATATATATATATAGTAGGGTGGACCACGACTTGTATGCATAAATTTAAAAACATGTACCACATCACAAATGTGTTTTTGTTTCATCACTGCTTCATATAAATGAGTGAGTTCCTCTTAGAGGTATTTACCTTTTGCTGCTGTAGTGGGTGAGATTATCTGGTTATTTTTAATAACATATGATGGCATGTTATAGTAAAAAAAAAAGCGCGACACCCGTATGGGTTATTAAGTGCTAGTGGCAAAGTCTAAATAGCCTTTTTTGACAAGTTTAATTGCCTTGTCTGACCAGCTTAAAGAGCCTTTTCTGGCCAGTTTAAAGAGTATTGTCTGACCAGTATAAAAGGCCTTGTCTAGCCAGTTCAAAGAGCATTGTCTGGCGAGTTTAAAAAGCCTTGTACGACCTTGTCGTACTCAGATGGAGGTTAACATTTTTAATGGAATGTGTAAGTGTTATTTTTAACAATTTTATTTTAGAGATGGTACAGTATTATTTTCCATTCAGTGTTCTATTTTTCTGTACACTGTTCTGTCCCTTATCTTCTTCACACTTATTACTCTTCCTTCATTGATTTTGTATTGAATCTGTCTTCTCACTTTGTTGTTGCTGTCATTGCTTCTGTTCTCTGTCTCCCACATACTCCCCTCCATTCTGGTGAACAAGACAGGTGCAATACTTAAGAACATAAGAAAGGAGGAACACTGCAGCAGGCCTGTTGGCCCATACTAGGCAGGTCCTTCACAATCCGTCCCACTAACAGAATATTTGCTCAACCCAATTTTCACATGCTACCCAAGAAATAGTATCTTTAGTGTCAATACTTTGCGCCAGTTAGTGTCTAAGTTAGTTAGTTTAGGTACAGGTACACATAAGTATACTGTATTTTCCGGCATATAAGACGCGCCTTTTTTCTCAGAAAAAGACTTGGAAAATCAGCCTGCGTCTTATATGCTCAAGATTAGGGTCAAGGGTGGGATTTGTGTTACGCTTTAGCGTAAAGTAAGAGGGTAATTAACCCTTGAAAATGATTACTGATTTACCGTTATGATACTTCTGTCGTGCATATTATATGCCGGGAAATACGGTAATTATCATACATAGTAATATGCAGAACAACACTGAAAAAATAGTGAATTTCCAAGCGCTTTCGTAATATGTCACAGTGATTGTTCTGTATATTGTGATATCACACTTTTTACTGTGATTTTATTACACGTAATAACATGTATAAATCACCTGGGATAACCTCAATAAATAAGTCAGACAAAGTGACTTATTTCCACTGAACCAAGACAAGTATAAAAGGCAGACAACGTGATGAGGTCATTTGAGGCGTTCAGTCCCTCGTCCAGTGTCTTATTCACCTGCTTTCCATACCATTAATAATGTATTTCTTCTCTCCACTGTTTCTCCTGCCATATATTCTCTCTCATCCAACTCCTCCTGTTTTAACATTTTTAACCTAGTCTGCTGCTTCACTTACCACCTCCCATTTGCTTTGTTTACACTGTTAATATTTAGTCTCTAGTTCTCTCCTACCACCCCCTTCCCGTCTTCTTTCCTGTCCTCTCCTTTTACCCTATTCCGCTTCCCTTTCTTCCCCTTCCCTTCCTCACTACCACTTGTCAAGTGTAAGTGAACGCCTTCAGATAACGTTCCTACAGCTAAATTTCACAGCACGTTTGCCCGCAATAGCTGTGAAGAAATGGCTAATATCACAACTGGTAAGTTGTTTGCCAAACAAGTTACAAGTAACGGAATAGTTGCTTGTCAGACAATAACAGGCTAGTTAAACGCCAAACAAGTCACGTCACAAATAACAGGCTAGTTGTTTGCCTAAATAAGTAAACAAGTCACAAACAGGCTAGTTGTTTGCAAAACAGGTCACAAGGATACAGAGTATACATTCTATGGAAAACTTGTAATATCAGAGCGCAACACAGCTCAAATTCGAGTCGTAGTTATCCAGGAAACTGCTACTTGTTGTTATATTTATCAACGTAAGTTAAAGCGCAAACAGGAGAGTCACAGTCTGATTGGTCAGGCTAACAGGAGACCTGGTCTGGGACCGGACCGCGGGGGCGATGTACTTCGGAATCAGCTACAGGTGAGTAGACCCCTTGTACCTCCTCTACTATTCCTCTTGTACCTCCTCTGCTTGACCCTTGTACCTCTTCTGCTTGACCCTTGTACCTCCTCTACTATTCCTCTTGTACCTCCTCTGCTTGACCCTTGTACCTCCTCTGCATGACCCTTGTACCTCCTCTGCTTGACCCTTGTACCTCCTCTGCTTGACCCTTGTACCTCCTCTGCTTGACCCTTGTACCTCCTCTACTATTCCTCTTGTACCTCCTCTGCTTGACCCTTGTACTTCTTCTGCTTGACCCTTGTACCTCCTCTGCTTGACCCTTGTACCTCCTCTACTATTCCTCTTGTACCTCCTCTGCTTGACCCTTGTACCTCCTCTGCATGACCCTTGTACCTCCTCTGCTTGACCCTTGTACCTCCTCTGCTTGACCCTTGTACCTCCTCTGCTTGACCCTTGTACCTCCTCTGCTTGACCCTTGTACCTCCTCTGCTTGACCATTGTACCTCCTCTGCTTGACCCTTGTACCTCCTCTGCTTGACCCTTGTACCTCCTCTGCTCCTTGACCCTTGTACCTCCTCTGCTCCTTGACCCTTGTACCTCCTCTGCTCCTTGACCCTTGTACCTCCTTTGCTCCTTAACCCTTGTACCTCCTCTGCTCCTTGACCCTTGTACCTCCTTTGCTCCTCGACTCCTCTACCTTCTCGACCCATTTGCCTCATCCTCCCCTACCTCTTGTGTGCATGAGGTACCTTTCCTATTCTTTCTCCTCCTCTTCCTGTTCCTTCTGCCATCTCTTCCTCCCCTTGCACTTCTCTTCCTCTCCCCCCTACACCTCTCTTCGTCTCCCCCCGCACCTCTCTTCCTCTCCCCCCCAGGCACCTCTCTTCCTCTCCCCCCCCAGGCACCTCTCTTCCTCTCCCCCAGGCACCTCTCTTCCTCTCCCCCCCCAGGCACCTCTCTTCCTCTCCCCCCCAGGCACCTCTCTTCCTCTCAGGCACCTCACTACAACCCTCCCTGAAACAATTATAAACTGCAAGACTCATATTCCCGCTTTAAATTTCCATTTATGTTCTACCAACAGACTCACACACACACACACACACACACACACACACACACACACACACACACACACTAACAAACGACAGGGCAAGTGTGTTAGTGACAAATGCCTTGGACAAATGGTAAATAACATTCTCTCTCTCTCTCTCTCTCTCTCTCTCTCTCTCTCTCTCTCTCTCTCTCTCTCTCTCTCTCTCTCCCCCCAACGTCAAACACCGATATTAAACGACACAAAACATTATAGGTGTCATAACCTGACACGGAGTGTTCCATGACACACCACACTTGTTACACCTAGTTAGAGTAAACACTTGTTACACCTAGTTATGAGTAAACACTTGTTACATCTAGTTATGAGTAAACACTTGTTACATCTAGTTATGAGTAAACACTTGTTACACCTAGTTATGAGTAAACACTTGTTACACCTAGTTATGAGTAAACACTTTCACCTAGTTATGAGTAAACACTTGTTACACCTAGTTATGAGTAAACACTTGTTACATCTAGTTATGAGTAAACACTTGTTACATCTAGTTATGAGTAAACACTTGTTACATCTAGTTATGAGTAAACACTTGTTACACCTAGTTATGAGTAAACACTTGTTACATCTAGTTATGAGTAAACACTTGTTACATCTAGTTATGAGTAAACACTTGTTACATCTAGTTATGAGTAAACACTTGTTACACCTAGTTATGAGTAAACACTTGTTACATCTAGTTATGAGTAAACACTTGTTACATCTAGTTATGAGTAAACACTTGTTACACCTAGTTATGAGTAAACATCTAACATTTACCTACTTTTAACTAAAGATATCGATAAATAAAGATGATGTCAAATGTACCTAAGCGTTTCTTACTAACATGTCGGTATTGATGGTATACAATGATTGGTATATAATGATTGGTATATAATGATTGGTATACAATGACTGATATATAATGATTGGTATACAATGATTGGTATGATTGGTATATAATGATTGATATATAATTATTGGTATACAATGATTGGTATATAATGATTGGTATACAATGATTGGTATATAATGATTGGTATATAATGATTGGTATATAATGATTGGTATATAATGATTGGCATACAATGATAGGTATATAATGATTGGTATACAAGGATTGGTATACAATGATTGGTATACATTGGTATATAACTGGTTTACAATGATTGGTATACAATGATAGTATACAGTAGCGACAAGTATACGAGGTGAGTCCCTCATCAGTATATAAGCTGAGTACTGGATGGAGAGACATTGGTTGGAGGAAGGTCTTCAATATAGAGAGGCAGGTGTTGTATCTGTGTCTTGTTCAGTCATCTTGAGTGACCTTGTGTCCATTTAACCAGTTTACAGACATTACCTGACCTTAGTGTGTGTGTGTGGGAGGAGGGGGTAGCGTCGTAGCTCTTGGCCCCACCTTCTAAACTATTTTGATCGACGTCACTGACTTTTGGCTTCTTAGGCCTTATCATATCTGTTCTTGAAACTGTGTAGCCAGTTTGCCTCATCCAAGTTATTCCATTTTTCACTCACCCTGAGACTAAATAAATGTTTGTTTACAACTCATGGCTTATGTCTTTCATGGCTTATGTCTTTCATCTTACACTTGTGTCCCTTGATGCTGGTCCTCTTAATTCCAAATCAGTCCCAATCTGCCTTGTCTATTCCTCTTAGATTTTTTTTACGTCGTTATCGTGCCTTCCTTTATCCTTCTCTCCGCCTGTGTTGTCAGGTTCGGTTCCTTCAGCTTCTCATGGTACATCTCTTTCAGCTCTGATACTAATCTGGTTGGAAACCCTTTGTCCTTTTTCAACCTTCTTCGCTTGCTTTATCAGGAGTGGGCTCCATGCTGGAGCCAGGTACTCAGGTACTCAGGTACCTGGCTCCATGCTGGAGCCAGGTACATGTTAGCGCTGTGTTGCGCTAACATGTGTCGTGTATAAGATTCTGAAAGATTCTTTATTCGTCTTCCTGAATGATATTCTGAAATTTGATAATCTTGCATATGACAGTGTCTTTATTCGGGTTTTGTGTATTTCTGGCAGTGTGGTAGGTGTTACATCCACTCTAGATCCTTTTCACACTGTGATATTTGTATTTTCTCTTCGCCCATGCTGTACTCTGTGTCAGGTCTGTCCTTGTGCTCTCCAGTTCGCATGACGTTGCATTTACTTGGACTGAAGTCGCGAAATCACTTGTTTGAGCATATATCTGGTGAAGTCTTCCTGAAGTTTATCATCGTCTTCTCCTGTTCTTACTCTTCTCATCAGTTTTACATCATCTGCAGAGACACACAGAGACTCTGTTCCCTCTAGTAGGTCATTCACATATATTACGAATAGTTGTGGGCCCAACACTGATACTTGTGGATCTCTACTCGTTACTTTCTCCCATACTCTTACTCTCTGCTTTCTGTCGTTTGTGTACTCCTTGACTCACTGGAACGCTGTCTTTTAACCCTGCCTGTTCCTCTATTTTCTAGACTGATCTCTGGTGTAGTACTTTATCAGAGGCATTCCTACAGTCCAAGAAGATGCAGTCTGCCCTGCCCTGTCTGTGTTATCTCTGTGCCTGTCATAGACCTCCAGCAAATTCTCGAGGCAGGAATTTTCATCCCTAAATCCATGTTGGGTGTCTGTGAAGAATCTCCTCTCCAACCGTTCTACTATCCCTTTCCTTTCCATCTTCTGCAGAAGTTTTGACACTGTGCATGTTAGAGACATCAGCCTATAATTCAGTGGCTCTTGTCTGTCCCCCCTTTTTTTTACGTGTGTGTGGGGGAAGAGGGGGGTATACTCATCTATTTATGGTTCCAGGGATCGATGATCAGTTCCTTCGTACGTACGTGTGAGAGAACGAGCAAGCAGAGAGAGAGAGAGAGAGAGAGAGAGAGAGAGAGATAGAAAACCCAAGGTTATGCATAGTCTGAAATATTTAAACAAAACCTAGTCTTGCCAAAGAAATGGAGATCACACCGATGTACTGGAGGCTGGAGCCAGAGTGCTGAAACGCCCCCAAGTTATGCAAAATAATGTAAATTACAAATAGCACGAGCACTCAGTGTAATTTACAGAAATAATTTAGATTTAGGGAAATCCCCGAAATCTTAAAAAATGCAGACCTAACTCGTCTTCACAAAGGAAGCAGCAGAACAGTAGAAAAAGCTACAGTATGGAGATCACACCTCACAGAAACCTTTTAGAGGGTTCCAAGACGTCAGCTCAGTAATTTTACGGAAAGACATGAGCTTCACACCTCGGGGTCAACATGGTTTTTAGAAAATGCTCGTCTCTCTTAACTAGTTTTTCATTTGTCAGACGCATAATTGTTGCTACAGTTATTCAGATGGTGTGCACCTCAGGCGATATACTCCGTACAGTGCTAACCCGGAGGTCCTCTTTGAGTGAGGGTTGCAGCAGTTGCCCCCGAGCCTGTGCTCCGTCTGTGACCTTAGGATTGGAAGAACATTAAAATACACATGAATCGACAAATTGCGCAAGACATATAACAAGTGCGACTCCAAAGCTATAAATTAAAAAATATATATCATAGTCTATAAAGTAAGGAATATTCAAGAGGAAACTGGATTACTACCTCCGCGGTGTTCCAGGTCAACCAGGCAGTACTGGATATGTGGACCAGCCGGACGCAAACCACAGCCTGATTAACCAAGCAATCTACGGGAAGCTTGGCCCAAGGTAAACATTAAAGCTTTCTTAACAGGTCACAGGTAAGGAAGAGGGGAAAGAGGTCTCTGACAGGTCACACTTATGTACAGTATATCAAACAAAATTCAGTTTGAGTACAGTACATTAAAATGTTCAAACCAGGGAACGGGTGGAGTTGAACCCACGGCGAGTGAGTCGTAAACTCCAGGCCAGTGCGTAAGCCACTGGGCCAACTTTTACGACTCGCGCCATGAGTTCAAACCCCACCCATTCCGTGGTTTGTGTGCAATCGTTTTATTACGATTTGGTGAGTCAGTTAAAACTCTAGTACCTTTACTCTCTTTCCTCACAAGAGACAAGAACAGTAACTCAGTTTCACCCTCTTTCAGATAACATAATATGCATGAAAGTTGCCTCAGAAGATAATATTAAAATTAACACCATTATCCACTGAGCAAGAGAACACATGAAGTTCAACATTCCAGCTGCTTTACTATGACTGAAAGAAGCATACCATTGTCTTCTACCAGTTGTACTAAATATTGGCCGCCACTTCGATCCCGTCTTATCTGTATTAATAAGCTGAAAGACGGCGCATGAGTCAATCTTTTGTAAGAAAGAGAAGAGGTTATCTTCTAAGGTAAGCAGCTCCACTACCGCAAGATCACTCATCTCTGCCACAAAAGAAGCTTCGGTGTCAACATCTGACGGTTGTCCTCGACATGGAGAATAGTTCAAGATTAAAGCAGCTGACTGCGGAAGATGGAGGCTCAAGCAGCAGCTGCTTCAAGATGGCCTACTTGCATTGAAATGGAAGCGCTAGATTCTTAAGGGTCATACAGCGTCTGAGGAATGGGAGACAACGTAGTTCAATCCAAGGTAAAGGACTCTGGCATCAAGAGTCCTTCACCTGCATCAAGGCACTTCCTTGGATAGAAGACGGTCTAGTGTGGATACTGGTCTTCCTGGGCTGACCCTACACCATTCCTTGACAAGTAATAGACCAGAGCAGACATATATATGCAGCAGACATCCAGATAACGTAAGCCTCCCTGGCCTTATGGCTACGACTGAGTCAGAGTTGACCCAGAGAATGCCAGTGTTAGAGAGAAAGCCAGTACCAGCAAGCATAGCTCACTGTACTAAACATTCAACTAGCCTGGAACCCTACCAGCCGTGTGTGCAGGGCTCCCGGACATTTGGCCGACGGACATTTGACCGATTGGATATATGGCCGAACTGCACTAATCACCTTAACCTAAACTAATCTAATTATCCGTTCGATCTATTGTCCGTTCGGCCAGTTGTCCTTCGGTCAAATGTCTGTCGGCCAAGTGTCCGTCGGTCATCTGTAAGATACCCAAATGTTTCATTTGTATCTAATTCTTCAGTAATCAGGTTGACGCAGGAGACTGCGGCTAACTACCGCATCACGTGTAAGGAAGACGACCTGCCATGCACCTGCCCTCAGAAAGTCTGCAAGGTTGCAGCACCCCCCTGCACCACTTGCATCCAAGACAAGCTGGACCCTCGTCATAGGGCTGTAAACGGCGACCTGTTGCTAGCAACCAAAACACTGCACCACAGCAACAACCTCAACATTTCACTGCTAGACTGATAAAGGCAGCTTAAACAGTGAAAATCCTGACATAGTTACCTCACTCAGTGGTGTTATTGTCTGTCTGTACCGCACATAGAGAGAAAAGCTTATGGCGACGTTTCGGTCCTACTTGGATCATTTACAAGTCACACCACATGTGCAACAGCTGTGTATCTTAATTGTTAAAACGTTTCGCCTGCACGGTAGGCTTCTTCAGTCAAATACAGAGTATAGGTTGAAGACAGCAGACGTGACGAGGAGGTGGTCAGTCCCTCAGCCTGGAGACGAATTCTGCTCCATGGTATTTGACTGAAGAAGCCTACCGTGTAGGCGAAAAGTTTCAACAATAAAGATACCTAACTGTTGCACATGAGTCTTTCTCATTAGCCTAAACTAGCGTAACCTAATCGAAAAATTTGATGCAAAAAGTATGTGAGAAATCCACATAGATGCTTATGGGAATTGAGAGACTGGGTTGAGAAGTACACCGGGCGCTCGTTAGAGGGCAGTAACGGCGACTTCAGGAACCAGTGACGGGTTACCATTCGTTGCAGACCCCGTGTCGGGACTTCGTTGCAGACCCCGTGTCGGGACTTCGTTGCAGACCCCGTGTCGGGACTTCGTTGCAGACCCCGTGTCGGGACTTCGTTGCAGACCCCGTGTCGGGACTTCGTTGCAGACCCCGTGTCGGGACTTCGTTGCAGACCCCGTGTCGGGACTTCGTTGCAGACCCCGTGTCGGGACTTCGTTGCAGACCCCGTGTCGGGACTTTGTTCCTGACGAAATATTTCGCAGAAGAGAACGCGACTATCCCCGACACTCCAAAATTGGAATGTTAATTTAGTGTTATCGTCGAGGTGGCTGCAAGAAGAAATGTAGGCAGACTCGGTTTAATTTCCACGTCATTTCTTGGTTGTTATCTTAAACGCCAACGCAAGATTTAAGTCGATACCTTCCCACACACCTGACCAGCAGTTTATATACACTGAGAGATGTATCTCAGTGTATATACGCCAAGAGGTGTATATCTCTCCTTGTATATGCGGCGAGAATTTACTTTAATCCCCGTTTTATGTATTAAAGTGTTATTGACGAGTGATGAAGAGATTACAGTAAGTTTTAATGACTCTTTGAGTGGTCGATAAGCTTTGGTTACCCAGCATGAGAGGGATTACCAATAGACTCCTGGCTATCTTCAAGAGGGAGCTGGACAGGTACCTAAAATCAGTTTCTGACCAGCCGGGCTGTGGTTCGTAGGTCGGTTTGCGTGAGGCCAGCAGTAACAGCCTAATTGACCAGGCCCTGATTCACTGCGAGGCCTGGTCATAGACCGGGTCGTGGAGGCGTTGACCCCCGAAATTCCCTCCAGGTATACTCCAGACTGCGGTCACAGGATGAATTCAGGGGAATAGATTCTTCAAGGAAGTGACTTACTACTGGTGAAAGACGTTATCTAAGGAGTTGAAACTACTGCTTCCCTTCCTTGGATCAGGCCAGCAGCAAGGAGCCCTGGTCTGCAACCGAGCCGTGGGGGCGGTGACCCCCGAAATCGGTAACAGCCTATAGGTACTCTCCGTTACAGCAGGACTCAGTATTGTAAACTAAGAGCCCCTTTTAATTCAAGCGAATTTGCAGAACTAGAGAATGTACATAGAACCTTCAGTGCTCGTATAAATTTAGTCGAGTTTCTAAATTACCTGGAACACTACAAGTGCCTTGAACTGTAATCCTCGGAACGTTGACTAGAAAGATAAGTCATAATTTGCAATTGAAAGATTCTGGAGAAATTGCTTCAAACTCTACTCAAGGAACTCATTTCCTAGAAAAGCAATAGGCTCGGCAGATGGTGCAAAATATATCCAGTGAATAGCTGGGGTGCCAAGTGTATACTAAAAGATGCTTCGGTAAGTGTAAAGGAACCAAGACTCTTCAACACTACCACCATACATGAGGTTTTTTTAGTAACAACCCCATAATTTTTCTTCAAGAGGGAACTTAGCAAAATGCTCAAAGCTAGTTCCTGATTAGCTGGGCTGTGGTGTCTATCCTGAACTTCGAACTCTTGTTATAATTGTGTATCGATAATATGTAAATAAAATTGCGCTTGGCCATGATTTCTGATGTTTTCTATCAGGCTTTTGACCATGTAAGCTGGCAAGAAAATATTACAAACTACTACTTCTTACATTCACTATACACTTACCTTTACTTTCTTGTGTATTTCTTAGTAATTCTTATTCTTTTAATATTTCCTCTCCAGTCTAAGAAGTCTGGTCTGAGACCGGGCCACGGGTGCGATGATTCCCGTAACTATTAACAGACAGATAGACCATGTGAATGTAAAGCACGTCAAGTCCTGCAAACCATTTGTCTTCACTCCTATATCACATTCACATACACATCCCTGGTGAATGCTCACCCTTCTACTACTTAAAACATCCTTCACACCTCCCTTAACCTCTCCTGGGACAATGCCTGGCCATCCTTCTACCCCCAGGTTTACACACTTTTGGTCATCCTCTTCTCCTCCATCCTTTCTAAATGACCAAACCACCTGAACATCATTACCTCTGTCTTCTGAATTATACCTTTTGTAACCCCCACTGTCTTCTAATTTCTATGCTACCATTCTCTGCGTAATATTCACACTGCACATCACTCAAACACAACGACGTCACTGCCTCAAGCCTCTTCCTCGCTGAAACGTTTAAAACCCATGCCTCATATTCATATAACAGTGTTAGTGCCAGTATAATCTGCTACATATAATTTTTAGTCTCCAGGTAAACTTCCTTTCAACAGACAATAATAATAATAATAATAATAATAATTATTATTATTATTATTATTTGATTTGTACTTTTGTGAGGAAGCGATTGATCCGTAGGGGTCATACAATGCCTGAAGAATCGAAGAGCTCTTCACCTGCATACCTTTGATATACCTTCGAAGAATTTCGAGAATTTCACTACTCTCGGAGCCCGGCCAGGGGCCAGGATTGTGTGGTACTTGCCTGGTCAACCAGGCTGTTGCTGCTGGAGGCTCGCTGCCCTACATATCCATCACAGCCTGGTTGATCTGGCACCTGGTGAAGACACTTGTCCAGTTTCCTCTTGAAGGCTTTTACACTTGTCCCAGCCGTGTTTCTGATATCCTCTGGTAAGAGATGGCACCTCTTCCCCACGAACAGAATCGTGTTCTGAACTGCCATATATATACATGTATATTTTTTTTAATAACACATAGGGCGTTTCCCACCAAGGCAGGGTGGCCCGACAAAGAAAAACTTTCATCATCATTCACTCCATCACTGTCTTGCCAGAGGCGTGCTTACACTACAACTAGAAAACTGCAACATTAACGCACCTTCTTCAGTGCCGGCACTGTACTTCCCATCTTCAGGAATCAAGTCCGGCCTGCCAGTTTCCCTGAAACCCTTCATAAATGTTACCTTGCTTACACTCCAACAGCACGTCAAGTTCTAAAAACCATTTGTCTCCATTTGCTCCTAACACGCTCACGCACACTTGCTGGAAGTCCAAGCCCCTCACACACAAAACCTCCTTTATCCCCTCCCTCCAACCTTTTCTAGGCCGACCCCTACCCCACCTTCCCTCCACTACAGATTTATATACTCTCGAAGTCATTCTATTTTGTTCCATCCTCTCTACATGTCCAAACCATCTCAATATCCCCTCCTCAGCTCTCTGGATAATAGTTTTGGTAATCCCGCACCTCCTCCTAATCTCCAAACTACGGATTCTCTGCATTATATTCACACTACACATTGACCTCAGACATGACATCTCCACTGCCTCCAGCCTTCTCCTTGTTGCAACATTCACAACCCATGTCTCACACCCATACAGGAGTGTTGGTATAACTATACTCTCATACATTCCCCTCTTTGCTTTCATAGATAAAGTTCTGTCTCCACAGATTCCTCAGTACACCACTCACCTTTTTCCCCTCGTTAATTCTATGATTCACCTCATCCTTCATAGACCCATCTGCTGACACATCCACTACCAAATATCTGAACACATTCACCTCCTCCATACTCTCTTCCTGTAATCTGATATCCAATCTTCCGTTATTTTTTTTTTTTTTGTTATCCTCATCACCTTACTCTTTCCTATATTCACTTTTAATTTTCTTCTTTTACACACCCTACCAAACTCATCCACCAACCTCTGCAACTTCTCTTCAGAATCCCCCAAAAGCACAGTGTCTTCAGCAAAGAGCAACTGTTACAACTCCCACTTTGTATTAGATTCTTTGTCCAGTTTCCTCTTGAAGGCTTTTACACTTGTCCCAGCCGTGTTTCTGATATCCTCTGGTAAGAGATGGCACCTCTTCCCCACGAACAGAGCATTCACTTGTCTTACAACTCCATCTATAAATATATTGAACAACCATGGTGACATCACACATCCTTGTCTAAGGTCTACTTTTACTGGGAAATAATCTCCCTCTCACCTACACACACTAACCTGAGCCTCACTATCCTCATAAAAACTTTTCACTGCTTTCAATAACCTACCTCCTATTCCATACATTTGCAACATCTGCCACATTGCCTCCCTATCCACCCTATCATATGCCTTTTCCAAATCCATAAATGCCACAAACACCTCTTTACCCTTGTGTGTGTGTGTATATATATATATATATATATATATATATATATATATCGTTATGCCTTTGTATCCATCTCGTAGCAATTTGAAAAACTATTTCAAAAATGATGGATGGAGTTTGTTTTATGGCAGTGCTGTACCTCAAAAATATAGTTTTATTAACATTAATATGCAATATTCGGTATAGTGTTTTGTTTTCATCCCCTCTAGCGGCAATTTCAATAACTACGGACGTTCTCTTTCAGGGGTTATAAGGTTGTTTTTCTGTAGTGGAAACAGATCTTGGTGCAATATTAAAAAAAATAATTGTGTTAAGATATCCCTTCTAAACTTATGTGTGATTTAGTGGGGAGTGAGAGGGAGTGGGGGAAGCAGAGGGAGTAAGGGGGAGTGGGAGGGAGTCAGTGAGAGTGGGGGAAGTGAGAGGGAGTGGAGGAAGTGAGAGGGAAGGGGAAGTGGGAGGGAGTGGTTGAAATGAGAGGGAGGAGAAGAGGGTATATAGAAGGAAGACACGAAATAACAAGAAAAGAGAGAAGTTGAAAAAAGAGATGAGAGGAAGATAAGAGATGAGAGAAAGATAAGAAAGAGAGAGGAAGATAAGAGAGAGAGTGGGAAACAGGAAATAAAGTTGGAATGTGAAGAGAAAGAAAAAAAAAGTGTATGAAAATAACGAGGATAAAAATTCCTGTTACTGTTGCTGTTGATACTGTTGCTGCTCTACTGTTGCTACTGCTACTGTTGCTGTTCTACTGTTGCTGCTGCTACTGTTACTGCTCTGTTGCTACTGCTACTGTTGCTGCTGATACTGTTGCTACTGTTGCTGCTGCTACTGTTGCTGCTCTGTTGCTACTGTTGCTGCTGACACTGTTGCTACTGTTGCTGCTGCTACTGTTGCTGGTGCTACTGTTGCTGCTGTTACTGTTGCTACTGCTACTGTTGCTGCTGCTACTGTTGCTGCTGCTACTGTTGCTACTGCTACTGTTGCTGCTGCTACTGTTGCTACTGCTACTGTTGCTGCTACTGTTGCTGCTCTACTGTTGCTGCTGCTACTGTTGCTGCTCTACTGTTGCTGCTCTACTGTTGCTGCTCCTACTGTTGCTCTACTATTGCTACTGCTTCTGTTGCTGCTGCTGTTGCTGCTCTACTATTGCTGCTCTACTGTTGCTGCTGCTGCTGCTACTGTTGCTGCTGCTACTGTTGCTGCTCTACTGTTGCTGGGGTCACTGTTGCTGCTACTACTGTTGCCGCTGCTACTGTTGCTACTACCGTTGCCGCTGCTACTGTTGCTACTACCGTTGCCGCTGCTACTGTTGCTACTACCGTTGCCGCTACTGTTACTGTTGCTACTACCGTTCCGCTGCTACTGTTGCTGCTACTACCGTTGCCGCTGCTAGTGTTGCTGGGGATACACTGTTCCTGCTACTGTTGCTAGTGCTACTGTTGCTGAGGATACACTGTTGCTGGGGATAAATTGTTGTTGCTGGAGATACACTGTTCCTGCAGCTACTGATGTTGGACATACACTGTTACTGCTGTTGCTTCTACTGTTGCTGCTGCTACTGTTGCTGCTACTGCTGATGATGATGTTACTGCTGTTGTATACTGAAGGTGATGCTGGTATACAGGTGATGGTATACAGGTAGTGATGGTATACTGATAGTGCTGGTATACAGGTGGTACTGGTATATAGGTGGTGATGATATACAGTAGGTGATGGTATACAGGTTGTGATGGTATACAGGTAGTGATGGTATACAGGTGGTGATGGTATACAGGTGGTGCTGGTATACAGGTGGTGCTGGTATACAGGTGGTGATGATATACAGGTGGTGATGGTATACAGGTAGTGATGGTATACAGGTGGTGCTGGTATACAGGTAGTGATGGAATACAGGCTGTGATGGTATACAGGTGGTGCTGGTATTCAGGTGGTGCAGGTATACAGGTGGTGCAGGTATACAGGTGGTCCTGGTATACAGGTGGTTCTGGTATGCAGGTGGTGCTGGTATACAGGTGGTGCTGGTATACAGGTGGTGCTGGTATACAGGTGGTGCTGGTATACAGGTGGTGCTGGTATACAGGTGGTGATGGTATACAAGTAGTGCTGGTATATAGGTACCTTACCTTTGATATACCTTTGAAGAGTTTCGAGAGTTTAACTACTCTCGGAGCCCAGCCATGGGCCAGGCTTGTCTGGTGCTTGCCTGGTCAACCAGGCTGTTGCTGCTGTCTATGTCTGCTATGAGGATGAGAAACAGCAGAGGTGCCAGGACAGTGCCTTGGGGCACTGAGCTTTTGACCTTGCTGATGCTGGATCTTGCCCTGTTTACTACAGGTCGGCCATCACTAATCCAGCAATCAGTTGGTATACAGGTGGTGCTTATATTCAGGTGGTGCTCGTATATAGGTGGTGATGTTATACATGTAGTGATGGTATACAGGTGGTGCTGGTAAACAGGTAGTGATGGTATACAGGTAGTGATGGTATACAGGTGGTGCTGGTAAACAGGTAGTGATGGTATACAGGTGGTGCTGGTAAACAGGTAGTGATGGTATACAGGTGGTGCTGGTAAACAGGTAGTGATGGTATACAGGTGGTGCTGGTATACAGGTAGTGATGATATAAAGGTGGTGCTGGTATACAGGTAGGGATAGTATACAGGTGGTGCTGGTATACAGGTAGTGATGGTATGCAGGTGGTGATGGTATACAGGTTACAGGTGGTGCTGGTATACAGGGTGTGATTGCAGTGGCGGGTGAAGAAGTCACGCATGTTTGAGTTCCGTCAAATTTGCATTTTTCTGACGGCCCCAGAGGGGACAGCGCGCGGAAATGGTTCGTGACTAGCAATGAACGTAGATCAGTAAGGGGAAATAAGAAAGATCAGGGACTAGCATATTTTCCAAGAGCAGAAAAGTAAAGAAAAGAAAGGAAGACTATTAATAAAACCGCAGAAAAAAAAATAAGATATAAGTATTAGAAATAAGTGTAGAGGGAAGCGGGGAGAAGGGAAGCGGTTGAGAACTAAGCGTAAAGGTGTTTCCACACATTAGGTTGTGTTGTGTACTGAATGATTGTTACTCGTATCGTTATACATAATATAGCGAGTGATAAGGTATTGGTGTTCAGTGATATAGTGCTCTTGGTGTTCAGTGATATAGTGCTCTTGGTGTTCAGTGATATAGTGCTCTTGGTGTTCAGTGATATAGTGCTCTTGGTGTTCAGTGATATAGTGCTCTTGGTGTTCAGTGATATAGTGCTCTTAAACTGTGAATTACAACAATCTGATAAATTCCTAATACGTAGTGTATAATATATGGAATGTACCAGCGAATTATTGTCAGAGGTCGACAGAGAAGTGAAGATGAACTATCAGATACACCAGCAGTGTTGCTACACAATTATATGTGATAGTTACATTGTGGAAACACCAGCAGTGTGTTGCTACACTTTTCGTATAAGAGTTACATTGTGGGAACACCAGCAGTCTGTTGCTACATTTTTCGTATAAGTTCTACAACGAGGGTTAAGGATATAAATGGACAGTGATGTAGTGAACTAAAATTGGGGCTAAGAGTAATCTTTATTAATACCCAGTGCGTAGTGTACAATATGTACAGTGTGAAGGGCAAAACCTCTCTCCTCTGACCACCCCCAACTAGCGGGAAGGGTCTTCTACCCAGGCGCACCACTACCTCCACATTCCAGCCCACCACCCAGCCCACCTCCTCGCACCCCTACCCTCTGTCTTCAGATCCCCTACCACCCAGACCCCCTCCTCGAACCCCTACCCTCTTTCCACGGATCCACACCTCCCAGCCCACATCCCCACCACCCACCACATACACCTGCTGTATATGTGGAAAAAAAAATTGGAGAAATATTGATTGTGAAATATGTGGTAAAACATCCCTTATATTATGTACAAAGCTTAATGCAACAATGAGAAATGACCTAAAACAAGAAAGTCGATTCTGGATTTGCCCCAGTGAGATGGACAGCTGGTCGGGCATAAGAGAGGTACTGAAAAGTGAAAACCTAGAAAGCGTAAGAAAGTTTCTAAGGAGCTGCCAGATATATACAAAGAGTGAAAACAAGGGACAAGGAACAAGAAAAGGAGGAAAATGCAAATAAAGATAAAAAACCAAGGAGTGGAAATAAGAGTGGAAAACGTCATTCAGAGCAAGTCGGAAAAGAATAAAATATGGGTTCGTAACATAGAGAAAAGGGAAAGGGAGGAAGAGAAAGCTAGATCAGGAACAAACGAAAACGAGAACAGGGAAGAAATACCCCTAGATGAAAGAGAACAAGAGAAGTCAGATCAGGTGGCAGATTAGATTTTGCCACCGAAGTGGCTAGTTTATTGTGCACCTCATATACATCCTGTGCACGGTAGCGCAAGAGCATATAGATACACAAAAGGCCTAGGAACTAGGCCCCAAAGGGGTTAACAATTGTACATTTGGATCTATATCTACATTTCAATTATCTGTTACAAGCAAATTTAGGAAATTTGCTTAGTACAATTGGTATCTTATTTCATGAATAAGATATCTTGACATGCCACATAGGTTATTATACTGTCTATCTCTATATTCCTCAATAAGTGCACAATTAAGCACATGGTGTTCAAGACAGTGACAATATGCCTGATCACATAATTTGCATTTAGTTTGATCATCATCTGTGTCTCCCAAACTGTCAGAAGTACCTGTAGCCAAGCCTAAGCCTGGCCACTACAACATCAGTCAGTCTGTTCACATTGCAAGTTGCTCCACAAACATGCCCATCTGTGCTCGCATTATCATGAGCACAGATAGGCACGTTCATGGAAATTAATTTGGATTTATATCTACAATTCACTTATCTGTTACAAGCAAATTTAGGAAATTTGCTTAGTATAAGTGGTATCCTACCTTTACTAATAAGATATCTTGACATGTCACATAGGTTATTATACTGTCTATCTCTATATTCCTCAATAAGTGGACAATTCAGCACATAGTGTTCAAGACAGTGACCATATGCCTAGATCAGGTGGCAGAACTTGGGAAAGACACAAAATCAGTAAATATAGGCAGTCAGAACATTTGGAGATTCTATGCAAAAGGTATGTGCCTATATGGCAGAGCTTGCTGGAATAAACACACCAGAAAATGTGCCAACATGTTAAGGAAAGGAAAGTGTCGTTTCAACAAAGTGTGCAGATACTTCCATCCAGTGATATGTCAAGCTTCAACACAGTCCAGAGAATGTTATGACCTGAGCTGCCCAGACCACCATATAAAGGGAAACAGTACGCTACAGAGAAAGCAGGGAAAGGGAAAATGAACAGCAATCTTTTTTTAGACATATAGGGGAACGATCAGACCAAAGAATGAATCAGAAAGGGGAAATGGTACAGGAAGGACAAATGGACAGCAAAATGGGACATACCAAACCAGGCATCAGCCCAACAGGGGCGAATAAACAATTATATGCAGTCAGTACTGGAGCAACCAGGGATATGTACACCAGGGGCTATACCAGGTAGTACATCACCAGTGGTATTAACGAAACACACAACAAAACAAAACATCCCAAAAGGTAATTCCTGTTTCATATTTGCAAATATTCAGGGTCTGAAATCAAATAAAAACGACAAAGTTAGTTATGTCAGTGGGCTCCTGTCAGAAGCGAATGCCATGTTTGGGGCATTTACAGAAACACATACAAGGGATGTTTTGGACGGAGAGATTCAGATAGAAAACTATAACATGTATAGATGTGATAGAATTAATAGGTCACAGGGAGGAGTAGGACTCTATGTAAAAGATACTCTCTGTTGCACAGAAGTGTTGAACGCTACGAATGATATAGTAGAAATCATGGACATAAAAGTTGAAAATAGGAATTTGGTAATTATCCTACTATACAAACCACCATCAGCAACTGCTGAGGAATTCACAGATCAGTTAAGGAAGATAGATAGCTGTCTGGATAGGCTAGAAAATCTCATACCAAATATTTTACTCCTCGGAGATTTTAATCTCCCTTATGTAAAATGGAAGATGGCGCAATGCAATGTTATACCAGAACTATCTCCTGGAAGTACCCTGGCTCAACAGGCACATACCAGGGAACTATTGAGGCTTTGTGAAAAGTACTCGTTGAATCAACAGATAATTGATCCCACTAGAAATGAAAATACCCTGGATTTGATATTCACAAAGAACGAGGAACTAATCAAAGACATAACAGTGACAAAAACAATATACTCTGATCACAACATCATAGAAGTTCAAACTAGTATTAACTCAGGTTTAGGGAACTGCGGCACTAATGTTAGAGACGGGATGTTCAGTAAGTTTAATTTTAACAACCATAGAATTGACTGGGAAAAAATATACCAAGAGCTATCAGACATCCTGAGAATCAGACATGAGCGCCCTAAATCCCCACCAGTGCCTAGAGAAGTTGAATACAGAATCATACAAGGTATGTATGAAGCACGTACCATTGAGGAACCCCAGAAGATCAGATAGAGAGAGCGTAGGAGATGGTACAGAAGAAGAAAACGGGTTACTGACTTGCTTAAAAACACAAATATGTTGCAACAGAGGAGAGATAGCCTTAACCGAGAGATCACTGAATTAGAGCAAAAACTTAAGATGTCATACCTAACAGAAGAAGTACAAAGGGAACAAAGAGCCATACAGGATATTGCAAGAAACCCAAAATATTTCTATTCCTATGCAAAATCCAAGCTAAGAACTACCTGTAGAAATGAGTGAAATCCTAAAGGAACAGTATGAGTCAGTGTTCAGCAACCCACTAAATGACAGCAAGGTAGAAAATGCAGAATTTTTTTTTCACTCCAGCAGAAGGCCGCGAAGACCACCTAACTGACATTAGTGCAAATCCCATAGATTTCGAAAAAGAAATGGACAACATGCCCACTCACTCAGCACCTGGACCAGATTCATGGAATGCCCTATTATAAAGAAGTGTAAAGTACCACTAGCACGAGCCCTCAGTATTCTTTGGACAATGAGCTTAGATCTAGGTCAAATACCGGCGGCCTTAAAGAGTGCAGACTGCTCCTTTGCATCATAAAAATCTTCAAAAGAGTGATGAGATGGCAGATTGCAAATTTCATGGACCAGCATAACCTGAACCTGCATGGCTTTAGAGCGGGACGATCATGCCTGTCACAGCTGCTGAACCATTATGACAGAATTACGGAGGCATTGGAAGACAACAAAACCGCAGATGTCATTTACACGTATTTTGGAAAGGCGTTTGACAAATGCGATCATGGAGTGATAGCACACAAAATGAGGGCCATGGGCCTTACGGGGAAGGTAGGCAGATGGATTTTCGGTTTCCTAACACAAAAAAGCGAGGTCAAAAGCTCAGTGCCTCAAGGCACTGTCCTGGCACCTCTGCTGTTTCTCATCCTCATAGCAGACATAGATAAAAACACCCGTCACACTTTTGTATCATCATTTGCAGATGACACTAAAATAAGCATGAAAGTCACTACGGTAGAAGACACTGAAAAAATACAGGAAAACATAAGCAGGGTTTTCCAGTGGGCAGTGGAGAACAACATGACGTTCAATGGTGATAAGTTCCAGCTGCTTATGTATGGAAAGAATGAAGAACTCAAAAGGAACACTATATACAAAACTCAAGAGGGTCACCAAATAGAACGAAAGGAACACGTAAAAGACCTGGGAATAATTATGTCAGCTGACCTTTCTTTTAAGGAACATAACAAGACAAATATCACCACAGCCAGGAAGATGACGGGGTGGGTATTGAGAACTTTCAAAGCAAGGGAAAAAAATGCCGATGGTGACACTCTTCAAATCGCTAGTGCTCCCTCACTTAGAATACTGCTCAGTTCAGGGCAGGAGAAATAGCAGAGCTGGAACAAATACCGAGATCATTTACGGCTCACATTGAGCCAGTAAAGTAACTAAATTACTGGGAACGCCTTCAAGACTTGAACATGTACTCATTGGAGCGGAGAAGAGAGAGATACTTGATAATATATACCTGGAAAGTGCTCGAGGGCCTGATCCCAAATCTGCTCACTGCCATAACAACACACTGGAGTGAGAGATATGGGAGAAAGTGTAAAATAAACCCAATGAGGAGCAGGGGTGCGGTGGGGACAATAAGGGAGCACTGTATCAACATCCGGGGCCCCAGACTATTCAACATCTTACCAGAAGATATCAGAAACACGGCTGGAACCAGTGTAGAAGACTTCAAGAGGGAACTGGACAAGTATCTTCACCAGGTGCCAGATCAACCAGGCTGTGATGAATATGTGGGGCAGCGAGACTCCAGCAGCAACAGCCTGGTTGACCAGACAAGCATTAGACGAGCTTGGAACATGGCCGTGCTCCGAGAGTAGTTAAACTCTCGAAACTCTTCAAAGGTATCAAAGGTGGTGCTTGTATACAGGTTGCGATGGTATACAGGCGGTGCTGGTATACAGGTGGTGATGGTATACATGTAGTGATGGTATACAGGTGGTGCTGGTATACAGGTGGTGCTGGTATACAGGTGGTGCTGGTATACAGGTGGTGCTGGTATACAGGTGGCTCACGTGTGCTCGTAAAGGCGAATCAAATTACCGACCTGACCCTCAACCCAGAAACCACAAGACCTTACCCTCACCACAAGATCTTCTCCACCACCACAAGATCTTCTCCACCACCACAAGACCTTCCCCATCACCACAAGATCTTCTCCACCACCACAAGACCTTCCCCACCACCACAAGACCTTCCCCACCACTACAAGACCTTCCGAACCACTACAAGACCTTCCCCACCACCACAAGACCTTCCTTACCACCACAAGACCTTTCCCACCACCACAAGACCTTCCCCACCACCACAAGAGCTTCCCCACCACCACAAGACATTCCCCGCCACCACAAGACCTTCCCCAATACCACAAAACCTTTTTCACTACCACAAGACCTTCCCCACCACCACAAGACCTTCCCAATCACCACAAGACCTTATCCCTACCACAAGAATTTCCCCACCACCACAAGATCTTCCCCACCACCACAAGACCTTCACCACCGCAAGAGCTTCCCCACCACAAGATCTTCCCCACCACCACCACAACACCTTCCCCACCACCACAAGATCTTATCCCTACCACAAGAACTTCCCCACCACCACAAGACCTTCTTCACCACCGCAAGAGCTTCCCCACCACAAGACCTTCCTCACCACTACAAGACCTTCCCCACCACTACAAGACCTTCCCCACCACTACAAGACCTTCTCCACCACCACAAGACATTCCCTACCACCACAAGACTTTTCACCACTACAATACTCCTCACCACTACAAGACTCCCCACCACTACAAGACTCTCCACCCCTACAAGACTCCCCACCACTACAAGACTCCCCACCACTACAAGATTCCCCACCCCAACAAGACTCCACACCACTACAAGACTCCACACCACTACAAGACTCCACACCACTACAAGACTCCACACCACTACAAGACTCCACACCACTACAAGACTCCACACCACTACAAGACTCCACACCACTACAAGACTCCACACCACTACAAGACTCCACACCACTACAAGACTCTCCACCACTACAGGACTCTCCACCACTACAAGACTCGCCACCACTACAAGATTCCCCACCCCAACAAGACTCCACATCACTACAAGACTCCACACCACTACAAGACTCCACACCACTACAAGACTCCACACCACTACAAGACTCTCCACCACTACAGGACTCTCCACCACTACAAGACTCTCCACCACTACAAGACTCTCCACCACTACAAGACTCCCCACCACTACAAGACTCGCCACCACTACAAGATTCCCCACCCCAACAAGACTCCACATCACTACAAGACTCTCACACCACTACAAGACTCCCACCACTACAAGACTCCCACCACTACAAGACTCCACACCACTACAAGACTCCCACCACTACAGACTCTCCACCACTACAAGATCTCCCCACTACAAGACTCCCACCACAAGACTCCCACCACAAGACTCCCACCACTACAAGACTCCACAAGACTACAAGACTCCCAACCCTACAAGACTCTCCACCACTACAGACTCCCCACCACTACAAGACTCTCCACCACTACAAGACTCTCCACCACTACAAGACTCCCCACCACTACAAGACTCCCACCACTCACAAGACTCCCACCACTACAAGACTCCCACCACTACAAGACTCCCACCACTACAAGACTCTCCACCACTACAAGACTCCCACCACTACAAGACTCTCCACCACTACAAGATTCCCACCCCAACAAGACTCCCATCACTACAAGACTCCCACCACTACAAGACTCCCACCACTACAAGACTCTCCACCACTACAAGACTCTCCACCACTACAAGACTCCCACCACTACAAGACTCCCACCACTACAAGACTCCCACCACTACAAGACTCCCACCACTACAAGACTCCCACCACTACAAGACTCTCCACCACTACAGGACTCTCCACCACTACAAGACTCCCACCACTACAAGACTCTCCACCCCAACAAGACTCCCACCACTACAAGACTCGCCACCACTACAAGATTCCCCACCCCAACAAGACTCCACATCACTACAAGACTCCACACCACTACAAGACTCCACACCACTACAAGACTCTCCACCACTACAAGACTCTCCACCACTACAAGACTCTCCACCACTACAAGACTCCCCAAGACTACAAGACTCCCCAACCCTACAAGACTCTCCACCACTACAAGACTCCCCACCACTACAAGACTCCCACCACTACAAGACTCCCACCACTACAAGACTCCCCACCACTACAAGACTCCCCACCACTACAAGACTCCCCCCACTACTTCATCTATTAAAGTCTCTTGTGAAATACTGTCACTGAGTAAATGATGCAACGAATATGTTAGAAGAGAAGAGAGGAGAAGGAAGGAGGGAGGAGGAAGATGAGGGAAAAGATTATGGAACAAGAGTAGCATAAATTGTTGGATAATTAGTAAAAAATGGAATGGGGGGAGAAAGAGAATAAGGAAGTAAGAGGAAAGCTGCGAAGGTAAAATAGAAGAAAGTAACATTTGGAGAAGGACGTAGAGAAAGAGGATGGAGGAAGATGAAGAGGCTGGAGGAAGATGAAGAGGATGGGGAAGATGAAGAGGATGGGGGAAGATGAAGAGGATGGGGAAGATGAAGAGGCTGGGGGAAGATGAAGAGGATGGAGGAAGATGAAGAGGATGGGGGAAGATGAAGAGGCTGGAGGAAGATGAAGAGGATGGGGGAAGATGAAGAGGATGGAGGAAGATGAAGAGGATGGGGGAAGATGAAGAGGATGGAGGAAGATGAAGAGGATGGGGGAAGATGAAGAGGATGGGGAATATGAAGAGGATGGGGGAAGATGAAGAGGATGGGGAAGATGAAGAGGATGGGGAATATGAAGAGGATGGGGAAGATGAAGAGGATGGGGAAGATGAAGAGGATGGGGGAAGAGTAAGAGGAAGGGGAAGGAGAATAGGATGGGGGAAGAGGAAGAGGATGGGGAAGAGGAATAGTATGGGGGAAGATGAAGAGAGAAGACTGTTTTGGAAACGGGAGCATTAATGAGAGAAAGAAGGTAGTGTAAGAGGGAGGAGAGGGAAGGAAGAAGAGAAAGTAGTATAAGAGGGAGGAAAGGGAAGGAACAAGAGAAAGTAGTGTAAAAAGGAGAAGAGGGAAGGAACAAGAGAAAGTAGTGTAAGAGGGAGGAGAGGGAAGAAAGAAGAGAAGGTAGTGTAAGAGGGAGGAGAGGGAAGGAACAAGAGAAAGTAGTATAAGAGGGAGGAAAGGGAAGGAACAAGAGAAAGTAGTGTAAAAAGGAGAAGAGGGAAGGAACAAGAGAAAGTAGTGTAAGAGGGAGGAGAGGGAAGAAAGAAGAGAAGGTAGTGTAAGAGGGAGGAGAGGGAAGGAACAAGAGAAAGTAGTACAAGAGGGAGGAAAGGGAAGGAACAAGAGAAAGTAGTGTAAAAAGGAGAAGAGGGAAGGAACAAGAGAAAGTAGTGTAAGAGGGAGGAGAGGGAAGAAAGAAGAGAAGGTAGTGTAAGAGGGAGGAGAGGGAAGGAACAAGAGAAAGTAGTATAAGAGGGAGGAGAGGGAAGGAAGAAGAGAAGGTAGTGTAAGAGGGAGGAGAGGGAAGGAACAAGAGAAAGTAGTATAAGAGGGAGGAGAGGGAAGGAAGAAGAGAAGGTAGTGTAAGAGGGAGGAGAGGGAAGGAAAAGAGAATGTAGTGTAATAGGGAGGAGAGGGAAGGAAGAAGAGAAGTAGTGTAAGAGGAGAGGGGGAAGGAACAAGAGAAAGTAGTGTAAAAGGAGGAGAGGGAAGGAACAAGAGAAAGTAGTGTAAAAAGGAGGAGAGGGAAGGAACAAGAGAAAGTAGTGTAAAAAGGAGGAGAGGGAAGGAACAAGAGAAAGTAGTGTAAGAGGGAGGAGAGGGAAGGAACAAGAGAAAGTAGTGTAAGAGGGAGGAGAGGGAAGGAAGAAGAGAATGTAGTGTAATAGGGAGGAGAGGGAAGGAAGAAGAGAATGTAGTGTAATAGGGAGGAGAGGGAAGGAACAAGAGAAAGTAGTGTAAAAAGGAGAAGAGGGAAGGAACAAGAGAAAGTAGTGTAAGAGGGAGGAGAGGGAAGAAAGAAGAGAAGGTAGTGTAAGAGGGAGGAGAGGGAAGGAACAAGAGAAGGCAGTATAAGAGGGAGGAGAGGGAAGGAACAAGAGAAAGTAAGGAGGAAGAGGAGAAAAATTAGTAGAAAAAGGTAGACACAGCAAGAAAGACACACATCAAGGTAGACACACAGCAAGGTAGACACACAGCAAGGTAGACACACAGCAAGGTAGACACACAGCAAGGAACACACACAGCAAGGTACACACACAGCAAGGTACACACACAGCAAGGTAGACACACAGCAAGGTACACACACAGCAAGGTAGACAAACAGCAAGGTACACACACAGCAAGGTAGACACACAGCAAGGTACACACACAGCAAGGTACACACACAGCAAGGTAGACACACAGCAAGGTAGACACACAGCAAGGTACACACACAGCAAGGTAGACAAACAGCAAGGTAGACACACAGCAAGGTAGACAACAGCAAGGTAGCACACACAGCAAGGTAGACACACAGCAAGGTACACACAGCAAGGTACACACACGCCAAGGTAGACACACAGCCAAGGTCAGACACGCAGGCCAGGTACACACAAGGGTACACACACACAGCAAATGTACACAACAGCAGGTAGACACCAGGCAAATGTAGACAAACAACAAGGTAACACACAGCAAGGTAGACACACAGCAAGGTAGACACACAGCAAGGTAGACACACAGGTAGACACACAGCAAGGTAGACAAACAGCAAGGTAGACACACAGGTAGACACACAGCAAGGTAGACAAATAACAAGGTAGACAAACAGCAAGGTAGACACACGGCAAGGTAGACACACAGCAAGGTAGACACACAGCAAGGTAGACAAACAGCAAGGTAGACACACAGGTAGACACACAGCAAGGTAGACACACAGGTAGACACACAGCAAGGTAGACAAACAGCAAGGTAGACAAACAGCAAGGTAGACACACAGGTAGACACACAGCAAGGTAGACAAACAGCAAGGTAGACAAACAGCAAGGTAGACAAACAGCAAGGTAGACACACAGCAGCAGCCAGCAGTGTCGATGGAATATCACACACTGAAGATGATTTTGTCGGAATTATTAACCCGGAGGGTTTGTAATCAAAGATAATCCAACAAAGCCAGGTCTTCAAACTGGCTTATATCCTCTGGGGTCCCTTAATCCTGTCCTCCAGGATGCCACCCACACCAGTCGGCTAGCACCCGGGTACCTACTTACTGCTAGGTGAACAGTGCAAGTAAGCTTGCCACGGTTCCACTTGTCCAGGAACCGAACCTTGTTGTCACTTGATCTAAGTCTGCCAGGTTCAAGGCCTACTGACTGTACCTGGTTCGTTAAGGCCTCAGTTCACTCGTATACTTTATTCCTTAAAATAGTTAATACAAGTCACAATAGCCTGGGTCCAACCATTCACAAATAATCCACACTTTTGAAAGATAACTATAGGTGACCTTCACTTCGTCCTGGGCCATTCACGATGTACCTGGGGTCCACCTGGAGGGTGTTCCAGGGGTCAACGCCCCCGCGGCCCAGTCCTTGTCCAGACCTCAGGAAGAGTTTCCAGTCATTCGTGAAAAATTTATGTGAGTTGTCAACCTGAAACCTCAACGATTCTTGGAACACACAGCTTCAACACACAGACTTGTGTTGCTTCAGTATTTCACTGATTTTGTTGTCATCGGCGCAAGTTCCGTCTTAAGCAAACAACACCACAACTTGTAACGTTCCCAGTTTTCACTGACATTTCCTGACTAGTGATTGAAAAATAAATATACAAACATTCTTTTTCACATTCACAAGGTTTCATTATACAGGAAAAAATAATGTTTTTCATTATACATCATTATTGCATAGCCTTATAGTGCTGACTGGTCAAAATGATCTGACTTGTCACATGCCTTTTTTTCAGATTTTTTTCCCTTTTTTTCCACGTACGTATGGGAGACTATGGTGGCATGTAAGTGCCCAGGCAGTGCCATGGTGTGTACCTAAGTGGCTAGGCAGTGCCATAGTGTGTACCTAAGTGGCTAGGCAGTGCCATAGTGTGTAAGTGTCCAGGCAGTGCATGGTGTGTACGTAAGTGCCTAGGCAGTGCTATGGTGTGCAAGTGCCCAAAAACGTGCCACGGTGGGTACGTAAGTGCCCAGGCAGTGCCGTGGTGTGTACGTAAGTGCTCAGGCAGTACCATGGTGTGTGCATAAGTGTCTAGGCAATGCCACAGTGTGTACGTTAATGCCTAGGCAGTGCCATGGTGTGTACGTAAGTACCCAGGCAGTGCAATGGTGTGTACGTAAGTGCCCAGGCACTGCCATAATGTGTGCGTAATTACCCAGGCAGTGCCATGGTATGTACATAAGTGCCTAGGTACTACCTTGATGTGTACGTAAGTACCTAGGCAGTACCATGGTGGGTACTTTGTACACGTACTTTGGTACGTACGTGCTATGGTGTGTATGTGCCCAGTGCCACGGACTTGTCTGTGCATTCATTAACCAAGGCTTGTTCATTCATTCACCCCAGCATTCACTGGTGCAGCCATTAACCAAGGCTTGTTCATTCATTCACCCCAGAATTCACTGATGCATTCACTGCCAAGGCTCGTTCAATCATTCACCCCAGCATTCGTTGATGCATTCATTAACCAAGGCTGGCTCATACATTCACCGCAGCATTCACTGGGGCATTCATTAACCAAGGCTGGCTCATACATTCACCCCAGCATTCACTGGGGCATTCATTAACCAAGGCTCGTTCATTCATTCACCCCGCCAGTCACTGTATTTTTCACATACCAAGGTTACTTCATTCATGTATTTCGGCATTCACTGCTGCATTCACTGCAGCATTGAATTCCTGTACAAAACACCGATATTTCTGCATTCATGTAGCCCGGCATTCACAACTTCATTCACGTACTTCATGATGTGTACCAACAGTAATTCTTTCTATGTATACTAATGTCCATATATTTATGTATGCATTACACTCGCAAACAGGCGATCTGGTGCGTCATCAGGAGCTATGCAGCGTTGCTGTCTTGCAACACTGCATAGCTCCTGACGACGCACGAGAGTGCGAAAGATCCATAGCGGTGCCATACAGACACTCGAACATTTTTGTAATAAACAGTCACGTATATCAGTATTGGAAATTATAGCAACGTGTGATATGCAGAATAACAAACATTTGTCCAGGTTAACTAAATATTATTGTGTTATTGTTATTTTTATTTTTACATTTCTCTTGTGCAAGGGATGTAAGTTTGACCTAACATTATAAAAATGTATATTATTCTCAGCAGTGTAAGTGTGTGTGTGTAATGACTTATTTGTAGATAAAGACCAAAGTTGTGTTCATGGTATCCCTTCTTCATTAATTCATTCTTCAGGTTTTGTTTACATAATCAATGAGAACAATTATGTCCTCTTTTAATATTTCGCATTTAGGAAGAAGTGTACAAGACATTAGCTCAGTGGGTCGTCCAGCCAACAAGAAGATGTAACCAGTGTCCTGGATTTCCCTTAGTCTTCCAGATTAGCTGGAGCCAAGGTGGAGGCGTGGCCTCCTCACCTGTGTTACTGTGTGTCCTTACCTTTTATTTAACATGCTTTACACTTTTAGTGTTTTGCATGTGAACGTTTCGGCTATGTTTCGTTCACCTACGTCAGCATCTCAGAAGTTTTTAGAAGCTTGCCTTACAACAGGCTTTCCTGCCTCGCTTAAAAGCTCAGTATCGTCTTTGATCTTGAATAAATGTCTTAGTGTCGCTAATGTCATCTTCAGACAGTTTCTTCACTTCTGAGAGTTCTTTCTTGGTTTTGTATATTCTTATACATCCCTGGTGATGAGTCAGAGTATGTACTGGTGTTCTTGTGGGTTTACCTCACTTAGGTGTCTTGTGAATTGTTGCAGTATGGTCCTGTCATAGTGCCTTGCTGTCCAGAGTTTGGCTCTAGATTTTGTTATTGGTTATTTGTACAATATCACTGTTGGGGAATATGATAATTGCACTGAATAACAATGTAAATGGGACTCTGCTGTGGTACTGACAGTTTGTATGTTCACCGTACGGGGTTTGATGTTCACTATTGCTGTTCCATTTTTGCTCTGTCGTTGGTCAAGATGTCGTTGTGTAGTTTTAAAAATAGGTTAAATACATGAGTGGGTGTGAGTTGGACCTTCCTTAAGTGGATGTGACCTCACCTAACTAGGCTGGGTCATTGGCTTAAGCCGGTAGGAGACTTGGACATGCCTCGCATGGGTCAGTAGGCCTGCTGCAGTGTTCCTTCTTTATGTTCTTATGTTTACAACGTTGTATCTTGGAGAGGCTATTTAGGATGTCATGGATATTCAGAATATCATTTATGTGTGTACAAGTATTATGTATGTAAACAGTGTACAAAGTTAAAAAAAATGTCATTAACTTCTTGCTGTAGTTACTCTTGTCAGTAATTGCACTAGCGTACTGTGAGATAAGTAGCGTGCTGGAATATGTAATAGGCAAGGAGGCGAGTCTTAGGTTTATTGTTGGAACGTGTACACAACGAATGTTGTGGGCTAGCCCACACCAGGCCATAGACCGGCGATACAGGGAGGGAATGTGACCTCCAACCTGTCCTGTGTCTGTCTAGTGAGTCTAATGAGTGAGTCTAGTGAGTGAGTGTGTCTAGTGAGTGAGCGTGTCTAGTGAGTGAGCGTGTCTAGTGAGTGAGCGTGTCTAGTGAGTGTGTCTAGTGAGTGAGCGTGTCTAGTGAGTGTGTCTAATGAGTGAGCGTGTCTAGTGAGTGTCTAAGTGAGTGTGTCTAGTGAGTGAGCGTGTCTAGTGAGTGAGTGTGTCTAGTGAGTGAGCGTGTCTAGTGAGTGAGTGTGTCTAGTGAGTGAGCGTGTCTAGTGAGTGAGAGTATCTAGTGAGTGTGTCTAGTGAGTGAGAGTGTCTAGTGAGTGTGTCTAGTGAGTGAGAGTGTCTAGTGACTGTGTCTAGTGAGTGAGCGTGTCTAGTGAGTGAGTGTGTCTAGTGAGTGAGCGTGTCTAGTGAGTGAGTTTGTCTTGTGAGTGTCTAGTGAATGAGTGTGTCTAGTGAGTGAGCGTGTCTAGGGAGTGAGCGTGTCTAGTGAGTGTCTAGTGAGTGAGTTTGTCTAGTGAGTGAGTGTGTCTAGTGAGTGAGTTTGTCTAGTGAGTGAGTGTGTCTAGTGAGTGAGTGTGTCTAGTGAGTGAGCGTGTCTAGTGAGTGAGCGTGTCTAGTGAGTGTCTAGTGAGTGAGTTTGTCTAGTGAGTGAGTGTGTCTAGTGAGTGTCTAGTGAGTGAGTGTGTCTAGTGAGTGAGTGTGTCTAGTGAGTGAGCGTGTCTAGTGTGTGTCTAGTGAGTGAGTCTAGTGAGTGTCTAGTGAGTGTCTAGTGAGTGTCTAGTGAGTGTCTAGTGAGTGAGTGTGTCTAGTGAGTGTGTCTAGTGAGTGTCTAGTGAGTGTGTCTAGTGAGTGAGCGTGTCTAGTGAGTGTGTCTAGTGAGTGTCTAGTGAGTGTGTCTAGTGAGTGTCTAGTGAGTGTGTCTAGTGAGTGTGTCTAGTGAGTGTCTAGTGAGTGTGTCTAGTGAGTGTCTAGTGAGTGTGTCTAGTGAGTGTCTAGTGAGTGTCTAGTGAGTGTGTCTAGTGAGTGAGTGTGTCTAGTGAGTGAACGTGTCTAGTGTGTCTAGTGAGTGAGCGTGTCTAGTGAGTGAGCGTGTCTAGTGTGTCTAGTGAGTGAGTGTGTCTAGTGAGTGAGTGTGTCTAGTGTGTCTAGTGAGTGAGCGTGTCTAGTGAGTGAGCGTGTCTAGTGTGTCTAGTGAGTGAGCGTGTCTAGTGTGTCTAGTGAGTGAGTGTGTCTAGTGAGTGAGCGTGTCTAGTGTGTCTAGTGAGTGAGCGTGTCTAGTGTGTCTAGTGAGTGAGCGTGTCTAGTGTGTGTCTAGTGAGTGAGCGTGTCTATGTGTCTAGTGAGTGTCAGTGTGTCTAGTGAGTGAGCGTGTCTAGTGAGTGTGTCTAGTGAGTGAGCGTGTCTAGTGAGTGTGTCTAGTGAGTGAGCGTGTCTAGTGTGTTTAGTGAGTGAGCGTGTCTAGTGTGTCTAGTGAGTGAGCGTGTCTAGTGTGTCTAGTGAGTGAGCGTGTCTAGTGTGTCTAGTGAGTGAGCGTGTCTAGTGTGTCTAGTGAGTGTCTAGTGTGTCTAGTGAGTGAGCGTGTCTAGTGTGTCTAGTGAGTGTCTAGTGTGTCTAGTGAGTGAGCGTGTCTAGTGTGTTAGTGAGTGTCTAGTGTGTCTAGTGAGTGGCGTGTCTAGTGTGTCTAGTGAGTGAGCGTGTCTAGTGTGTCTAGTGAGTGAGCGTGTCTAGTGTGTCTAGTGAGTGAGCGTGTCTAGTGTGTCTAGTGAGTGAGCGTGTCTAGTGTGTCTAGTGAGTGAGCGTGTCTAGTGTGTCTAGTGAGTGAGCGTGTCTAGTGAGTGAGCGTGTCTAGTGAGTGAGCGTGTCTAGTGAGTGAGCGTGTCTAGTGAGTGAGCGTGTCTAGTGTGTCTAGTGAGTGAGCGTGTCTAGTGTCTGTGAGTGTCTAGTGTTCAGTGGTCTAGTGTGTCTAGTGAGTGAGCGTGTCTAGTGTGTCTAGTGAGTGTCTAGTGTGTCTAGTGAGTGATCGTGTCTAGTGTGTCTAGTGAGTGAGCGTGTCTAGTGTGTCTAGTGAGTGAGCGTGTCTAGTGTGTCTAGTGAGTGAGCGTGTCTAGTGTGTCTAGTGAGTGAGCGTGTCTAGTGAGTGAGCGTGTCTAGTGAGTGAGCGTGTCTAGTGTGTCTAGTGAGTGTCTAGTGTGTCTAGTGTGTCTAGTGAGTGTCTAGTGTGTCTAGTGTGTCTAGTGAGTGAGCGTGTCTAGTGTGTCTAGTGAGTGTCTAGTGTGTCTAGTGAGTGTCTAGTGTGTCTAGTGAGTGAGCGTGTCTAGTGAGTGAGCGTGTCTAGTGTGTCTAGTGAGTGAGTGTGTCTAGTGAGTGTGTCTAGTGAGTGTGTCTAGTGAGTGTGTCTAGTGAGTGAGAGTAGAACAGCATGTGGTGTACTGAGCTCTAGTTTACCCCTCAAGGGAGATTCCTTGACTCTGGTGAAGGGCTCTTGATTTAGGGAATTGGATTTGTGCTCCAGTTCCCTGAATTGAGCCTGAATACCTCCCCCCCCCACACACACACACACATGCGCTGTGTAATCCTACGGGTTTAGTGCTCCTCCATGATTATAATAATAATTATGAGCTCTAGTTTGGACCATTTCCGCTAGGTGGCAGCACACGTGCAATGGCGGCAAGGTACCTAACGTGGCTTACATTGTAAATAGGAATTTATTTATTACGTGAATATTAAGTAGGTCACTGTGTTTTTGTTCTCCTAATAACACACTTTAAATTGTTACTGTACTCTGATAAGTATTTTCCCTACACCAAAAGTAACTTTTAAAGTGATGAATTAGACACTTATATAACACTTGGCTATCTTTATTGAAGAAACGTTTCGCCAGCCAGTGGCTTCCTCAGTCCAGTACAGAGAACGAGTTTGAGGTAATCAGTCCCTAAGCCTGGAGTCGATGTGTTGAGTCCATCAGTGTTGAGAAGAGTGCAGCATATGTGCGGAGTGTACATGTGCTGCACTAATTCATCAACCTATGGGTTCTCTGAGTCAGTTATAATTATCCACAACTTTTAAAGTAACTCGTTGATATTTTATATCTCTTTCCTGGACATATTTTCCATATTTCTTTATTGACGATAAAGTTTTAAGTTTGTATCTTGGATGGCATAATTAACACTTCTGTTATTGTGATCTGATTGTTATTTCTTGCAGTGACACAACTGTGAGTTCAGTGATAATAATGATGGTGACGATGGTGATAGTGACTGTGTCGTAAGTGCATGATCATCCAGGCTGTGATGGCTATGCAAATTTAAGAGCCGCCAGCAGCAAGAAGTTAGTTGAGCATGTAACCAGCAGTGACTTCTCTGGCTGGACAACAAGAAGTTAGCGTCGTTATTAGTGGCACTGCAATTAAAGGCTTCATTGGTGGCACTGCAACTTAATGGCTTCAATGGTGTCACTGCAACTTAATGGCTTCAACGGTGGCACTGAAACATACTAGCTTCAATAGTAGCACTGCAACTTAGTGCCATCACTATTGGCAGTGTAATTTGGTGACATCACAGGTAGCTCCAGTGGTGGCAGGGGTGGCATCACAGGTAGCTCCAGTGGTGGCATCATAGGTAGCTCCAGTGGTGGCAATGATGGCATCACATGTATCTCCAGTGGTGACAGTGGTGGCATCACATGTAGCTCCAGTGGTGACAGTGGTGGCATCACAGGTAGCTCCAGTGGTGACAGTGGTGGCATCACAGGTAGCTCCAGTGGTGACAGTGGTGGCATCACAGGTAGCTCCAGTGGTGGCATCACATGTATCTCCAGTGGTGACAGTGGTGGCATCACATGTAGCTCCAGTGGTGACAGTGGTGGCATCACAGGTAGCTTCAGTGATGGCATCACAGGTAGCTCCAGTGGTGGCATCACAGGTAGCTCCAGTGGTGGCAATGTGGCATGACAGTAGCTCCAGTGGTGACAGTGGTGGCATCACAGGTAGCTCCAGTGGTGGCATCACATGTATCTCCAGTGGTGACAGTGGTGGCATCACATGTAGCTCCAGTGGTGGCAATGTGGCATGACAGTAGCTCCAGTGGTAACTGGTGGCATCACAGGTAGCTCCAGTGGTGGCAGGGGTGGCATCACAGGTAGCTCCAGTGGTGACAGTGGTGGCATCACAGGTAGCTCCAGTGGTGGTAGGGGTGGCATCACAGGTAGCTCCAGTGGTGGCAGGGGTGGCATCACAGGTAGCTCCAGTGGTGGCAGGGGTGGCATCACAGGTAGCTCCAGTGGTGGCAGGGGTGGCATCACAGGTAGCTCCAGTGGTGGCAGTGGTGGCATCACAGGTAGCTCCAGTGGTGGTAGGGGTGGCATCACAGGTAGCTCCAGTGGTGGCAGGGGTGGCATCACAGGTAGCTCCAATGGTGGCAGTGGTGGCATCACAGGTAGCTCCAGTGGTGGCAGGGGTGGCATCACAGGAAGCTGCAGGGGTGGCATCACAGGTACCTGCAGTGGTGGCATCACAGTAGCTCCAGTGGTGGCATCACAGGTAGCTCCAGTGGTGGTAGGGGTGGCATCACAGGAAGCTGCAGGGGTGGCATCACAGGTACCTGCAGTGGTGGCATAACAGTAGCTCCAGTGGTGGCAGTGGTGGCATCACAGGTAGCTCCAGTGGTGGTAGGGGTGGCATCACAGGAAGCTGCAGGGGTGGCATCACAGGTACCTGCAGTGGTGGCATAACAGTAGCTCCAGTGGTGGCAGTGGTGGCATAACAGTAGCTCCAGTGGTGACAGTAGTGGCATCACAGTAGCTTCAGTGGTGGCATCACAGTAGCTCCAGTTGTGACAGTGGTGGCATCACAGTAGCTCCAGTTGTGACAGTGGTGGCATCACAGTAGCTTCAGTGGTGACAGTGGTGGCATCACAGTAGCTCCAGTGGTGGAAGCAAACTCAATACACAGCTTCAAGAGCAGATATGAAAGAGCCCAAGAAGTCAGAAATCAGAAATGCCGAACAAAGTCTAGCAGGTGGGGCCAGGAGCCAAGACTCAACCCACAAACGTAACTTCGTGATTGTACACACACGCACACGCGTACACACACACACATACACACACACCTGGAGGACATGAGAGAAGGGGGGGGGGACATAATAACGACATATAAAGTACTGAGAGGAATTGACAAGGTGGACAGAGACAAGATGTTCCAGAGACGTGACACAGCAACAAGGGGTCACAACTGGAAGTTGAAGACTCAGATGAGTCACAAGGATGTTAGGAAGTATTTCTTCAGTCATAGACTTGTCAGGAAATGGAACAGTCTGAAGAGTGATGTAGTGGAGGCTGGATCCATACATAGCTTTAAGAAGAGGTATGATAATGCTCATGGAAGAGGGAGAGTGACCTAGTAACGACCAGTGAAGAGGCGGGTGAGATGAGTGCGCGCGCCACACACACACACACACACACACACACACACACACATATGGGCCAAGAGCTGTGAATCGACCCCTGCAACCACAACTAAATGAGTACAGTGGAGACGAAATCCATACATAGTTTTAGGAAGAGGTACAATAAAGCTCTTGGATCAAGGAGAGAGTGGACCTAGTAGCGACCAGTGAAGAGGCGGGGCCAGGAACTGTGAATGGATCCCTGCAACCACATATACGTACACATTTCATCAAGGAATCATAACAATAACACATCAACGGAGAAGCTAGACAATAATCCTCACTAACCTGACAGACTCGTCCCAGTGGCTGGAAATACTGTTGTAAAATAGTAAGGTCCTTCCTGAATCCTCTGAAGATAGATGGAACCCCAAGGAAGATGGAAAAACAAGTTAAATCCTCTTACAGGTCTAGACAAAACGGATAACACCCAACACAAACAGTCTGCTAAGCTGTTTCAAGACCATCTGACGCAGTTCTTCCCATCTCGAAGTCCAGAGATGTGGAAAATGTTGTCTTGGTTGATTGTGTACGAGATTCTAACAAAAAGTTCATCTTACTCTTACATTAAATTATTTGTATTATTTATATTAACGAAACTATTCCTCTACGTACGTTGGACTACGTGCGGCCAGCAGTAACAGCCTGGATTATCAGGCCTTGATGCACCACGAGGCCTGGTCAAGCACCGGGCCGCGGGGGAGTTGACCCTCGGAACGCCCTCCAGGTTGACCTATCTCATCAAGTATATAATTAAAAATATAAATATTTCATAATATTTCACTCCGACCGGTTTTATTAAAAGTTGGAAACACTAAAAGACAAATTATATAGAAATAATATCGATGGATGACTTTTCTTAAACAAAACAAATAATGCTGTGATAAACAAAATCTTTTATATATATATGTAGATTGAGTAATGTATTGTTTCTGTTGGAAGACTCAGGAATGATTATTAACCTGGTGGAGCAGCCGATCCAATTCACACTGGACGTTCTCATCATTAGAAAAAACAAGGGTTTGCTTTACTAAGTGCGTAAGAAACCTACCAATAGATATTTAACCTACTATTATTCCCACCACATCACGAGTATTATGAAAGAGGTCCTTATTGGCGTCTTCCTCAGGGCGCTCAGAATATATCTGGTGGCTTGATCTTGTGGAGTATACGTTTCACAAAATACATGGGCCAGACGAGCCTGGCCCATGGTCGGGTTCCGAGAGTAGTAAGACTCTCGAAACTCATCTACATAGCTAATACCTTCAGGTCCGTAAAGGGTTAAATATGATCAACACTTGTCAATGGAAGACCACTATCAGCCACCAACCCTTTATTTAAGAACGACACCTCAAGAAGACTGATCCTACCCACAGGAAAGACTCCCCTTACACTAACCCCCTAGGTGAAGGTCAAGAAACTATCAATGTCACCACAATAACTCTCAGAGACATCACATCATTTATTTAAAGAGTAAAGACCAACGTTCCGCAGGTGCACTATTCATACACTGTCAAGGCTGAGACAAAGCATATGTAGGAGAAACCCTAACAACACGTTAGCGAATATCCGTACGCCTGGTGCATCATCAACGAACACGTCGCATGTGTCGTGCGTATCACCAGTCTCACGTCTCATGGGCTGAACTCCAGCATTGTTGAAAAGCAACGAAAGATTAATCGTATAATATCTGACAAACTGATGAACAAAATACACAAGTGTAACACCTAGGTATCTGCACTTTCGCCTGTACAACACGTCTTATCAAACCACGGAACGGGTGGGGTTAGAACTCAATGTAAGTGAGTCAAGTCTTATCAGTTTAACGTATGGAGACTACTGGGCCCCGCCCACATGAGACGATATCTTTAACTGCTACACTCCTCTCGTTCCAGTACACACGTTACCATCATCATGCCTCTGTATTAGACTGAAAAAAAAGTCTGGTGATCAAGTAAATCACCTCTCAATAAAGATACCAGGAGCACATGTGTCTTATTCATCATGGTTAAAGAGAATCCACACCAGCAATAAGTGTGCAGAAGCAGCTCTGTGACTCTAGACAACATGTTTCCTAAGAGCAGGTCTCTCAGTTTAGTCTTACTCCTGAGCCACATCATTCTCAAGAGTAATAAAGATGAAGATAACTCAACCTTGACATAGACATTCCCAGGAAAGTTGGTACTGCAGTAGACGTGCCACACCTTCTGTCCTTGATAGTGAGGTGTACCTGGAGGGCATTCTGAGGGGTCAACGCCCCCGCGGCCCGGTTCAAGACCAGCCCTAGCCAGAGATAGTGAAAGAGATGTAGTGAGGTAGGAGAGGACAATGGGAGGTATAGTGAAGTAAGGAGAGACAGAGAGGGAGTTATAGTGAAGGAGAGACATTGGAAGAATAGTGAAAGGGAGACATAGGGAGGGATAGTGAAGGAGGTATGAGGAGGGGAGGGGATAGTGAAGGAGGTAGAGTGAGGGAGGGAAGGAGGGAGGTATAGTGAAGGAGAGAGGTATAGGGAGAGAGGGAGGTATGCTGGTGGTCAGTAACTCTCGCCTCTTAAATAATGTATGTAAGGACCAGTCTCTTCTCTTTAAGTGTCAAGACAGTGACCACCTGAGGACAGTGACCACCTGGAGAACAGTAACCACCTGAGGGCAGTAACCACCTGGAGGACAGTGACCACCTGGAGGACAGTAACCACCTTGAGGACAGTAACCACCTGGAGAACAATAACCACATGGAGGATAGTAACCATCTGAAGGCAGTAACCACCTGGAGGACAGTGACCACCTGGAGGACAGTGACCACCTGAAGAACAGTAACACATGGAGGATAGTAACCACCTGAGGACAGTGACCACCTGGAGGACAGTGACCTCCTTAGGACAGTGACCTCCTTAGGACAGTGACCCTCTGGCAGTGATCTCCTTAGGACAGTGACCACCTGGCAGTGACCTTAAGACAGTGACTTGGAAAACTTTAACCACTGGCAGTGACATGGAGGACAGTGACCACTTGCAAGACAGTGTCCACCCCAGTTAGCAGTGACCATCTGCAAGACAGTGTCCGCAACAAGCTGGGAGTGACCTGCAGGATAGTGTCCACACCTAGGTGGCAGTGAACACCTGAAGGGCAGTGACCACACCCAGGTGAGAGTGATCAGCTGAAGGATGGTGTTCACTCCCGCCTGGCAGTGACCATCTATGAACAGTAATGGTGAGCGTGGGAACAGTGTTGGTAAGCGTGGGAACAATGTTGGTGAGTGTGGAAACAATGTTGCCGAGTGTGGGAACAATGTTGGCGATCGTGGGAACAATGTTGGTGAGCGTGGGAACAATGTTGGCGAGCGTGGGAACAATGTTGGCGAGCGTGGGAACAATGTTGGCGAGCGTGGGAACAATGTTGGGAGCACATGTAGGGAACAATGTTGGCGAGCGTGGGAACAATGTTGGCGAGCGTGGGAACAATGTTGGTGAGCGTGGGAACAATGTGGCAAGCGTGGGAACAATGTGATGAGCATGAAATTGATAATGGCTTGTGTAGGTCCCAATTTGCTTTTTTTTTTTTTTTTAAAGAATTTTGGAAAAATGTAAGTACTCCTTTTCCTGCAATAGTTTATGAGTATGACTATTACGATGGGTACCTAAAAAATCATTAAATCCTTAGCATCCAGTTTGCTGGTTAGGAGGCAGCCTATATGGGAGTGTGTACAATACAAACGCCGAATGAATTGTAATGCATGCCACAATGGCATTGACCATGCAATTTCTAAGCAGCTTCAAACTTGATGTGCTTGTGTATTTTAGGAAAGTGGTGTCTCTGAGATAATAAAAGAATGCCTCTTCTGTTTAGCTACAAAAATAATATGTCTTAGTGAAAGATTTGTAGTAAATTTTGTTTTTTGTCTAACCTAATATGCCATTCTTATTGAAAAATGAGATACTTCCATTTGATGACATGTGACTGGCTCTTCCGATTCACTTCAACTCTTCAGTGGTAATACAATGGTCCCTTGAGTTACGATATTAATCCGTTCCAGAAGACTTATAGTATCTCAAAGCTACCGTAACTCAAATTGCAAACTACAAGGATTTATAGTAATTTGCTTAGGGCCCCGAAAGTGCAACTTTTACTGCAGCTTAGACTTGAATAGAGGGTGAAGTTGGTGTGGTGGTGGGGGAGAGGGTGGAGTTGGTGGCATGGTGGTGGGGAGAGGGTGGATTTGGTGGAGGGGAGAGGGTGGAGTTGGTGTGATGGTGGGGAGAGGGTGGAGTTGGTTTGTGGTGGTGGGGAGAGGGTGGAGTTGGTGTGGTTGTGGGGAGGGTGGAGTTGGTGTGGTTGTGGGGAGAGGGTGGAGTTGGTGGCATGGTGGTGGGAAGAGGGTGGAGTTGGTGGTATGGTGGTGGGGAAGAGTGTGGAGTTGGTGGTATGGTGGTGGGGGAGAGGGTGGAGTTGGTGGTATGGTGGTGGGGAGAGGTGGAGTTGGTGGTATGGTGGTGGGGAAGAGTGTGGAGTTGGTGGTATGGTAGTGGGAAGAGGTCGGAGTTGGTGGCATGGTGGTGGGAAGAGGGCGGAGTTGGTGGTATGGTGGTGGGGAAGAGTGTGGAGTTGGTGGTATGGTGGTGGGGAAGAGGGTGGAGTTGGTGGTATGGTGGTGGGGAGAGGGTGGAGTTGGTGGTATGGTGGTGGGGAGAGGGTGGAGTTGGTGGTATGGTGGTGGGGAAGAGTGTGGAGTTGGTGGTATGGTGGTGGGGAAGAGGGTGGAGTTGGTGGTATGGTGGTGGGGGAGAGGGTGGAGTTGGGGGTATGGTGGTGGGGAGAGGGTGGAGTTGGGGGTATGGTGGTGGGGAGAGGGTGGAGTTGGTGGTATGGTGGTGGGGGAGAGGTGGAGAGAAAGCAGCTCCTGCCAACTGCTGCCTCTTGAAAAAAAAAACTGTCCAGAGTTGATTGTTTCTGTTCTTGTTTCTGAGGTTCTTAAAATATGATAAAACATTCAGAAGCACAGAAAGAGTTAAGTTTTTTCAGTGTCTGGATGCTTTCATATGATTCTTTTCACACCTTTCCAATAAGTAAACAAATGAATTTCAGCAGCTGTTATACTATGGTCATCTTCCTCCATTTCTTCCTCCTCAGTTTCCTTCTCATCCATCTTCCCTAATTGCTGGAGCTCCTTTGTTGTAAACTCCTGCCTGTGGTCCTGAATTAACTCCTCCACATCCTCCTCATCAAGTTCCAGCCCCATTACCTCGCCAAGAGTGACAGTCTTCTGGCTTACATCCTCAGCCTCAAATCCTGGAAAGTCGTAGGTGACTAAAAGCCACAAGTTCTTCCAGACTGCAATGAGGCATCGAATGGAAACTTCAATCCAGGAATTTTTATGAACCTCATACAAACTTAGTCTTCCAGAATTACTAGAGGCTGATGGCTCCTTCTCGTGAAGGCTCTTGAGAACGTTTGGCAGAAATCTTCTGGGTGTAAATCTTCTTGAAATTTGCAATCACTTGCTGGTCCATAGGCTGAAGGAGAGGAGTGGTGTTGGATGTGAGGAATTTAACTGTAACGAAGTTAAATTCTGCCTCCAGAGATTGAGCAAGTTCTGGATCATGTCCTGGTATATTATCCAACGGTAACAGTACCTTTAGAGGAAGTTTGTTGATCGGCAGGTAGTTCTTGACTGACGTGAAAACACTTCTTGGGGATTCACTGAAAAATTGTCATATCACCCAGGCATTCTCATTGCAATGACAGTACACACTCAAAACCTTCCCTTGGATATTTTTTGTTGATTAAACACTCTGGGGTCTTCTGAGTGATAAATATAGGCTTCAGCTTGAAATCTCCAGAGTGGTACCCATCAACAGAGTTAGCTTATCTTTCATAGGCTTATATCCAGGCAAAGTGGCCTCCTTTGTGATGAATGTTCGCCTGGGCATTTTTTTCCAAAGAGTCTTGTTTTGTTCACGTTAAACACTGGAAGCTTCACCTGTCTCACAACACTTTTAATATCAGCCTCTTCTTGAAACCCTCGAACAAACCTTTGCTAGCTTTAAAATTACCAAATAGAGTAGCATGAATACTTGAGGGTAAATGGTGTTTTATATCATCGTAAATTTGTTTCTCACACTCACAGATAACAGTAACTTGCAGGCACTATCTCCTTTCCATATTTAGATCTCTAGGATAATTTATTTGCCTCTTTCACTAGCTTAGATTCGTCAGCCACTTTAATATTCTTTATTTTTTTTGTTTGATAATAGTAAAGATAGAAAGCCACTCACTCACCAATTCTAACTCAGATTTTTTTTTCATAATTTCTTGTTTGACCTGAAGAGAAATTGCCTGTTTGCCACACACTTTAGGGGCAAGGATGACTTAGTAATACAAAAAATGGTGTAATTAAATCACAGATGCAGTTATGAAGGGTAAATAATCCAGAGTTGGTACAGGGGGCAACACACGTGGTCGCTTCGACATAAGAGAAAACAACAGAGTAGTATGACCTCTGCTACCATGAAGACAGTCACTCCCACTGCTGATTGGCTTCTAAGCTGCCGAAGAGGGAAGTTTCTGCATAGCTGTTGGCTAAGGCCCACCTACACGAGAACTGATGCTCCTATTGGCTCAGACGCCGCCCAAGAGGCAAGCTATACATTGCTGGTTGGCTGAGCCTCATTCACACGTGCTAACCATTGTACACATATTGGGAATTTTGCATATCGGGAATTTTTCATCGCAACTCAAAACTAAATTGTTTCATGAGAGTAGATTGAAACTAAAAATTATCGTAACTCAAGTTCATTGTTATTCAAGCCTATTGTAACTCAACAGACCACTGAACCACCTATATATATATATATATATATATATATATATATATATATATATATATATATATATGCAAAAAATAATCACAGTAAACAGGTGATATCAAAATATGCAAGACAACCACTATGAAAAATAGAGAATTCCAAGCCTTTCGTGACTACTCACATTATCAAGGAATAGTTCCTTGATAATGTGAGTAGTCACGAAACTTGGAATTCCTCTATTTTTCATAGTGTTGTCTTCATATATATATATATATATATATATATATAATATATATATATATATATATATATTATATATATAACTAGCATTACAAACATTTGGCACACATTGCACTATTCCAGTCACGTGCATTGAGGTACAGGATACTGGGATCATTTTCTCTGATCATGCACTGACTGAAGTGCATCTAGTTATTATTTTGCTGTGAAAAGATTGTATATTGTGGAAAGGTAGTCTGTGTGTGTGTGGGAGAGGGGGATTTGTTGTCTGTGAGTGTGGAGGGGGGGATTTGTTGTGTGTGTGTGTGGTGGGTGGACAGTGTTTGGGTGATGTGAGGGAATGTGGTGTGGAATTTATGTGGGAATCTTGTGTGAGTGGCGTGTGAGAAGGTAATATGGGTGAGTCTGTGGCGGCGTGGCAAGATGGTGTGGGAAGACCTGTGTAGTATGTTGGAGGACGTTGTGGCTCCAATGTGAGAAGCTTATTGAGCCTGGGAAAATAGAAGCGAGTGTGTGAAAAAAAGAAGCGAGTGTGGGAAAATAGAAGCGAGTGTGGGGAAAATAGAAGCGAGTGTGGGAAAATAGAAGCGAGTGTGTGAAAAAAAGAGTGGGGAAAATAGAAGGGAAAATAGAAGCGAGTGTGGGAAAATAGAAGCGAGTGTGGGAAAATAGAAGCGAATGTGGGAAAATAGAAGAGAGTGTGAGAAAATAGAAGTGTGTGGGAAAATAGAAGTGTGAGAAAATAGAAGAGAGTGTGGGAACATAGAAGCGAGTGAGAAAATAAGAGAGAGTGTGGGAAAATAGAAGAGAGCGTGAGAAAAGAGAAGAGAGTGTGGGAACATATAAGCGAGTGTGGGAAAAATATGTGAACGTGGGAAAATAAAGAGGGGCATGAGAAATACGTGAGAAGATGAGGAATAAGAAGCAAGAACACTTGTATGTTTCCTTTATACAACTATGTCAAAGAATGTTCAGCATCAACTTTACTTGACAGAAACTTGGAAAAGGTGTAAAGACGTAATTCCTAAATGAATTTGATTTCTGTGATGAGAAAGGTGAGAATTTATGAGCCAGAGAACGAATGAGAGAGAAATGTTTGAGAGAATTGAAGATCATCAATTTCCTGTTTGGCACTGTAGGAAAGTGGTAACTAAAGAGGCCGCCCTCTCAGGTGGCACTCTACCTCTGATCTCCCACTCAGGTGGCACTCTACCTCTGACCTCCCTCTCAGGTGGCACTCTACCTCTGACCTCCCTCTCAGATGGCACTCTACCTCTGACCTCCCTCTCAGATGGCACTCTACCTCTGACCTCCCTCTCAGATGGCATTCTACTTTTGACCTCCCTCTCAGATGGCACTCTACCTCTTACCTCCCTCTCAGGTGGCACTCTACCTTTGACCTCCCTCTCAGGTGGCACTCTACCTTTGACCTCCCTCAGGTGGCACCCTACCTCTGACCTCTCAGGTAGCACCCTACCTCTGACCTTTCAGGTAGCACTCTACCTCTGACCTCTCAGGTGGCACTGTACTTCTGACCTCCCTCTAAGGTGGCACTCTACCTTTGACCTCCCTCTAAGGTGGCACTCTACCTTTGACCTCTCTCAGGTGGCACTCTACCTTTGACCTTCCTCTCAGGTGGCACTCTACCTTTGACCTCCCTCTCAGGTGGCACTCTACCTCTGACCTCCCTCTCAGGTGGCACTCTACCTTTGACCTCCCTCTCAGGTGGCACTGTACCTCTGACCTCCCTCTCAGGTGGCACTCTACCTCTGACCTCTCTCTCAGGTGACACTCTACCTTTGACCTCCCTCTCAGGTGGCACTGTACCTTGACCTCCTCTAAGGTGGCACTACCTTTGACCTCCCTCTAAGGTGGCACTCTACCTTTGATCTCCCTCTCAGGTGGCACTCTACCTTTGACCTTCCTCTCAGGTAGCACTCTACCTCTGACCTCTCAGGTGGCACTGTACCTCTGACCTCCCTCTCAGGTGGCACTCTACCTTTGACCTCCCTCTCAGGTGGCACTCTACCTTTGACGTTCCTCTCAGGTGACACTCTATCTTAGACCTCCCTCTCAGATGGCACTCTACCTCTGACCTCTCAGGTGGCACTCTACCTCTGACCTCTCAGGTGGCACTCTACCTCTGACCTCCCTCTCATTTCATCCTCACTACCATACTTTACATCACCCACAGTTCCACCCACAACACTCACAACATCCCACAGCACCAGCCACAACACAGTCACCCACAACACTGCCACCCACAGAAACACCACCCAAAGCAAAATTCAGATCACCACCACAACACAGCACTATCGTCACTATAACCACTATCGTCACTATAACATAGCACTATCGTCACTATAACAGCACTATCGTCACTATAACAGCACTATCGTCACTATAACAGCACTATCGTCACTATAACACAGCACTATCGTCACTATAACAGCACTATCGTCATAACACAGCCCTATCTTCACTATAACATAGCACTATATTCACTATAACATAGCACTATCGTCACTATAACAGCACTATCGTCACTATAACAGCACTATCGTCACTATAACACAGCACTATCGTCACTATAACACAGCACTATATTCACTATAACATAGCACTATATTCACTATAACATAGCACTATCTTCACTATTATAGCACTCCACAGTATCATTATATAAGACTCCACAGTATCATTATATAAGACTCCACAGTATCATTATATAAGACTCCACAGTATCATTATATAAGACTCCACAGTATCATTATATAGACACCACAGTATCATTATATAAGACACCACAGTATCATTATATAAGACTCACAGTATCATTATATAAGACACCACAGTATCATTATATAAGCACCACAGTATCATTATATAAGACACCACAGTATCATTATATAAGACACCACAGTATCATTATATAAGACTCCACAGTATCATTATATAAGACTCCACAGTATCATTATATAAGACTCCACAGTATCATTATATAAGACACCACAGTATCATTATATAAGACACCACAGTATCATTATATAAGACTCCACAGTATCATTATATAAGACTCCACAGTATCATTATATAAGACACCACAGTATCATTATATAAGACACCACAGTATCATTATATAAGACTCCACAGTATCATTATATAAGACACCACAGTATCATTATATAAGACACCACAGTATCATTATATAAGACACCACAGTATCATTATATAAGACACCACAGTATCATTATATAAGACACCACAGTATCATTATATAAGACTCCACAGTATCATTATATAAGACTCCACAGTATCATTATATAAGACACCACAGTATCATTATATAAGACTCCACAGTATCATTATATAAGACTCCACAGTATTATTATATAAGACACCACAGTATCATTATATAAGACTCCACAGTATCATTATATAAGACTCTACAGTATCATTATATAAGACTCCACAGTATCATTATATAAGACTCCACAGTATCATTATATAAGACTCCACAGTATCATTATATAAGACTCCACAGTATCATTATATAAGACTCCACAGTATTATTATATAAGACTCCACAGTATCATTATATAAGACTCCACAGTATCATTATATAAGACTCCACAGTATCATTATATAAGACTCCACAGTATCATTATATAAGACTCCACAGTATCATTATATAAGACTCCACAGTATCATTATATAAGACTCCACACTATCATTATATAAGACTCCACAGTATTGTTATATAAGACTCCACAGTATCATTATATAAGACTCTACAGTATCATTATATAAGACTCCACAGTATCATTATATAAGACTCCACAGTATCATTATATAAGACTCCACAGTATCATTATATAAGACTCCACAGTATCATTATATAAGACTCCACAGTATTATTATATAAGACACCACAGTATCATTATATAAGACTCCACAGTATCATTATATAAGACTCTACAGTATCATTATATAAGACTCCACAGTATCATTATATAAGACTCCACAGTATCATTATATAAGACTCCACAGTATCATTATATAAGACTCCACAGTATCATTATATAAGACTCCACAGTATCATTATATAAGACTCCACAGTATCATTATATAAGACTCCACAGTATCATTATATAAGACTCTACAGTATCATTATATAAGACTCCACAGTATCATTATATAAGACTCCACAGTATTATTATATAAGACTCCACAGTATCATTATATAAGACTCCACAGTATCATTATATAAGACTCCACAGTATCATTATATAAGACTCCACAGTATCATTATATAAGACTCCACAGTATTATTATATAAGACATCCCACTATGACTATATAACACCATACAGTATAACTATCACTATATGGTGCCTATGCGAACATTTTTATGGTGTATAAATACATTTAGTTGAGTTTATTAAGTTGTTCCCCGCTGGTCCAGTGGTCTGCATATCTCTCTAGTGACTCAAGCGTCGCGGGTTCGAGCCCCGCTAGTATCCAGTTTCATCAGATTTATAAGTGAAGAGAATGGACGTGGAATTTGTTGGAATTTATCACCCTCTCCTGGAGGACACCAGACCATTGTATGAACTTGAAGTCTCCACCATTATTCGTAAGACGCCTCGACCATTCGGTAAAGTATGCAAGATATGTTTCAACAACAAGCAGCTACTTTCCCAACCTCCTATACCCAAAGGTCATGGTCGTATTGTATGCTTGACTAATGAAGGTCACTGCGTCTCTCTGTACTCCTGCCTGGATGGTACCTTGCTCTACTATAACACTGGTGCTTGTGAGGAGGCCGCCTTCCAACTGGTAATGCAATATTTCAAGAAGCACCTGCCCTACTTCACAAACCTTAGATCCATTACCTCCATAGAACAGGATGCTGGTACCTGCGGGTACCAGGCACTAGCATTCACTGGATATGTATTAGAATGAAAATCTTCCCGGATATCAAGGCAATCAACATAGTCAAATCAATGCTAACTGAGTTCAAAAATCATATAGATATATCCTGCTGCAATTTACAGAAGAGCGTACTGAGTCAAGTAATGAAAATCTAGCTGAAACAAAGAAGACAGTTCCTCCTGTTTCCCCCTGTGAAGCGACCACTGGACAGTGGGATGTCCCCCGGGCTAAGCCCACAACACAAGAAAGTAAAAGTTTGAGTTATGAGTGGTGTGTGTAGTGTGAGTGTTAGTTACCATTTTGTCCTAGGCACATGTCAATTAGACACTAGGCCTGTTGTGTGTGTGTGGGGGGAAACACTTCAAAATGTTTCCGACCCGCCGGGAGTCGAACCCGGGCCCTCCGTGCGTGGGGCGAGAGCTTTAGCCACCAGGCCACCGGGGCCTGTGTGGTAGTGTAGGATATAGGAAAGTATTGGTTTGGAAATAGGGTAGTTGATGAGTTGATTTAGGTTGGATAAATTCATGAGTGAGAGGGGTTGGATTTGAGTGGGAAATGCACATGAGTAAATAGAATTATCAAAGCTTATTTCTTGGGTAGCATTGAAAATTGGGTTGAACAAATATTCTGTTAGTGGGATGGAATGTGAAGGACGTGCCTAGTATGGGCCAACAGGCCTGCTGCAGTGTTCCTCCTTTCTTATGTTCTTATGTTAACACCGCCATCCACACCAAGACCATCCATATCCACACCTCCACCCGCTCCACCACCACCCGCTCCATCACCACCCGCTCCACCGCCACCCCACCCACAACACCTCCACCCACAACACCCCCACCCACATCCCCCTCACTGCTCAATATCACCTGCCCAGCACTATTGATAAGAGCTGGACACCACCTCATAGAACAGGTAAATAACTTAATATTAAGGAGGGACGTGGAGAGAGAGAGAGAGAGAGAGAGAGAGACAGACAGACAGACAGACAGACACACAAAGACAATGAGACATAAAGAGGGAATGATTTATTATTATTATTATTATTATTATTATTATTATTATTATTACATTCAGTGGTAAGAACTAACTTCGTATGTGTCATACATCACTTAATTAAGGCAGCTACCCTCCCCTTCCTTGGATAAAACTCATTTACCTATTCACAAGCACTGTTATCCTTTCTGAACATAACAAAATTCGCCTACACACTAGAAACATTGCAATAACATCTCATAAAAACAGTATGTAACGTCAGAGACAAAAGTGAAAGTTTATGTAATCGGAAAATTTGCGAGGCCTGGTCAGGGACCGCGGGGGCGTTGACCCCCAAAACCCTCTCCAGGTATACGCTAGGTATAAATATTATTATGTATGGCATTATACAATAAACATACACCCTTTTGTTGCAAAAATAACTAAATATTGCAGCCTAGCTTAATGATAATGGTCAAGAGAATATACGGTTGATTCTTGAGTAAGCGATGATCACTAACTTTTCTAAAATAATAATGTCAACTAAACTATATATGTTGCATTAAATAAATTGTAGTATTTTGTAAACATCCATGGTATTGAAATTATTTAATACCGATATCAAGTCTGTTCTACTGGTGTGGGGTTACTCAGAGGTTACATTGTGTTACGGGGGTTCGAGTCCCCGCGGCTGTGTCCCAGACCAGGCCTCCTGGTGGGTAGATCTGATCAGTTGGGCTGATCATGTCATTTACCAAGATCTACCTGATCAGCCCAGCTGGTCAGGAATTAACTTGAGGAACTTATCAAGTTTCATCTTGAGTTCATCTAGGGTTTTGTTGGTAATCCTCACTTATGTATGAAGAGAGGATAATGGAAAGTCTTGGTCCCTTTACACTTACTGCAATTAAGACGGATGAGTGTTGCCACATACACACAATACAGCTAAGCAGCATCTCTCTACTGCTATGCAGCATCTCTCTACAGTTATGCAGCAACTCTGCACAGCTATGCAGCATCTCTCTACAGCTATGCAGCGCTTCTTTGCAGCTATGCATCTCTTAGCAGCCATGCAGCATTTCCATGCATCTATGTGCAGCTATGCAGCATCTCTCTACAGCTATGCATCTCTATAGCTATGCAGCATCTCCACTGCTATGCAGCATATCTATACAAATATGCAGCATCTCTACAATTATGCAGCGTCTCTTCATAGCTATGCAGCATCTTCACAGCTATGCAGCTATTCAGCATCTCTCTACAGCCATGCATCTCTGTGCAGCTATGCAGCATCTCTTTACAGCTATGCATCTCTGTACAGCTATGCAGCATCTCTCTATAGCAATGCATCTCTATGCTGCTATGCAGCATCTCTCGACAGCTATGCAGCATCTCTGTGCAGCCACGAGATGTTAACGCTGCACCAGTTTAAGTGAATCAAGGTGACCTTAAATCCACCTCTCTGAAGAGAAGGAATAATGGTCAGTTTCCCCTGGAAGTACAGTTATTACATCGTTGTTAACATTAAAGGCAGAGGAGCTCCCTTATACTGGGGATGCAATAAAGGCAGTTTTGTGCCCATAATATCCTCAAATATTTTATGAGAAGCTTATATTACAAGCTCTCTATATTGTAGGACGGCAGACATTATTACAAGCTCTCTATATTAATATTATTACAAGCTCTCTATATTATTATTATTATTATTATTAAAGGTTCTCCATATTATTATGTTGAAGGATCAGTTATAGAAGGAGAAGGGGGAATATAAACGCATAAATTCAAGGATTATGTGTATTAAAATAAGGGTCGGATGCGAAAAGTGGGTCATAATAAGCGTGTATGCACCTGGAGAAGAGAGGAGTGTAGAGGAGAGAGATTTTGGGAGATGTTAAGCGAGTGTTTAGGAAGTTTTGAACCAAATGAAAGAGTAATATTAGTAGGGGACCTGAATGTTATAGTGGAAGAAATGGTCATAGAGGGTGTGGTAGGTAAGTTTGGGGTGCCAGGGGTAAATGATAATGGATGGCCCTTGATTGAACTTTGTATATAAGGAGGTTTGGTAATAGGTAATACATACTTTAAGAAAAAAGAGATAAATAAGCATACGAGATATGATATAGGGCGTAATGACAGTAGTTTGTTGGACTATGTATTGGTGGACTGACTGGTAGACTTCAAGATGTGCAGGTTTATAGAGGGGGCTACAGACCTATCATATAATTTTCTAGTTGTAGCTACAGTGAGAGTAAAAGGTAGATGAGAAACAAGGAAAATGGCATCAACAAGTAAGAGAGAGGTGAAGGTTTATAAACTAAAGGAGGAGGCAGTTAGGGTAAGATATAAACAACTATTGGAAGAAAGATTGGCTAGTGAGAGTATAGGCAATGAGGCTGAAGAGGTATGAGATAGACTTAACAATGTAGTGTTAGAGTGTTCAGCAGAAGTTTGTGGTTACAGGGAAGTGGGTGCGGGAGGGAAGAAGAGTGATTGGTGGAATGAGGTAAAAAGAGTAGTAAGAGAGAAAAGGTTAGCATATGAGAGGTTTTTACAAAGTAGAAGTGATACAAGAAGGGAAGAGTGTATGGAGAGAAAAAGAGAGGTTAAGAGAGTGGTGAAGGAATGTAAAAGGAGAGCAATTGAAAGAGTGGGTGAGATGCTATCAATAAATTTTGCTGAGACTATGAAATTATTTTTGGAGATTAATAAGTTGAGAAAGCCTAAAGAATGAATGGATCTGGCAGTTAAAAATAGGAGAGAAGAGTTAATAGATGGAAAGTTGGAGATATCGGGAAGAGGGAAGGAATATTTTGAGATGTTAAATGCTGATGGAGATAAGAAAGCTGTGATTTTGTGCATTGGCCAGGGAGGTGTAACATGATGTAGGAGTGAGGAAGAGCCAGATGTAAGTGTGGGGGAGGTGCATAAACCTGTGGGTAGAATGAAAGGGAATAAAGCAGCTGGGATTGATGAAATCAAGACAGAAATGTTAAAAACCGGTGGGGATATAGTTTTGGAAGGGTTGATGCTTTTATTAAATATATGAAAGCGGAGAACGTACCTAGGGATTGTCAGAGAGTGTGTTTAGTTAATTTGTATAAAGGCAAAGTGTAAAAAATATGGGGGTGTATGGTAGAGTTATTAGTGAAAGAATTAAGAGTAAGATGAGCAGGATAGCAGATGAACAAGGAGGCTTTAGGAAGGGTAGGGGGTGTGTAGAACAAGTGTTTGCAGTGAAACATATATGTGAACAGTATTTAGATAAGGGTAAAGAGGTTTTTGTGGCATTTATGGATTTGGAAAAGGCATATGATAGGGTGGATAGGGGGGCAATGTGCCAGATGTTGCTGAAAACAGTGAAGAGTTTTTACGAGGATAGTGAGGCTCAGGTTAGAGTATGTAGGGGAGAGGGAGATTATCTGATATCACCATGGTTGTTCAATATATTTATAGATGGGGTTGTAAGAGAAGTGAATGCTCGGGTGTTGGTAAGAGGTGTGGGGTTAAAAGATAAAGAATCTAATACAAAGTGGGAGTTGTCACAGTTGCTTTTTGCTGATGACTCTGTGCTTTTGGAAGATTCTGAAGAGAAGTTGGAGAGGTTGGTGGAAAAGTTTGGAAGGGTATGTAAAAGAAGGAAATTAAAAGTGAACGTAGGATAGAGTAAGAAAATAAGGATAAAAAAAAAGTAATGAAAGACTGGATATCAGATTGGAGAGAAGGAGTATAAAGGAAGTGAATGTATTCAGATATTTGGGAGTGAACTTGTCAGCAGATGGGTCTATGAAAGATGAGGTGAATCATAGAATTGATGAGGGGAAAAAACTGAGGAGTCTGTAGAGATAAAGAACGTCATCCATTGAAGCAAAGTGGGAAATGTATGAGAGTATAGTTATACCAACACTCTTGTATGGGTGTGAAACATGGGTGGTGAATATTGCAACAAGGAGAAGGCAGAGGCAGTGGAGATGTCATGTCTGAGGGCAATGTGAGGTGTGAATATTATGCAGAGAATCCATAGTTTGGAGATTAGGAGGAGGTGCGGGGTTACTAAAAGTATAATCCAGAGGGTTGAGGAGGGGTTGTGTAGGTCGTTCGGACAATTAGAGAGAATGGAACGAAATGGAATGACGTGGAGAGTGTATAAGTCTGTAGTGTAGGGAAGGCGGGGTAGAAGTCTACCTAGGAAAGGTTGGAGGGAGGGGGTAAAAAAAGGTTTGTGTGTGATGGGCTTGAGCGTGTTATATAGGAGCGAGTGGATATGAATGGTATTAGGACTTGACGTGCTGTTGTGTCGTGTGGGTATTGGGAGTAAAATGGTAGTAGAGAAACACTCGGGATGGATGGTAACGAATATATTGAAGGAGTTAGTGAGGAGAGGTGCCCAGCCACCTGCTATGCCTACGGTCGTCCAAGAAGTGAGGCCAATGCCCGGGTGTAAGCATCTCACATGAGCGGGTATTGTGACGTCATAAGGAGCGTCACATGTTCAAGGGATCATACTTAAAACAGCTGGTATTACAACATATACTACACGAGTATAGTACAATTAGTACATATACTACACAAGTATAGCACATATGGTATATATGACAGTTGGAGTGTGAGCAAAGTAACATTTATGAAGGGATTCAGGGAAACCGGCAGGCCGGACTTGAGTCCTGGAAATGGGAAGTACAGTGTCTGCACTCTGAAGGAGGGGTGTTAATGTTGCAGTTTTATAACTGTAGTGTAAGCACGCCTCTGGCAAGACAGTGATGTAGATGAATGATTCAGAGAACCGACAAGTTATAAATGAGACACATATGCAACACTTGGGTATCTTTATTGAGGAAACGTTTCGCCACACAGTGGCTTCATCAGTCCATACAAAGCAGAAAGGTGTAAGGAGAGGAGGAGTTTGAGGTAATCAGTCCCTCGGCCTGGAGTCGATGTGTTCAGTCCACCTCTACGGCCCTGTGCTGTACTTCCTACAAGATTGATGGACTGAACACATCGACTTCAGGCCGAGGGACTGATTACCTCAAACTCCTCCTCTCCTTACACCTTTCTGCTTTGTATGGACTGATGAAGCCACTGTGTGGCGAAACGTTTCCTCAATAAGATACCCAAGTGTTGCATATGATGAAAGTGGGGAAACGGCCGATATGTTAATAAAAAAAATTAAAGTTCTCTATATTATTTATTATTATTATTATTTATTACATGTTCTTTATATTATATTATTTACAAATTCTCTGTATTATTATTATTATTATTAAGTTCCTGTATTATTAGTAGTACAAGTTCTGCGTATTATAGGACGGAAGACATATTATTATTATTATTATTATTATTATTATTATTATTAATGTTAGGTAAAGTAAAAAAAAAATTGTCTTTGTCAATGAAAAAATTTCTATAAATCTGTAAAAAAAAACAAGGGGAGTGAATCCATTTTTAAGGAGTTTTGCCTATTCGGCGCGCGCGCACACACACACACACACACACACACACACACACACAAACACACAAACACACACACACAAACATACACACAAACATACACACAAACATACACACAAACATACACACAAACATACACACAAACATACACACAAACACACACAAACATACACACAAACATACACACAAACACAATGATGTGAAGTTGATGAGAAGAATTCAATCGGACGAGGACCAGGAAGAACTACAAATTGATCTTGAGAGTCTGGAGGCTGGTCCAACAACTGGCTCCTGGAATTCAACCCCACCAAGTGCAAAGTCATGAAGACTGGGGAAGGGCAAAGAAGACCACAGGCGGAGTACAGTCTAGGGTGCCAGAGCTACAAACCTCACTCAAGAAAAAAGATCTTGGGGAGAGTATAACACCAGGCACATCTCCTGAGGCGCACATCAACCAAATAACTGCTGCAGCATACGGGCGCCTAGCAAACCTAAGAACAGCATTCCGACATCTTAATAAAGAATCGTTCAGGACCCTGTACACTGTGTACGTTAAGCCCATACTGGAGTATGCAGCACCAGTTTGGAACTCTCATCTAGCTAAAGCATGTAAGGAAACTAGATAAAGTGCAAAGGTTTGCAACAAGACTAGTCCCGGAGCTAAGGGGTATGTCCTACGAGGAGAGGTTAAGGGAAATCGACCTGACGACACTGGAAGACAGGAGAGATAGAGGGGATATGATAACGACATATAAAATACTGAGAGGAATCGACAAGGTGGACAGAGACAATGTTCCAGAGATGGGACACAGCAACAAGGGGTCACAGTTGGAAGTTGAAGACTCAGATGAATCACAGAGATGTTAGGAAGTATTTCTTCAGTCACAGAGTTGTCAGGAAGTGGAATAGTTTGGAAAGTGATGTAGTGGAGGCAGGATCGATACATAGCTTTAAGGATAGGTATGATAAAGCTCATGGAGATGGTAGAGTGACCTAGTAGAGACCAGTGAAGAGGCGGGATCAGGAGCTGTGACTCAACCGTGCAACCACAACTAGGTGAGTACAAACACACACACTGGTGAGTAAATATTTTTCTTGATATGAGAGTATAGATCAACAGTGTATGTCCAGGTGGACGGTGTATACTGTATACTCAGGATCAAAGTGATCTAAGTATTCTTAACTGGTGGTGAACAGGTGACATGCAGCCTTTATGACAGGTGACATGCAGCCTTTATGACAGGTGACATGCAGCCTTTATGACAGGTGACATGCAGCCTTTATGACAGGTGACATGCAGCCTTTATAACAGGTGACATGCAGCCTTTATGACAGGTGGCATGCAGCCTTTATAACAGGTGGCATGCAGCCTTTATAACAGGTGACATGCAGCCTTCATGACAGGTGACATGCAGCCTTCATGACAGGTGACATGCAGCCTTTATGACAGGTGACATACAGCCTTTATAACAGGTGACATGCAGCCTTTATGACAGGTGACATGCAGCCTTTATAACAGGTGACATGCAGCCTTTATGACAGGTGACATGCAGCCTTTATGACAGGTGACATGCAGCCTTTATGACAGGTGACATAGAGCCTTTATGACAGGTGACATCCAGCCTTTATGACAGGTGACATGCAGCCTTTATGACAGGTGACATACAGCCTTTATAACAGGTGACATGCAGCCTTTATGACAGGTGACATGCAGCCTTTATGACAGGTGACATGCAGCCTTTATAACAGGTGACATGCACCCTTTTTGACAGGTGACATCCAGCCTTTATAACAGGTGACATCCAGCCTTCATGACAGGTGACATGCAGCCTTTATGACAGGTGACATACAGCCTTTATAACAGGTGACATGCAGCCTTTATAACAGGTGACATGCAGCCTTTATGACAGGTGACATGCAGCCTTTATGACAGGTGACATGCAGCCTTTATGACAGGTGGCATGCAGCCTTTATAACAGGTGACATGCAGCCTTTATAACAGTTAACATGCAATCTTTATGACAGGTGGCATGCAGCCTTTATAACAGGTGACATGCAGCCTTTATGACAGGTGACATGCAGCCTTTATAACAGGTGACATGCAGCCTTTATGACAGGTGGCATGCAGCCTTTATGACAGGTGACATGCAGCCTTCATGACAGGTGACATGCAGCCTTTATGACAGGTGACATACAGCCTTTATAACAGGTGACATGCAGTCTTTATGACAGGTGACATGCAGCCTTTATAACAGGTGACATGCAGCCTTTATGACAGGTGACATGCAGCCTTTATGACAGGTGACATGCAGCCTTTATGACAGGTGACATAGAGCCTTTATGACAGGTGACATCCAGCCTTTATGACAGGTGACATGCAGCCTTTATGACAGGTGACATACAGCCTTTATAACAGGTGACATGCAGCCTTTATGACAGGTGACATGCAGCCTTTATGACAGGTGACATGCAGCCTTTATAACAGGTGACATGCACCCTTTTTGACAGGTGACATCCAGCCTTTATAACAGGTGACATCCAGCCTTCATGACAGGTGACATGCAGCCTTTATGACAGGTGACATACAGCCTTTATAACAGGTGACATGCAGCCTTTATAACAGGTGACATGCAGCCTTTATGACAGGTGACATGCAGCCTTTATGACAGGTGACATGCAGCCTTTATGACAGGTGGCATGCAGCCTTTATAACAGGTGACATGCAGCCTTTATAACAGTTAACATGCAATCTTTATGACAGGTGGCATGCAGCCTTTATAACAGGTGACATGCAGCCTTTATGACAGGTGACATGCAGCCTTTATAACAGGTGACATGCAGCCTTTATGACAGGTGGCATGCAGCCTTTATGACAGGTGACATGCAGCCTTTATGACAGGTGACATGCAGCCTTTATAACAGGTGACATGCAGCCTTTATAACAGGTGACATGCAGCCTTTATAAAAGGTGACATGCAGCCTTTATAACAGGTGACATCCAGCCTTTATAACAGGTGACATGCAGCCTTTATGACAGGTGACATGCAGCCTTTATAACAGGTGACATGCAGCCTTTATGACAGGTGGCATGCAGCCTTTATAACAGGTGACATCCAGCCTTTATAACAGGTGACATGCAGCCTTTATGACAGGTGGCATGCAGCCTTTATGACAGGTGACATACAGCCTTTATAACAGGTGACATGCAGCCTTTATAACAGGTGACATGCAGCCTTTATGACAGGTGACATGCAGCCTTTATTACAGGTGGCATGCAGCCTTTATAACAGGTGGCATGCAGCCTTTATAACAGGTGACATGCAGCCTTTATAACAGTTAACATGCAGCCTTTATGACAGGTGGCATGCAGCCTTTATAACAGGTGACATGCAGCCTTTATGACAGGTGACATGCAGCCTTTATAACAGGTGACATGCAGCCTTTATGACAGGTGGCATGCAGCCTTTATAACAGGTGACATCCAGCCTTTATAACAGGTGACATGCAGCCTTTATAACAGGTGACATGCAGCCTTTATAACAGGTGACATGCAGCCTTTATAGCACTACCATGTGCATAGGATTTAAGCCCAATTAAGAAACCAGCCAACGCTCAGTCTCTATACTTCCCTCCCTGTTTTTTCTCCCCTCTTCTTTCTCTATACTTCTCTCCCTCCCTTCCTCCCTCTTTCTCTCTACCCCTCTGCCTCCTTCCCTTTGTATCTCTCTCTCTCTCTCTCTCTCTCTCTCTCTCTCTCTCTCTCTCTCTCTCTTTCCTCTACCTGTCTCCCTCCCTCCCTCCTTCCTTTCTACCTGTCTCCCTCCCTCTTTCTTTCTTTCTCCCCTTCCCTCGGTCCCTCTTTCTTCCTTCCTCTCTACTTCTCCCACTGCCTCTTTCTCTCTACCTACCCCTCCCTTCTCTTTCTCTATATTCTCCTCTCCCTCTTTCTCTCTACCTTTCTTCCTCCCTCCCTATTTCTCTCTACCTCCCCTCCCTCTTTCTACCTCTCTGTCCCCTTCCCTCCCTCCCTCTTTCTACCTCTCTGTCCCCTTCCCTCCCTCTTTCTATGTCTCTGTCCCCTTCCCTCCCTCCCTCTTTCTACCTCTCTGTCCCCTTCCCCTCTCCCTCTTCTACCTCTCTGTCCCCTTCCCCTCTCCCTCTTTCTACCTCTCTGTCCCCTTCCCTCCCTTTGATATGGGCAGAAAGACTAAATGTTGTACTGTTTCATTGTTGTGAGGTAGTGTGTTGCGTCTGTAATACTGAACCTCGCATGTTGCAGTCACTCATGAACTCACACTTGTTCAGTCAGTTTCCATAGTATTTGAGACCCAGGAGATAGTGGGTTTACTAGGGATGTGCCGAAGTATCAGTATCGGTGGGTATCGGTCATTGTTCGGTATCGGTTAAAAAGCAGCCGATACCAGGCAATGCTTTTTAAGATATTAATATTACACGTTTGCTTAAAAATGTCAACATTAACAGTCTATTTCACTATTGTGAGAGTTACTCTTACACACACACACACACACACACACACACACACACACACACACACACACACACACACACACGTGCACAGCGTACACACTATCGACAAGTATCTTTTACAACCAGTAACTAACACAACAGGCAAAGAAGAGGTCAAAAGGAACACTGTATACAAAACTCAAGTGGATCAACAAATAGAACGAATGGAACACGTGAAAGACTTGTGAATAATTATGTCAGCTGACCTTTTAAAGAACATAATAAGACAAAGGTCACGACAGCCAGGAGGATGACGGGGTGGGTATCGAGAACTTTCAAAGCAAGGGAAATAATGCCAATGTTGACAAATTTCAAATTTCTAGTGCTCCCTCATTAGGAATATTGGTCAGTGTTGACGGCGCCGTTCAAGGCAGGATAAATATCAGAGCTGGAACAAATACAGACATCGTTTACGGCCCACATAAGAGCCAGTAAAGCATTTAAATTACTTAAAGTCTTGAACATGTACTCACTGGAGTGGAGGAGAGATACATGATAATATATACCTGGAAAGTACTCTGCCATACCAATATACTGGAGTGAAAGATATGGGAGGAAGTGCAAAATAGTGTTCCCTTATTGTGCTGTGGGCACAATAAGGGAACACTGTATCAACATTCATGGGCCCAGATTATTCAACATCTTACCAGAAGATATCAGAAACACTGCTGGAACAAGTGTAGAAGTCTTCAAGAGGAAACTAAGCAAGTATCTTCACCAGGTGTCAGATCAACCAGGCTGTGATGGATATGTGGGGCAGCGGGCCTCCAGCAGCAACAGCCTGGTTGACTAGGCAAGCATCAGACGACCCTGGCCCATGGCCGGGCTCCGAGAGTAGTAAGACTCTCGAAACTCATCAAAGGTATATCAAAGGTAAGTAATGAGTAATAACATTATCATATCAGATAAATTAAGTTATTTAATATTTAACCTATGTTATTTAATACCCATTGTGTAATAAACATCCAGTTACATATTGAACATAGTCATTATAATTACAACAAAAAATATAGGAAAAGTTTTAGTTATCAATATCGGATTTTTTTTTTTGACATCATCCATCCCTATTATAGACGGTATCTTTATCTAACATTGACAGTGAATGATGGATGTGGATTCTGGTTCATGACGCATGTTAAGAGTATCTTCTAGTTTACTAACGCTCAGAAACACACACACACACTGACAAACTTGTATGCAAATATTACACACTTTTACCTCAAGCGGAGAGACAGTTGGCAACGATGTTCCTGGAAATTTAGTAGTTGGACTGCGAGTGACAGACGCAGTTCAAAGACTATTTTATGCAAATCTTATTTGTTAGGTTCATGGTGAGAGGCAGTAGTGCCAAAGCTTTATGTATGCAAATACAGTAGTTAGGCTTTGACGAACAGGCGCTTGTTCAAAGGGTTTATTTCGGGAGGGGAAATAGCATGGGAGGGCGATGCTTTCGTGCTGGGTAACGAACTGGGGATCAAATATTTACAAGAGCAAGCATAGTACCTTACACTCTTGATAACACGCATATGTCACGCTCTAAAGTGACCAGAAGTGTTCCTTGTATCTTTTAAACGTGTGAACTTGAAGCTCACACGTTCACAAATGCACACCTAAGTGACATCAAACGTTCATAAATAGGACTGGCGTGCTATTCTAACGTTCCTAAATGGACATTACTAAGCAGATGAAATGTGTTATGCAATGGTTTCCCAGCAGTATGAACGTTCTCAAATAAGACCTACGTTTGCTGTTCTAATCAAACGTTCCCAAAACAATTGCTACATACTGATCAAACGTTTTATCTTAGAATTATTGTGCAAATAACCAATATGGAGCTACACAAACGTTCCCAAATAATCCTTACCGTGCAGATAACGTCCCCTAATAATCCTTACCGTGCAGATAACGTCACCTAATAATCCTTACCGTACAGATAACGTTCCCTAATAATCCTTACCGTGCAGATAAGGATCCCCCCAAAATTCTTAACGTTCCCAAATAATCCTTACCATTCAGATAACGTCCTCAAATAATAATTACCATTCAGATAATGTTCTTAAATAATCCTTACCATTCAGATACCATTCAGATAACGTTCCTAAATAATCCTTACCATTCAGATACCATTCAGATAACGTTCCTAAATAATCCTTACCATTCAGATACCATTCATATAACGTTCCTAAATAATCCTTACCATTCAGATAACGTTCCTAAATAATCCTTACCATTCAGATAACGTTCCTAAATAATCCTTACCATCCAGATACCATTCAGATAACGTTCCTAAATAATCCTTACCGTGCAAATAACGTTCATAAATAATCCTTACCGTGCAAATAACGTTCCCAAATAATCCCAAACAGCATTGCTGTTTTATTCAAATATTTGCAAATCCACATTACCTCCATTTGTTTACCTGACGCTCAATCGTTTTCTATTAAGCACTCTCGTGCTACACGTTTTCTATGATGTGTTACAATGGAGAATGAGAATCCCACTTGAAGACGAATAAAGGGAGTAATAAAGAGGCTGTGTGCAGCTGCTGAAGAGTGGGCCACAGATAGCAATGTGTTTTCGACAGTAATTTTTGTTATTCCGGTACGAAAAAGTTTTGAAGAAGATTGCTAGAGAATATAAAACAGATTTAATTACGGTATTTTCCGTAATATAAGACGCACGACAGAGGTACCGTAAGTGGAAATCAGTAATCATATTCAAGGTCTAATTACCCTCTTACTTCAAAGTGTACCCCAAAGCCTACCCTTGACCCTTAACATATAAGGCGCAGGCTGATTTTCCAAGACTGTGGGAAAAAGGCGCGCCTTATATGCCGGTAAATACGATATTATCATCATTGGCTTGATGTTTGGTGTTGTGAAGACTCAAGACATCCAGCATATCATTACCTTGTGGCTGTGACAGGTTTCCTGGAGTCAACTGGAGTGTGTTGTGGGAGTCAGCGCGCCCGCGGCCCGGTCCCAGACCAGGCCTCCCGGTGGATGGCCTGATCAACAGTAATACTGTTTCGGTCTTTGATTGTGACGTATTTTGTTTGTGACCTATTTTGTTTGTGGCGTATTTTGTTTGATATTAACACTCCTAAGTTCCTTACCATTCTCTTCCGCTTCGTGGATTAAAACACTTATGCTTTGTACACTGGAAAATTGTTGTATATTAAGATAAGATTTGTTGAGATATTTAACCCGAGGGGAGGATTAGCCACCCAGGATAACCCGAGGGGAGGGTTAGCCACGCAGGATAACCCGAGGGGAGGGTAGCCACCTAGGATAACCCTAGGGGAGGGTAGCCACCCAGGATAACCCAAGAAAGTCAGTGCGTCACCAAAGACTGTCTATCTTATTTCCATTGGGCTCCTTTAATTTTGTCCACCAGGATGCGACTCACACCAGTCGACTAACACCCAGGTATCTACTTGCTGCTAGGTGAATAGGGATTGAACCACGAACACAGTGTGTGAGGCAGGTGCGTTACTAACCTAGCCATTAAAGAAAATATACAGAAAACTATCTATACATTCCTCATATCTGCATCAGTTCAGTTACTCAAATCACGGACCAGGAGGGGATTGAACCCATGGCGATGAGCCCTAAAGCTCACAGGCCAGTGCGTTAACCACTGGGCCAGGTGCCTCTGATAAGATTCATCCAACTAGGTATATTTCTGTACATAATACTTCAGTTACTCGTTGGTACGTAGTGAGAATGATGCATCTTGCACTTAGGATTTTTCTTTATCATCGATTTCGAGTACTTTTCTAACTTTGCAGCCCAGTCTTTGGCCAAACTTCCAGTCCGTTGGCCCACGTAGCCATCACAGTCTGACTGATCTGACACTTGGCAGTAGTAGTGATCCAGTTTCGTTTTCAAGACCTGTAACCTTGTTCCCCAATATTTCCGCTGGCAGTAAGTTGCCTAGTCTGAGGCCACGGATGTTGATACAGTGTTCTCTTATTGTGCCCACGGTGCTTCCGTTTTTCAATGGGTTTATTAAAATAAACCCATTAATTAACATTAACAATATAATTCACAGTGTTAGCAACAATATTAACATTAATAATATTGTTACTAATAATAACAATAGTATTGTTTAATAATAATAATAATTCCTAAGATAATTGTTCTATCTTGAATCTTTCAGGTGAGTGGTGAGGATGTACTCGACCCCACAATGCCGTGCGTGTGCCGTGAGTATTCTGCTACAACTATCTGCTACCACTATCTACTACAACTATCTGCCACCACTATATGTCTGCTAAGACAACTCCAACGACTTGTTTTAGCTACTGTCTTGTGTCTGCTGCTTCTAACATTCTGTTTTGCCTACGACAACCACCACTATTACTACTACTACTACTTTGTCTGCAGCTACCACTATCTGTTATAATTTGTGGCTAATGTTTTGTGTCTACCCCTCTTACTCTCTTCTACTACGACAACCACTACTACCACTACCACTGCTGTCACTATCTACAACAATCTACCACTTAACATTACTATGTACCACCGCTCTTAGATGTTGTACCGTGTCTTCTCTCTACAACAACTACATCTGTTATGACCACTAATTGTTGTTTTGTGTCTTCTCTACGTCTACAACAACTACAACTATTACCACGATTCTTAGTTGTTAATTTGTGTTGTTTATTTACACCAACCACTACCATTACTATTACTAGAGCTGTTCCGTTTACCACTAATTATGTTAGTATTACTGCTAATACTGTTATTGCTACTATTTCTACTACTACTGCTACTATTGTTACTACTATTCTTACACTAGTGATATTGCTACTATAACTAGTGCTACTATTGCCACTACTAACAGTGCTGCTATTGCTAAGTCTTCTACTAGCGCTATTACTAAGACTACTGCTAGCGCTAAGATTTATACTATTAATGCTACTATTACTACTTCTAGTACTGCTATTGATACTACTAATACTAACAACTGGCACCACTGTTACCACTATTACTACCACCATTCTCTTGCTACCAGTATTATAGCAGGGCCCCGGCACATCAAAACAACCCCAGTACAGCTTAACTACCCAGTACATCTTCACAACCCCAGTTATCACTTCACCCATCACCCATTTCAACTCTTGCTTCGCTTGCTTCTGCCACTACTAGAGTAGGCTTTTCCGATTCGTGCTTAGTGCACGGAGTATCGAAACTACAAGAACTTCTTGAGCTGAACGACCCACTCAGGTTAATAGCTTCATATAAATATAATGATAAATCTGTTTCCCGTGGTTGAAATTTCGTGTTTTATTTGTATTCTTCAATAGGAACGATTCTGGTACTCAGCAGCTGTGTGTGAGGGCCAGTATCTTGTCCGTGATTGTACCACTAACTGCAATCCCTTACTTTCCATATGTATATTATGTATATCATTGGTACTGTATTCCTATATGTTAATAAAATACAATACAGAGTTGGATACACACAAACATTCACCACCCATGCTTCACACCCATATATGGGTGTGAAGCATGGGTGGTGAATATTGCAACAAGGAGAAGGCTGGAGGCAGTGGAGATGTCGTGTCTGAGGGCAATGTGTGGTGTGAATATTATGCAGAGAATCCGTAGCTTGGAGATTAGGATGAGGTGCGGGGTTACTAAAAGTATAATCCAGAGGCCTGAGGAGGGGTTTTTGAGGTGGTTCTGACAAGTTGAGAAGATGGAACGAAATAGAGTTACATGGAGAGTGTATAAATTTGTAGTGGAAGGAAGACGAGGTAGGAAAGACTGGAGGGAGGGGTAAAGGAGGTTGTGTGTGAGCGTGTTAGATAGGAGCGAGTGGAGACAAGTGTTTTTTTTTTTTTATGACTTGACGTGCTGTTGGAGTGTTAGCAAGGTAACATTTATGAAGGGATTCAGGGAAACCAGTTAGGCGGACTTGAGTCCTGGAGGTGAGAGTACAGTGCATGCTCTCTGAAGGAAGGCTGGATATATGTTGCAGTTCTTTGACTGTAGTGTAAGCACGCCTCTGGCAAGACAGTAATGTAGTGAGTGATGGTGAAAGCGTTTCTTCTTTTTCGGCCGATGTGTTAATAAAAATTTATATATATATATATATATATATATATATATATATATATATATATATATATATATATATATATATATATATATATTGAAGAGGAAATAGATGTAGAGTGGAAACATCAAAGTCTGAAGTTTTGGTGGGTAGGTAGGCCGACTACAGTGCTTCTTATTCCTGTATATGGGACGGCAATCTCGTCTCTGAGTGAGCACAGAGGCCGTTTCCTGTGGGAACCATCTTCAGAAGCCAGAAGCTCTAAAGCATGTTTAGGTCTTTATAATCTCAGGGGAAAGTAGGTGAGGAAGGTTTCGTTTTCTTTCGTGAGCTAGAGACGTGTCAGGACACGTAGTGTGAAAGAGGGTGATCACATTCCCCATTTTTAATTAATATTCCCCATATATTTCTACCTAATTACTTCCCCATTTTTAATTAGTATTCCCATATATTTCTACCTAATTACTTTCCTATATCGAGAGCAAGGAGGCTCGCCCTTTCTCTCTCCTGGTATAGCATGGCTGGCAGTACTTCAGGTATTTTATTACCAAATACCGACCAGTGTGCTTTACTAAACTGCTGAGCTCATGCTACCAATTATTATTTTTTTTTAAGTCTGGGGAAAGTTTAAATGTCTTACCTATGGTCGGTAAGATTCTCGAAGTTAGTTGAAATACTATGGAATTTTGTTTCCCTAACCCGTGTAGGTGTAGTCTGTTAGTTCTTTTATTGGTTTTAACCAATACTCTACATACCCCTCACTAGTTAAGCCACTTTCCTTGGGCTCAAAAAGGTAGTGTTCTTTCAAGCACTTGCAAATGGAACGCTCTACGTCCTTCAAGGTCGCCTTCAAGCAGGCACTGGACAAGCACCTAAAGTCAGTACCTGACCAGCCGGGCTGTGGCTCTTACGTCGGTTTGCGTGCGGCAAGCCTGGTTGATCAGGCCCTGATCCACCATGAGACCTGGTCACAGACTGGGCCGCGGAGGCGTTGACCTCCGGAACCCTCTCCAGGTATAATCTCCCTCACACTTATCGACCACAACGCCTCGACCTCTAAAACTTAGGATAGGACAGATATCGAAGCTAGAAGCACTCCGCTATCCTGCGTCACTACTAGCACCACTGGGCTCATGGAACAAGGGAGGCTTGTGCCGCTAATGATAACGAAAATGCCCCGAAAATGATAACGGAGGATCGAGGTTCCACTACGCCTTGCGATGAACAATCCACACAAACTTAGCATTTTACATAAAACAAAATACATTCTATTGCTAGCTCAGATATATAGATGTATAAGAGGATAGACAGCAGCCCTCTAAGAAGGCACTGCCCTCCTGTCATACGAGTGTGAAACAGAAGCTTGTTAAATATTTTGCACTCTGATAGTAGGTTTAACAGGTGTCCGCTGGCACGGAAACCTGTTAAACGTTTTGCACTCTGTCAGGGTTCTTGGTTGCCTTTCTCTGTGAGGAACATGTGAGATTATAAGAGGTCCATCTCACTCAGCATGCTAGGACATTACTTCATTACTCTCAGCATGTGCTAGGACATTACATACTTCACTCTCAGCTTGTGCTAGGACATTACTTCACTCTCAGCATGTACTAGGACATTACTTAACTACTCTCAGCATGTGCTAGGACATTACTTACTTCACTCTCAGCATGTGCTAGGACATTACTTCACTCTCAGCATGTGCTAGGACATTACTCCACTCTCAGCATGTGCTAGGACATTACTTAACTACTCTCAGCATGTGCTAGGACATTACTTACTTCACTCTCAGCATGTGCTAGGACATTACTTCACTCTCAGCATGTGCTAGGACATTACTTCACTCTCAGCATGTGCTAGGACATTACTTCACTCTCAGCATGTGCTAGGACATTACTCCACTCTCAGCATGTGCTAGCACAAAATAGTATCTAAGTGATAAGACTCCACGGCTTTCCATGTTTCCTTACATAAACAAGTGAATGTCTTTATTACAAATAAAATAATGTTCCTGTATTGTGACAGTCATCAATAACGTTGTGACAGTCATCAATAACGTTGTGACAGTCATCAATAACGTTGTGACAGTCATCAATAACGTTGTGACAGTCATCAATAACGTTGTGACAGTCATCAATAACGTTGTGACAGTCATCAATAACGTTGTGACAGTCATCAATAACGTTGTGACAGTCATCAATAACGTTGTGACAGTCATCAATAACGTTGTGACAGTCATCAATAACGTTGTGACAGTCATCAATAACGTTGTGACAGTCATCAATAACGTTGTGACAGTCATCAATAACGTTGTGACAGTCATCAATAACGTTGTGACAGTCATCAATAACGTTGTGACAGTCATCAATAACGTTGTGACAGTCATCAATAACGTTGTGACAGTCATCAATAACGTTGTGCCAGTCATCAATAACGTTGTCACTGTCATCAGTAAAGTCTTCCCCAGTTACAGTTATCCATAATGTTGTTACAGCTTGGAGATGAAATTTTAGACAAGGTCCTGGGCCACTCTCAGGTCACAGCTTGTGACCTGATAATGGTCCTGGGCCACTCTCAGGTCACGGCTTGTGACCTGATAATGGTCCAGGGGACGACCCCGAAACATCGGTTTGTACACACACAACCCGCACATATAAAAGAGAGGTATTGTGCCTTTTTTGTTATTTATCGGTTTGTAGTTTCTCTCCCGAATTGCTGCAGTTCTGGAATTGTTGTTGGATTTCTCCACGTTGCATCTGCAAGGGTAAATGTTGACAACCTCGGTGAGAAGTTATTGTTCACAGGAATGAACAAAAGGACTGGTCTAGGAGAACAAGAGTTTATTGGGACCACGTTTCGCTGTAGGTAGAACTCTACTTAGGGAGAAACGTTGTCAAATACATACCTTTTTGACTGCTACGTGAGTGTTTGTTTACAAGCTACGTAACAAAAACGTCCGAGTGTTGAACAAAGCAAAAACTGCTTAGGTGTATCCCTGCTGACAAGAGTCACTTGTTAGTGTATCCCTGCTGACAAGAGTCACTTGTTAGTGTATCCCTGGTGACAAGAGTCACTTGTTAGTGTATCCCTGGTGACAAGAGTCACTTGTTAGTGTATCCCTGGTGACAAGAGTCACTTGTTAGTGTATCCCTGGTGACAAGAGTCACTTGTTAGTGTATCCCTGGTGACAAGAGTCACTTGTTAGTGTATCCCTGGTGACAAGAGTCACTTGTTAGTGTATCCCTGCTGACAAGAGTCACTTGTTAGTGTATCCCTGCTGACAAGAGTCACTTGTTAGTGTATCCCTGCTAACAAGAGTCACTTGTTAGTGTATCCCTGCTAACAAGAGTCACTTGTTAGTGTATCCCTGCTAACAAGAGTCACTTGTTAGTGTATCCCTGCTAACAAGAGTCACTTGTTAGTGTATCCCTGCTAACAAGAGTCACTTGTTAGTGTATCCCTGCTGACAAGAGTCACTTGTTAGTGTATCCCTGCTAACAAGAGTCACTTGTTAGTGTATCACTTATGAAAATTGTGTGCAAAATGCTTCCTTTCTCTTTTTCAATTCATTATTTGTTATGTAGATAATGTTATATAATATTTTTCTCTGGCATTTTGACATTCTTGTGTTCCAGTTCTATAATTACGTTATTTCTTGACATTATATTAAATATATTGTAAAATGAAGGTAAGACGTAATAACTGATAATGGATAATGCAATGGATGCCACAACGAGCGATAATGGATGTGCAACAAAGGCATGGCATTGATGGATAAGGGGTACTAGGCCTTTCGGACTGTTACCAGTCCGTCTTCAAGATTTTGCAAAGGTAAGAAATGTGAAATAGAGGTTAGTGAATTGATACTCTGTCAGCCGTTGTTGTCATGAGGGGAACGCAGGTAGATGACACCCTAACATGTTTGTTTAATAATATGCTACAGCTCCTGGAATGTAACACCAGCAGAAATTAACAGACTTGGGTGAGTGCATTTTGCGTGTGTTTAGCGATCAATGGAGGGAGAATCAAGGCTATATCATGGTTACAATCTTTTTCCCTGTCAAATGAGGAGCACCTCTGTCACTCGACACCGGGACTGTTCCATATTACTAATAATGTGAAATAAGGAGGGAATATATATAAAGAACATAGTATTTTAATAATCTTGGAGGTAATAAAGTGAAAGCTTATCTAGGGAAGTACATAAGTCTAGGTATATTTTAGTTATAGTAATAACTATCAAACCCATAGTGCAAAGTAATACTGTGGAGTTGGAAAATCAGTCTAAGAGAGACCTTCTAACACCTCAGCTCGACACAAAAACCAAGGCCACAAACACAAGTTGTAAACTTGGAACACAAAGTCAAGACCAGCCTGGGACAGTGGTGCCTGCCACTTGATTGATGCAAGTGAGTCAAGCTCAGCCTGGGACAACAGTGCTGTGTCTGCCAAACTTGATTGATGCAAGTGAGATCTTCAGCCTCATGCTGTGTCTGGAGACCAACTCACTGCTCATGCTGTGTCTGGAGACCAACTCACTGCTCAGCTAAATATCGCACAGCTACAGTGACGCCATCTTTATTAGGTTGGGTTACCGTGGTAAACAAGATGATTGGTGCATTTGGTGCGCTGTATGAAACTAAGAACCAATGAGAGGCGCCTATAGTAATCCAGGATGTGATTGGTCCATCTACTGCCATGTCTAGAACAGACATGAGCGTGTCATCTGTCATGTATATATATGTGCGTGTCATCTGTCAAGTATGTACATACATGTGCGTGTCAGCTGTCAGGTATGTACATACATGTGCGTGTCAGCTGTCAGGTATGTACATACATGTGCGTGTCAGCTGTCAGGTATGTACATACATGTGCGTGTCAGCTGTCAGGTATGTACATACATGTGCGTGTCAGCTGTCAGGTATGTACATACATGTGCGTGTCAGCTGTCAGGTATGTACATACATCTGCGTGTCAGCTGTCAGGTATGTACATGAACACTTGTCCAACCTTTGGACGAAGACCTACCTCGACTAGTGGATGGTACCACTGTGACTGCGCCTCCTGCTGCTTCACCTCATCTGTCTACAGTATATAAGCAACCTCCATTGCCCTATGCTGTACTTACTACCAGATTGATGGACAGTGAACAGTGTTCTCCAGTGGGCAGTGGAGAACAACATGACGTTCAGTGGTGATAAGTTCCAGCTGCTTAGGTATGGAAAGAATGAAGAACTCAAAAGGAACACTGTGTACAAGTGTCAAGAGGATCGTCAAATAGATTGAAAGGAACACGTGAAAGACTTGGGAATAATTATGTCAGCTGACCTTTCTTTCAAAGAAAATAAGGGAAAGGTCACAACATCCAAGAGGACGACGGGGTGGGTATTGAGAACCTTTAAAACAAGGGAAATAATGTCATTGGTGACACTCTTCAAATCGCTAGTGCTCCCTCATTAGGAATATTGCTCAGTGCTGACGGCCCCGTTCAAAGCAGGAAAAATATCAGAGCTGGAACAAATAAAAAGATCGTTTACGGCTCACATAGAGCCAGTAAAGCATTTAAATTACTGGGAACGCCTTAAAGTCTTAAATATGTACTCACTGATAATGTATACCTGCAAGGTACTCGAGGGTCTGGTCCCAAATGTACACACTGCCATGACATACTGGAGTGAGAGAAATGGGAGGAAGTGCACTATTCAACATCTTACCAGAAGATATCCGAAACACGACTGTGACAAGTGTAGAAGTCTTCAAGAGAAACTGGACAAGTATCTTCACCAGGTGCCAGATCAACCAGGCTGTGATGGATATGTGGGTCAGCGGGCCACCAGCAGCAACAGCCTGGTTAATCAGGCAAACACCAGACGAGCCTGGTTCATGGCCGGGCTCCGAGAGTAGAAAAACTCTCGGAACTCATCAAAGGTATATCAGTGGTATACCGTGCACCAGCTACAGTACCGTGCATCAGACAGCACCGTGCACCACATACTGTGCACAGTACAGTGCACACAGTACCGTGCACCAGACAGTACCGTGCACCACAGTACCGTGCCAGTCTCAAGGCACACATTATACTTGTGAGTAAGAGACAATGGGTGGCTGTCACTGGAAGGTAAACACTCATGTTCACTCTTGTGTTGTTATCTCAGCAGTTTACCACCATCTTCTTGAGTAATGTCTTACCTCACTGAGGCTGCTGCTACTGCTGCTGTTGCTGCTGCTGTTGTTGTTGATGCTTCTCCTACTCAGGCTACTCCTTTCAGCTCAGGCTGACACGACTGAAGTCTTCCAGCTCAGGCTGACACAACTGAAGTCTCGCAGCTCAGGCAGACACAACTGAAGTCTCCCAGCTCACCTCATAGCCCAGGCATACCTCTCACCCCAGCTCCTTCCCTCCCACCTCAATCACCTTTCCTCCCATCCCCATACCTTCCCTCACATATCTTCCCTCCCACCACGTACGTTACGGAAGGCCTTGGTCATCTCTGAACACGCTTCTGGTTGCAGCCAATTTTGGAGGCTGTGGTGTGTGGTATATCTTTCTCTGGTATCATCTCCTCCTCCCCGCTACATTCTTTGAGACATATTTATGTGTTAATATTGCCAGCCCTTGAATACATCTGCTGGGCTCGCCTTGTGTAGCATTCTTGTGATCAGTTATGTCTGCGAGTCTCTCACATTAAGTATTATCACACATACATACACACACACACACACATACACACAGTTTCAAGAGTAGGTATGAGAGGGCCCAAGAGTTCAGGAACCAATAATGCCGACGATTATAGTTCAAAAGACGGGGACAGGAGCGAGGATTAGAACCCCGCAAAGGCAGCTCAGCGAATACGACTCACTGTGTGTGTATTCACTTCGGTGCTTCGGTTTATATTCACAGAGGTGGTGAGGTGGTGTTGATTCGCCGGGAATTCTCCCGGCCCGGGTCTTTTCCAGATGGCGACCCGGGCTCCGGCTCCCTGTCGTGGGAGTATCAGAGACCTATGTCTCCCATGGGAGGAGGTACAAGGACCCCCCTCATCGTTGGGACCAACTGTCCCCAGGCCTAGCCATATTCCCCATCAGCACGGGGCTGGTAGGGAGAAGCTAGGCCACTCTGGTCTGCCATCTTCCCCACCCCAGGGAGGCTGACGGGAAGGACAGTCTTGCGAGCTGCAGATGGTAGCAAGCTCCAGCTTTAGCACCTACCCTGCCCGAAAAGGTCTGGGCATGGTAACCATCCCCATATTCACAGAGACACATACACCGCTCTGTGCAAAGTAGAAATAAATAAACCATACCACGGGTGGGGTTCGAACCCGCGGTCACAGTCTCTCAAAACTCCAGACCGTCGCGCGGGTTCGAACCCCACCCGTGGTATGGTTTGTTTGCAATCGTGTCATTACGATTTCGTGAGTCATAGAAATAAATATATATAGTAAGTAAGTCGACTCTCAGGTAAGGACCCACTAGGGGCGAGGGGGAAGTGGGGACAGACGAAGAATAGCCGGTGAGAGGAAGAGCTGAAGGAGAAGAGAAAGAGTCAGGACTAAACCCAACAGTCTAACTACTTCTTTTGAGTAATATATATAGGTGTATATACACATATATAAACCTTTCATTGTACATATATACATATGCACCTCAGTTTATTATACGTGTATATATATATATATATATATATATATATATATATATATATATATATATAATATTTATTTATTGACTGGTAGCACTTGAGGTCCTGGACAGTCTATTATATGTTGTCTTGAAATATTCCTAAGTTAGTCCTTACTTGGCTCCTCCGTTTTCTCTTATTGGCGGATTTAACAGAAAACTGAAGGTTTAGGGGAAACACTAGCAAATATTTAGAAAACAGAGTTTAAGGGGGAACTTTACCAAATATATAAGACTATATTTTCAAGTTTTATGTTTTGTATCAGTCGTCTTTAAAGGACTTGTGAACATGAGAGGGTGCTACCCTTCCCTTCCCTTGGATCAAACGTCATCACCTCTCATTCCCAGGTACTGTATGACCCTTACTGGTTTAGTGCGTCTCCATGAATAGTATAGTACGTATTAATAATTTAATTCACCACTGCGTTTCCCTAAACATATATATAATTCACAGTCGTATTTAAGCGTCTATATAATATAGGTATAACCCCCACTGAGGAATCTTATGACGAAATTTCGGTCCTGGACCATTGTCAAGTCACAACTGGGGAGAGAAAAGTAGAAAAAGTCAAAAGACAGGACTGGAGGGAAGGGGGAAAGTATTGGTGGTGGTGAATAGAGTGAGGCGCACATTGTTCTGTTCTCAGAGGGCTGAGCATGGTGACGCAGGATCGAATCCTGGCTAGCCGCAGTTCTGTTATATAATATTGAAAATAGTGAAGGTTCTCGGTACATTTTTCGTATCTACAATTTCGACCACCTTAAAGAGAGGTTGTGTACAGCAAATATATATACACCTCTCGCTTTATGTATAATTAATGTATATATTCTTAGTGGATATTTCTAATTCACAAACGCGGTAAGTTTAATATTTAAACGAATATTATTTTCAAATTTATAAATTTCATGGTAATATACTTATTAGAAAATGAACAATAATTACAGCCGGTTGGTTGGTCTGTCGACTACACGAGGGATTAAGATTGTTAGGTAGGACACAAGGGCAAATAATGTGACATTTTATTCGCTCTCCAGGAGCTTTGTCAAGCCGTTACAAAAGGTCCTGGAGAGCGAAACGTTGCCACAATAAAATGTCACATTAGTTACCTAACATATTGTGGGTAATTCTAGCAACATTAATACAACATTGAGACTGAATGTCGCCTATTCATCACCAGTCAATACTTTAATCCCTAAAATAAACATTCAAGTAAGCCGTCAGTGTTTATACACAGACATACACCTCTCGATGTATTTACACTGAAACGTTTATCAATATGTATACACCTAGGTGTGTAAGAGTAAAGTGATCGGTGCGTATACACCTCTATACAACTAGTGGTGTATGTATACCTCTAGTTGTATAGACACCGAGACGTACATCCGTATGTATACACCTGGACGTGTAAGAGTGAGGTGGTGGGTGTATAAACAGAGGCATACATCTTTCGGTGTATACACACAGAGATGTACACCTCTCAGTGTGTATACACAGAGACATACGCCTCTCGGTGTATACATACAGGTTTAAGAGTACAGTGACTGGTATATCAGGTTTAGACTCACTTCCATTAAGGTCCACTCGCTGCATCACTCATGGCGCCCAATACTGTTTATGATGCTAAAGAACTTTTTTAGTAATAAAAAATTCAGTTTATCTCGCGTAATTTTGCTTAAATGTAATTCTCTGTATTTTGTACTCTAAATCTCTCTCCCTCTTGTCTCCTCTCTTCTGCCTCTCTCTCTCCCTTCCTCTCTCTCTCTGTCTCTCTCTCTCTCTCTCTCTCTGTCTGTCTGTCTCTCTCTCTCTCTCTCTCTCTGCGAGCTGTAAATGACTATCTGTTGCAGCTCTGATATCTCTCCTGCCCTGAATGGAGCCATCAGCACAGAACAATACTCTAAACGAGAGAACACAAGTGATTTGAATAGTGTCACCATTGGCACTATTTCCATAGTTTTGATAGTTCTCATTATCCACCCCGTCATCATCCTGGCTGTCGTGACATTGGTCTCATCGCGATCTTTGTAACAAAGATCAGCTGGCATTATTACACCCAGGGTTTACATGTTCCTTTCGTTCTATATTGTATAATGTTCCTTTTGAAATTTTCATTCTTTTTTATAAATAAGCAGTTAGAACGTGTTACCACTGAACGTCATGTTGTTTTCCCCACTGAGGTGTTCTGGATTCTCTTGTCTTCCTTTCTCTTAATATATTTTCATAACTTGTTCTGTTTCTTGTTTTCGTGCTGTTGTCTTTTCACCTTTTGCACACTGACTTGCTTCCTTATTTCTGCCTCTTCTGTCCTAATCTGAGTATGTGTTTCTACTCTTACCTCAGCTCTCTGCTCATACTTTTATCCCTTCTTCTTATTATGTCCCTCAGGTTCCTCAAGAAATTCCTTATATTATGGGTTCTTGTCATTACCTTCCTTATAACTATCCAAGTTTCCACTTCTCTAGGACAAACACACAAACTTCGTTCCCTTCCAGGATAGCTGCTTCTGACTGTATTAAACTTTCTACAGTAACTATGAATTTTGTACCCATATTCCCCAATCAGTTATCTTTATTTTCTTCCCTAGGTAATTCCTGCAAGATCCACAGACCTTCCCATCCCCCGTTCTCTATCTCACAGTAGAATCCTTGCTAGTGTTACGTATTTTTCAGTCTTTGTCATGCGCAAGCGTATTTCTGGTCGAATTATAAGTGCTTCTACAACAATTTTAACTTCATACTCGGTATGGTGATGCTGGAGACCTCCGGCAGTGATGGTGGTATGTGGAGGTGTGGTGGTATGTGGAGGTGTGGTGGTATGTGGAGGTGTGGTGGTATGTGGAAGTGTGATGATACTACCTTTCGCCTTCCCAATTCTCCCATAAGTTTTTTTTTTTTTTTACAAATAACCTTAATTTTTGAAGGGGTGGACGGGTAAGCCAGCCTAAGGTCTTGGTCACATGACCAAAAGCTCTAGTGGCGGGTCATCATATTACTAAGACCCGCGTCAGGAAATACTAGTCCTCTTTCCTTACGAATCTTACCTAACCTAATCTAACTTCTCTTCTATATATGTGCTGTGATGATTTAATCAAAACTAACGCCAGTATCATCATCTAACAGTTCATTTAGATGATTAAATTAATCTTTAAACGTATCTCCTTAAGTGAGACACTAGATACCTGGTGTTGTTGTTTTTCTGTATTGATTAATTTATCATCGTGTAGTAATCTTTTTTTTCCTATTTTGTTGTTATTTAGTGGCGGTGATATATTTGCTCCAGGTAGCTGGTTCACAGATGGTGGTGGTGTGGGTCAGGCTGGCTGAGGGTGGGTCAGACTGGCTGAGGGTGGGTCGAGCTGCCTGAGGGTGGGCGAGGCTGGCTGAGGTTGGGCCAGACTGGCTGAGGATGACTTATTTATATATATATATTATATATATATATATATATATATATATATATATATATATATATATATATATATATATATATATGTATATATATATATATAATATATATATATATATTATATCAAGGAAAAATTTGTGTATGCAATAATTTCGCAAAAATCATTCTGAACCTAACGAAAAAAATATACTTCATTGTGTTTGTTTATTATTAAATTATTATAAACGTATCAAAAATATATTTAGTTGGATTAGACTAAATTAAAGTGCGCTTGTTATAATAAGGTTATGTAAGTTTCTAAGGTTCTTTGGGTGCAAAATTATAAATTTTTACATTAACATAAATGAAAAAATATATCTTTAAACGTATAAGAGAAAATTTTAGAAAGGACTTAATTTTAGATGAGTTCTTGCTAATTGACCAGTTTTACCTATTAGGCACGACATATACACTTTCTTTTAATTTTATATCTATAAATCAATTTAAAGTACAAGTTTAAAGTGTTATGAACACACCCTGAGGACCTGTTCGTTACACTTTTTTGTTACAAGGGCACTTTTTTGTACAAAATTCTTCAGTGTTACTAGTTACTTACTGTATTTTTAGAAATGTATTTTATTTATGTGGATGCCAAGTGGTAGGGCAGCTGGATTATTTAATTTGATCTACAGGAAGTTCGTGGCATTGTGAGAGTGGTGCCTACTTGTTTGGTTTTCTGTGCCTTAGGCCTAGGCAGCAGGGAGTGTTCACTCATTTATTTTGAAAAAATTTCCCTATACATTTTGAATACTTCACTAAATTTGCTTGTAACATATAGTGAACTGTAGATGTAAATCCAGAAGTACTCATGTAAACCATTTTGGGGCCTAGTTACTAGGCCTTTTGTGTATCAGTATCCTCTTGCGCTATCCTCCACAGGAAGGATATGTGGTGCATAATAAACTAGCCACTACCCTCCACAGGAAGGATATGTGGTGCATAATAAACTAGCCACTACCCTCCACAGGAAGGATATGTGGTGCATAATAAACTAGCCACTACCCTCCACAGGAAGGATATGTGGTGCATAATAAACTAGCCACTACCCTCCACAGGAAGGATATGTGGTGCATAATAAACTAGCCACTACCCTCCACAGGGAGGATATGTGGTGCATAATAAACTAGCCACTACCCTCCACAGGAAGGATATGTGGTGCATAATAAACTAGCCACTACCCTCCACAGGAAGGATATGTGGTGCATAATAAACTAGCCACTACCCTCCACAGGAAGGATATGTGGTGCATAATAAACTAGCCACTACCCTCCACAGGAAGGATATGTGGTGCATAATAAACTAGCCACTACCCTCCACAGGAAGGATATGTGGTGCATAATAAACTAGCCACTACCCTCCACAGGAAGGATATGTGGTGCATAATAAACTAACCACTACCCTCCACAGGATGGATATGTGGTGCATAATAAACTAGCCTCTACCCTCCACAGGATGGATATGTGGTGCATAATAAACTAGCCACTACCCTCCACAGGAAGGATATGTGGTGCATAATAAACTAGCCACTACCCTCCACAGGAAGGATATGTGGTGCATAATAAACTAACCACTACCCTCCACAGGATGGATATGTGGTGCATAATAAATTAACCACTACCCTCCACAGGAAGGATATGTGGTGCATAATAAACTAGCCACTACCCTCCACAGGAAGGATATGTGGTGCATAATAAACTAGCCACTACCCTCCACAGGAAGGATATGTGGTGCATAATAAACTAGCCACTACCCTCCACAGGAAGGATATGTGGTGCATAATAAACTAGCCACTACCCTCCACAGGAAGGATATGTGGTGCATAATAAACTAGCCACTACCCTCCACAGGAAGGATATGTGGTGCATAATAAACTAGCCACTACCCTCCACAGGATGGATATGTGGTGCATAATAAACTAGCCACTACCCTCCACAGGATGGATATGTGGTGCATAATAAACTAGCCACTACCCTCCACAGGAAGGATATGTGGTGCATAATAAACTAGCCACTACCCTCCACAGGATGGATATGTGGTGCATAATAAACTAACCACTACCCTCCACAGGATGGATATGTGGTGCATAATAAACTAGCCACTACCCTCCACAGGAAGGATATGTGGTGCATAATAAACTAGCCACTACCCTCCACAGGATGGATATGTGGTGCATAATAAACAGCCACTACCCTCCACAGGATGGATATGTGGTGCATAATAAACTAGCCACTACCCTCCACAGGAAGGATATGTGGTGCATAATAAACTAGCCACTACCCTCCACAGGAAGGATATGTGGTGCATAATAAACTAACCACTACCCTCCACAGGATGGATATGTGGTGCATAATAAATTAGCCACTTTTGTGACAAAATCTAATCATCCGCAATATGGTTGTGTCACTGGCTGTGATTGGCTTCACACTGATAACATTGGCTTCGTGTGGCTTCCTCGTTTCTTCTTGCATTCTTATAATTAATTCAAACGTTCACATACTTTCGTTGAACGGCAGTACTTACGTTCCCCACGACACTGGACATGAAGGCGCTACTTTCTCGCTACTGGATATATGGTTAGTATTTTTTCACAGCGAAAGTATGTGGAGGATCAGCGTGGATCACTTCACAACTGACAGTACAAGCACTGAGGATATCACTGTTGGATCACTGTTGGATCACGCGCTTGTCCACCGCCATTGAGCGAAAAATATAACAAAACATACGCACAGACGCACGCATGCGCGCACATACACACATACAGCACATAAATACAGTGAGAATTGTCACTGTTTGCACTTACAATACAGTGAGAATTTTCACTGTTTATGCATCCAATTGAGTGAGAATTTTCACTGTTTGCACTTACAATACAGTGAGAATTTTCACTGTTTACGCGTACTATACAGAATTTTCACTGTTTACGCGTACTATACAGAATTTTCACTGTTTACTGAACAAAACAACGATGCACTTATAGTGACGGCATTTATTTATTATTATTATTTTATTACATTCATAAAAGCTGTTCAGGATATAAAAATGACTGAGAATGATTTAGCGATGATGAATTAAAATTTGCATTGTATTAACTAATTTTCAGGTCATAGCAGACTCCAGTATCAACTAAGCTTCAGGTCATGGCATACTCCAGTATTAACAAAGTTTCAGGTCATGGTAGACTCCAGTATTGTTAACTAAGTTTCAGGTCATGGTAGACTCCAGTATTGTTAACTAAGTTTCAGGTCATGGTAGACTCCAGTATTGTTAACTAAGTTTCAGGTCATGGTAGACTCCAGTATTGTTAACTAAGTTTCAGGTCATGGTAGACTCCAGTATTGTTAACTAAGTTTCAGGTCATGGTAGACTCCAGTATTGTTAACTAAGTTTCAGGTCATGGTAGACTCCAGTATTGTTAACTAAGTTTCAGGTCATGGTAGACTCCAGTATTGTTAACTAAGTTTCAGGTCATGGTAGACTCCAGTATTGTTAACTAAGTTTCAGGTCATGGTAGACTCCAGTATTGTTAACTAAGTTTCAGGTCATGGTAGACTCCAGTATTGTTAACTAAGTTTCAGGTCATGGTAGACTCCAGTATTGTTAACTAAGTTTCAGGTCATGGTAGACTCCAGTATTGTTAACTAAGTTTCAGGTCATGGTAAACTCCAGTATTGTTAACTAAGTTTCAGGTCATGGTAAACTCCAGTATTGTTAACTAAGTTTCAGGTCATGGTAGACTCCAGTATTGTTAACTAAGTTTCAGGTCATGGTAGACTCCAGTATTGTTAACTAAGTTTCAGGTCATGGTAGACTCCAGTATTGTTAACTAAGTTTCAGGTCATGGTAGACTCCAGTATTGTTAACTAAGTTTCAGGTCATGGTAGACTCCAGTATTGTTAACTAAGTTTCAGGTCATGGTAGACTCCAGTATTGTTAACTAAGTTTCAGGTCATGGTAGACTCCAGTATTGTTAACTAAGTTTCAGGTCATGGTAGACTCCAGTATTGTTAACTAAGTTTCAGGTCATGGTAGACTCCAGTATTGTTAACTAAGTTTCAGGTCATGGTAGACTCCAGTATTGTTAACTAAGTTTCAGGTCATGGTAGACTCCAGTATTGTTAACTAAGTTTCAGGTCATGGTAGACTCCAGTATTGTTAACTAAGTTTCAGGTCATGGTAGACTCCAGTATTGTTAACTAAGTTTCAGGTCATGGTAGACTCCAGTATTGTTAACTAAGTTTCAGGTCATGGTAGACTCCAGTATTGTTAACTAAGTTTCAGGTCATGGTAGACTCCAGTATTGTTAACTAAGTTTCAGGTCATGGTAGACTCCAGTATTGTTAACTAAGTTTCAGGTCATGGTAGACACCAGTATTGTTAACTAAGTTTCAGGTCATGGTAGACTCCAGTATTGTTAACTAAGTTTCAGGTCATGGTAGACTCCAGTATTGTTAACTAAGTTTCAGATCATGGTAGACTCCAGTATTGTTAACTAAGTTTCAGATCATGGTAGACTCCAGTATTGTTAACTAAGTTTCAGGTCATGGTAGATTCCAGTATTGTTAACTAAGTTTCAGGTCATGGTAGACTCCAGTATTGTTAACTAAGTTTCAGGTCATGGTAGACTCCAGTATTGTTAACTAAGTTTCAGGTCATGGTAGACTCCAGTAATGTTAACTAAGTTTCAGGTCATGGTAGACTCCAGTATTGTTAACTAAGGTTCAGGTCATGGTAGACTCCAGTATTGTTAACTAAGTTTCAGGTCATGGTAGACTCCAGTATTGTTAACTAAGTTTCAGGTCATGGTAGACTCCAGTATTGTTAACTAAGTTTCAGGTCATGGTAAACTCCAGTATTGTTAACTATGTTTCAGGTCATGGTAAACTCCAGTATTGTTAACTAAGTTTCAGGTCATGGTAGACTCCAGTATTGTTAACTAAGGTTCAGGTCATGGTAGACTCCAGTATTGTTAACTAAGTTTCAGGTCATGGTAGACTCCAGTATTGTTAACTAAGTTTCAGGTCATGGTAGACTCCATTATTGTTAACTAAGGTTCAGGTCATGGTAGACTCCAGTATTGTTAACTAAGTTTCAGGTCATGGTAAACTCCAGTATTGTTAACTAAGTTTCAGGTCATGGTAGACTCCAGTATTGTTAACTAAGTTTCAGGTCATGGTAGACTCCAATAATGTTAACTAAGTTTCAGGTCATGGTAAACTCCCGTATTGTTAACTAAGGTTCAGGTCATGGTAGACTCCAGTATTGTTAACTAAGTTTCAGGTCATGGTAGACTCCAGTATTGTTAACTAAGTTTCAGGTCATGGTAGACTCCAGTATTGTTAACTAAGTTTCAGGTCATGGTAGACTCCAGTATTGTTAACTAAGTTTCAGGTCATGGTAGACTCCAGTATTGTTAACTAAGTTTCAGGTCATGGTAGACTCCAGTATTGTTAACTAAGTTTCAGGTCATCTTAGACTCCAGTATTAACTAAGGTTCAGGTCATGGTAGACTCCAGTATTAACTAAGGTTCAGGTCATGGTAGACTCCAGTATTAACTAAGGTTCAGGTCATGGTAGACTCCAGTATTGTTAAGTTTCAGGTCATTGTAGACTCCAGTATTGTTAACTAAGGTTCAGGTCATGGTAGACTCCAGTATTGTTAACTAAGTTTCAGGTCATGGTAGACTCCAGTATTGTTAACTAAGGTTCAGGTCATGGTAGACTCCAGTATTAACTAAGGTTCAGGTCATGGTAGACTCCAGTATTAACTAAGGTTCAGGTATTGGTAGACTCCAGTATTGTTAACTAAGTTTCAGGTCATTGTAGACTCCAGTATTGTTAACTAAGGTTCAGGTCATGGTAGACTCCAGTATTAACTAAGGTTCAGGTCATGGTAGACTCCAGTATTAACTAAGGTTCAGGTCATGGTAGACTCCAGTATTAACTAAAGTTCAGGTCATGGTAGACTCCAGTATTGTTAACTAAGTTTCAGGTCATTGTAGACTCCAGTATTGTTAACTAAGGTTCAGGTCATGGTAGACTCCAGTATTAACTAAGGTTTAGGTCATGGTAGACTCCAGTATTATCTAAGGTTCAGGTCATGGTAGACTCCAGTATTGTTAACTAAGTTTCAGGTCATTGTAGACTCCAGTATTGTTAACTAAGGTTCAGGTCATGGTAGACTCCAGTATTAACTAAGGTTCAGGTCATGGTAGACTCCAGTATTAACTAAGTTTCAGGTCATGGTAGACTCCAGTATTGTTAACTAAGGTTCAGGTCATGGTAGACTCCAGTATTGTTAACTAAGGTTCAGGTCATGGTAGACTCCAGTATTAACTAAGTTTCAGGTCATGGTAGACTCCAGTATTAACTAAGGTTCAGGTCATGGTAGACTCCAGTATTAACTAAGTTTCAGGTCATGGTAGACTCCAGTATTAACTAAGTTTCAGGTCATGGTAGACTCCAGTATTAACTAAGTTTCAGGTCATGGTAGACTCCAGTATTAACTAAGTTTCAAGTCATGGTAGACGTCTGTGCTCATGGAAAGATTAATTAGACTGATTAAATATTCAGGTTGGCTTCCCTGTTCAATTACTGGAACACAAGCAGCAGCAGCAGCAGGAACAGCAGCGGCAACAGCAGCGGCAACAGCAGCAGCAGGAACAGCAGCGGCAACAGCAGCAGCAGCCGCAACCAAATACTGTGACAGCAAGTCCACTATCACCACAAACAACCACAACCACCCCAATAAACACGCCACCACCACCACTAGCACAGACACCACCACAACCTCAAAACAATCATTAACAACCACAAGCACCACCACAACCCCCACAATCACCATACAACCACCACCACATAACAGGAAGGCCGCAAACATCCACTTCCCCAAATTTCCTGACGATTTCTGGGAAATGTGTAGAGCATAGTGGGTTCAAAAATAGGACAGCACTCAATTAACTAACCTCGTACGATCAGAAACCATCCAGGGGAAAAAAATAGGCAATGCTGGTGGCTTGATTTCCGGGGTAATAAAGTTTGGCTGGCTCTTCATTAATTCCAGGCTTTATTGATGCCTTTATTAGGGAGTCTTTGAGAGCCTGAAGCGTAGAGCAACAAATGGCAGGCAAGAGCTCTTTACTTTGACTAATAAAGTGCAAAGTAATTTATTTCACTTGTTCGTCTTTGATTTATTTTCCAGAACTACAAATTGCTAATGAAACTCTCACGTTTCGGTCTCTCCTGGACCTGATGAGGGTTGAGGATGGACCGAAACGTCGGCTCAAGTTTCGCCTCCAATTTGTGGGTTGTTAACTGTTACATCCAGGATATTGTGGGTTAGTTGTTAACTGTTACATCCAGGATATTGTGGGTTAGTTGTTAACTGTTACATCCAGGATATTGTGGGTTAGTTGTTAACTGTTACAGCTAGGGTATTGTGGGTTAGTTGTTAACTGTTACATCCAGGATATTGTGGGTTAGTTGTTAACTGTTACAGCCAGGGTATTGTGGGTTAGTTGTTAACTGTTACAGCCAGGGTATTGTGGGTTAGTTGTTAACTGTTACAGCCAGGGTATTGTGGGTTAGTTGTTAACTGTTACAGCCAGGGTATTGTGGGTTAGTTGTTAACTGTTACATCCAGGATATTGTGGGTTAGTTGTTAACTGTTACAGCCAGGGTATTGTGGGTTAGTTGTTAACTGTTACAGCTAGGGTATTGTGGGTTAGTTGTTAACTGTTACAGCCAGGGTATTGTGGGTTAGTTGTTAACTGTTACAGCCAGGGTATTGTGGGTTAGTTGTTAACTGTTACAGCCAGGGTATTGTGGGTTAGTTGTTAACTGTTACAGCCAGGGTATTGTGGGTTAGTTGTTAACTGTTACAGCCAGGGTATTGACTTTAATTTTTCATTTTGACTGTGTAAAACGAAGAGAAGAGTCTGTTACTTATTACCGTTACTCACTACAACAACAGAGTTTAGCAACAGTGAAGGCTAACGGTTTAGGTCACTGTTATCACTGTACATGAACTGTGAAGCGAAATTAACTCAGAGTAGAAATTAACTGTTATAGGGAGAGTAGAAATTAACTGTTAAAGGGAGAGTAGAAATTAACTGTTATAGGGAGAGTAGAAATTAACTGTTATAGGGAGAGTAGAAATTAACTGTCATAGGGAGTGACGTAATTATCCGTCATAGGGAGAGAAAATATATTTCATTTTATAAAATTATGTATGATTACTAATAAACCAGATTAAATCGGCCTAATTAATAACTATATTGAAAATAGGAAGGCTGTGATAGGCCTACTGGCCTATGCTTACCAGATTCTACTCACAACCTTTTTCAGTCGTCTCTTTTTAACCTGTCTTGAAGACCATCTAAATTATTGACATCACAGCCGCTGTCGTTCTTGTTAATTTGTTTCAATTGTTCACAATATTCTATGTTCTTCGTTAAGTGCACGTAATGTTTAAGACAGTGACCATAATGTCTGCCAAATTGCCAGAAGTACCTGTAAACCAAGCCTAAGCCTTTAAACGAAGCCTAAGCCTGTAAACCAAGCTTAAGCCTGTAAACCAAGCTTAAGCCTGTAAACCAAGCTTAAGCCTGTAAACCAAGCCTTAGCCTGTAAACCAAGCCTAAGCCTGTAAACCAAGCCTTAGCCTGTAAACCAAGCCTAAGCCTGTAAACCAAGCCTAAGCCTTTAAACGAAGCCTAAGCCTGTAAACTAAGCCTAAGCCTGTAAACGAAGCCTAAGCCTGTAAACCAAGCCTAAGCCTGTAAACCAAGCCTAAGCCTGTAAACCAAGCCTAAGTTTGTTTACATTGCAAGTTACTTCATAGGTGTGCTTATCTTCGTACATGTTACCATAGTGAGTTATAGATCTACTCAGGCTTCTTACTGTACTCCTGTGACATTTCTTATTCATTATTTACATCCTTTTAAGATTATTTCTAATGCTTGACACGCAGATTAAAGTTATGTTATTTTCTTATCTTTCAAGGTACTTTCTTCAGTTAATTTATCAACTTTTATCAATAAGAAATGTATTAGTAATAATGGTAGATTTAACGACAGTATGTTAGTTAATGTGACATTTTATTGCGACAACGTTTCGCTCTCCAGGAGCGTAAGGCGAAACGTTGCCGCAGTAAAATATCACATTAGTTGCACGTTTGCCCCATTACCTAACAAGAAATGTATATTAATTATTTTTCTCTGATTATTTAATATTTATACCTGGCTTCTCCAATGAACGTTTTAACATTGTGGGAGTCAAGTGACATTAGTGATGACATAGAATCAGTAATACTCAGTCAACTTCAATGTTGCAAGTTAACCTTACTGTCATTATCATGGTAAACAATTCAGATAGATGGATGGAAGCCCAGGTGTTAAGGCTTATGCCTAACTCAGCATAGTTATTATTGTTTAGGAAGGTGACGAGGGCAGATGCAGCCTTCCCAGTGTCAGTAGTGTTACTGAGGTCCTATGTATTATGTTTGTGTAGTGTATCATAGTACCAGTTATATTATAGATATGATCCCTGCTCAGCTAGGCTCTCTGGCTAGCTGTGACGTCATCAGCTATGCCCATGTGAGGGGCATACGAGAGGCACTCGTCCTTACTTAGTCCTCAGGCGTAGCAGACTCCTCAGGTAGGCTGGGCTCTTCCCCTCACGACCTCTTCCAATACAAGTTACCAACCCACCTGGTGTGTATTACTTCTACCGACTTATCTCCTAAGTACCCACACAATAAGTAGATCCCTGTTTAATTCTATCAGTGTAGTATATAAATTGCAATGTAAAATTACTAACAGTTAAGCGAGAAATTTCTACTTTGCTGTTGGCTAATGACAGTAATTACTGATTTTGAGCTTTGGAAGGGCTTTGAGGTATGTGATATTACACTCCATTCTTTTTATAACAGAGAGTGACTGTGACTAAACTAAGCCTAACCTAATGTAACCTAAATAACATAAACCGAAAAATTGGCAGCAAACCGTAAGAGAGGAGTCCTCATAGAATTTGCAAGAATGAGTTGGGTATTAGGTAACTATAACTGAGGGTGAAATATTCTTCTCTACTGCTTTTTCACCATCCACTTAACATTATACCTGTCACAGTGTTAACTTCAATCATCCTACCACTGATATTAGTTGTATCAAACTCATCCTTCATATTAACATCATGGTAGTTTTATTACAACTAACAATACTTTTGAGAGCTTCAGCAAACTGAGACTTATCAGCTCAACAACAACGCGAGCCTTGTTAATGCAAGTCTTGTTAACGCAAGTCTTGTTAACGCGAGCCTTGTTAACGCAAGTCTTGTTAACGCGAGCCTTGCTAACGCGAGCCTTGCTAACGCGAGTCTTGTTAACGCGAGCCTTGCTAACGCGAGTCTTGTTAACGCTAGTCTTGTTAACGCGAGCCTTGTTAACGCTAGTCTTGTTAACGCGAGCCTTGTTAACGCGAGCCTTGTTAACGCGAGTCTTGTTAACGCGAGCCTTGTTAACGCGAGCCTTGCTAACGCAAGTCTTGTTAACGCGAGCTTTGTTAACGCGAGCCTTCCGTCGAGCAAAACGCACACTGTTAAGAAGAGCTTAACAGTAACCCTTGTGGAATAGTTCTGTTCCCTAGTACTGTTTGTTGCCCCTTGTATCAGTTGCGTGTACTGAACAATGTCAAAAACTCTACACAAATAACCCGCAGGTAGAGACAGTTTATGACGACATTTCGGACAGAGTTGGATCATCCACAAGTCACACTGACGGAAGAGAGTGAAGGGGTCGGTATATATAGGCGAGGGGGACACACACGGGAGAAAGAGTGGATGAAAAAGGAGTAGTGGTAAGGCTGGTAGTGGAAGAGTAGTAGTAGTAGATTTAGTAGAAACTAGGGGGAGTAGTTTTTGCCGCAAGAGACAGAGAAGGGACGTAATAGTAGTAGAAATAGTAGTAGAAAAGAGAGAAGGCAGAAGCAGTAGTAGTAGTAAAGGAGTGGGATAGTCGTAGTAGTAGAAGTTCTTTAATAGTTCCTACAACTTCTACGCTAAAATAAGTTAATATGAGAGGCAAGAAGGACTCCTTGTGAGTGTCGAGACTCGATGATTCTCTCCCATCACTGCTTCAATAATTATCAGAGTGAGGTAATCAGGCGCGAGTGTTGAGACTCCATGATCAAATCATATTTACGTGACCAAGCTGCATCTGCTGTTATTGATTTCAGTAATTAGGAGAACGTTGTAATCAGACTGATGGGAACGTGATTTCCAGCTAAGGATCTATATCTCATTTAATAAATATGAATCACACTGCCACACTTTCCCATCTCGGGCACAGCATCAGTTTGTAATGATTTACTTTAAGAATCTGTTAAAGGTTTACCTATTTTGTGTTGTCTCTGAGGACTATATCGCTAATGACATAATTGCTGATTACAGCTGAGAAATGATGAGTCATTATTCATTTCTAGCCCTTTATGAATCGATACTAAAATGGTCTTGATTCAAGGAATTAGAGCTGTCCTTCCCTTCCTTAAATTTTATTACCTCTTACTCCCCATAAACTGTATAGCCCTCATAGGTTTAGCGCTTCCTCATTATTTCAACTGTAATATTCATCGCTGGAAATTCGGATATATATCGTTGTGTGGAAATAGATGGGAAATAACTCTTTCCAGTAGGAAGATTTACTGGTTCAAGTGGACCATCTTTTTCCTGAATCTTGTTCCAGTATAACTAAAACCTTCAGTGTTAGACTATCATGTAAATTTAACATTCTCGTTTAGTTTTCTTGTCCCTGCTTTGACTATTATTGAATGACTATTCTTTCAATGTGTTTGTAAATATTCATATTCTCACTCAAAAGACGTCTTAGTATTTTGTTAGGCTTAGTTTTGTTTGATCTGATTTTCTAGTAAAGAATATCTGCTTGGTTTATTGAGTGTATTTCCACCATCTGCCGAGTCTCTTGCTTTTGTTTGGAGTAATTTCACTGTCTAGGTTTAGGACCAATTTTCCCTAATTTTTTTAGTTTCTGATTACGGTTCGTATTTTCCCACCTACGTTCAAGAGAGTATAGTTCAAGGAATTTTAAATATTCGCAGTAATTTAGGTTTACAAGATCACTGAAGGTTTTCTGTACATTCTCTAGATTTGCAATTTCGTCTGTATTAAAAGGGGCTGTTAGAGTGCATCAGTATTCAATAACAAAAAAAGGGACAATACCTTAACTGGAACAATACACAAATAACCCACACGTAGAAGAGAGGAGCTTCCCACGACGTTTCGGTCCGACTTGGACCATTTACGAAGTCTCCGAAACGTCGTCGTAAGCTCCTCTGTGCGGGTTATTTGTTCATCAGTATTCCAGTCTAGAGAAAACAAGTGACTTAATGTCATCAGTGGCTTGTCATCTCTTCTTCTGAAGGTTCTCGTTATCCAGTCTTTCATTTTCCTTGCGGTTGTAATGTAAACATTGTTGTGATCCTTGACTGTGAGATCTTCTAACATTATCATTCCGAAGTACCTCAAACTCAAGCCATCACACCCACACACCATCACATCCATACACCATCACATCCATACACCATCACATCCATACACCATCACATCCACACACCATCACATCCATACACCATCACATCCATACACTATCACATCCACACACCATCACATCCATACACCATCACATCCATACACCATCACATCCATACACCATCACACCCACACACCATCACATCCATACACCATCACATCCATACACCATCACATCCATACACCATCACATCCACACACCATCACATCCATACACCATCACACCAACACACCATCACATCCACACACCATCACATCCACACACCATCACATCCACACACCATAACATCTACACACCATCACACCCACACCATCTCACCCACACCATCTCACGCACACCATCACACCCACACCATCACACCCACACCATTACACCCACACCATCACACCCATACCATCACACCCACACCATTACACCCACACCATCACACCCACACCATCACACCCACACCATCACACCCACACCATTACACCCACACCATCACACCCACACCATCACACCCACACCATCACACCCACACCATCACACCCACACCATCACACCCACACCATCACACCCACACCATCACACCCACACCATCACACCCACACCACCACATATTAAAGATTCACAAGATAGCGTTGAAGAAGCTACGTACATTACATATTGATGTATCGGTCAGTTATGTCCACCTCAGCCCTCCCTCAGGGAGTAGAACCCCGCCTCAGCCCTCCCTCAGGGAGTAGAACCCCGCCTCAGCCCTCCCTCAGGGAGTAGAACCCCGCCTCAGCCCTCCCTCAGGGAGTAGAACCCCGCCTCAGCCCTCCCTCAGGGAGTAGAACCCCGCCTCAGCCCTCCCTCAGGGAGTAGAACCCCGCCTCAGCCCTCCCTCAGGGAGTAGAACCCCGCCTCAGCCCTCCCTCAGGGAGTAGAACCCCGCCTCAGCCCTCCCTCAAGGAGTAGAACCCCGCCTCAGCCCTCCCTCAGGGAGTAGAACCCCGCAAACTGCTCACAAGTATACCACATATAACAGAGGTATAAAAGTATAACACAAGCATAACACAGGTATAACACAGGTATGCTCCCAGGACAACCACAATTCTATTTACTTATTCACTAAATATTGTATTGCACCCTTCAGTGGGATGACTCAATGTTAGTGATGAGAAACAGAGTAGTGGTAGTAGGTTCGCCGGCGTTGTCCCGGCCCGGGTTTTCTCAAGATGGTGACTTGGCTCTTGATTCGAGGAATTGGAACTAGCTTGCCCGTGAACACAGCCCATGTGAGTAATTCTGAGCGAGGAGTGGTGGCGCTTAGATCCTCCGTCCGCTAACAACAGCCTCATTGTTCTTGGTTTAAATTAGAAATTTCAATACTTATGGATGGCAGGGCTGCTCCCACAGGGTAAGTCTTGCAGTGAACCACGGGTAACAATAATGTTCAGTGAGGACAACGTTCTCGGTTACTCCGATGTGCAAACAAAGGAGATTTTAAAACCGGAGTAAAGTTTTTTTTTTTTTTTTATTTTATTAGAAACACATATATACATAACAATCCAATAAATGCCCAAAAATAATCAGGCTCATATAAACAAAAACAAGCAAACAGAACAGGAATAAACACATCAGTCTATATATCCTATAATAAGATAGTAAAGTTTAGCACTCCAGCCAGGCATGAGAGAGGAGTGGAGTGTGAGAGACCTGGGAGTCATATTGTCAGATCTTAATTATGTTTTTTTCACATAAAATATTAATATTTTGCTCAATTTTCCTTTAAAAATGCAGCTTACAATGTAAATTTGGTATATTATGATAACTGGTGTGATTCTTCACAATATATTATTTCTGTTACTACAGAAAACTACAGAAAACAATATGAAGTTCAATGATGAGAAATTTCAATTACTCAGATATGGAAAACGTGAAGAAATTAAAATCTCATCGGAGTACAAAACAAATTCCAACCACACAATAGAGCGAAAAACTAATGTCAAAGACCTGGGAGTGATCATGTCAGAGGATCTCACCTTCAAGGACCATAACACCGCAGCAATCGCATCTGCTAGAAAAATGACAGGATGGATAATGAGAACCTTCAAAACCAGGGATACCAAGCCCATGTTGACACTTTTCAGGCCGCTTGTTCTATCTAGGCTGGAATATTGCTGCACACTAACTGCACCTTTCAAGGCAGGTGAAATTTCTGACCTAGAAAATGTGCAGAGAACCTTCACGGCACACATAACTGCGATAAACCACCTCAATTACTGGGAACGCTTGAAGTTCCTAAACCTGTACTCCCTAGAACGCAGGCGGAGAAAATATTATATACACGTGGAAAATTCTCGAGGGATTAGTACCAAACTAGCACACGAGAGTCACTCCCTTACGAAAGCAAAAGACTCGGCAGGCGATGTAACATCCCCAATGAAAAGCAGGGGTGCCACTAGCACGTTGAGAGACAACACAATAAGTGTCAGGGGCCCAAGACTGTTCAACTGCCTCCCAGCATACATCAGGGGGATTACCAACAAACCCCTGGCTGTTAAGTAAAAGGACACAAATGCAACTAATGAGACATTTTATTGTGGCAACGTTTCGCTCTCCATATATATATATATATATATATATATATATATATATATATATATATATATATATATATATATATATATTATATAGTGCCGAATAGGTAAAACTTGCGATTTTGGCTTAAATAGCAACGCTCTTCTTGCCGAATAAGGCAAGAAAAAATTTGTGTATGTAATAATTTTGCAAAAATCATTCTGAACTTAACACACTCTCACACACACACTCACACACACACACCCACACACACACACACATACACACACACACACACACACACACACACACACACACACACACTAGATAATCACAAGGTTTGCAATTATATTAGTACCGGAACTGAGAGAAGGAAACTATTTGCACATACACTCAGTGGCCACTTTATTAGGTACACCCTTATAGTACTGGATAGGGGCCTTCCTTTTGCCCCAAAACAGCCTGAATTCTTGGTGTCATGGATTCAACAAGGTGGTGGAAACATTGCTTAGAGATCCTGGTCCATGTTGACATGACAGCATCACACAGTTGCTGTACACTAGTCTGCTGCACAATCATGCTGTGAATCTCCCGTTCCACCACATGCCAAAGGTTTATGCCAAATTCTGACACTACCATCTGCATGTCGCAGCAGAAATCGCATTTCGTCAGACGCTTTTCCAATCTTAAACTGTCCAATTTTGGCGAGCTAGTTCCCATTGTAGCCTTCGACGTGTTGTGTGTTCAGAGATGCTCTTCTGCACACCACTGTTGTAACGCGTTGAGTTACTGTCGCCTTCCTGTCAGTTTAAACCAGTCTGGCCATTCTCCTCTGACCTCTCTCATTAACAAGGGGTTTTCGCCCACAGAACTGCCACTCTCTGGATGTTTTGTGTTCTTCACAACATTCTCTGTAAACTCTAGAGACTGTAGTGCGTGAAAGTCCCAGTAGATCAACAATTTATGAGATACTCAAACCAGCCCGTCTGTGGCACCAACAATCATTCCAGGGTCAAGGTCACTTAGATCACATTTCTTCCCCATTCTGATGTTTCGTCTGAAAACAACTGGACCTCTTGACCATGTCTGCATGCTTTTAGGCATTGAGGTGCTGCCTTGTGATTGGCTGATTAGGTATTTACACGAGCAGGTGTACAGGTGTACCTAAAAAAGTGGGCAATGAGTGTGATAGGTAGGCAGGCAAAAAAGTAGGAATGTAGGCACAGCTAGGAATATACATATGCAGCCAGAAATGTAAGTAGGCAGACAGACAGTAATGTAGACAGACAGACAGGAATGTAGGAAGACAGGCATGTAGACAGGAATGTAGGCAGGTAGACAGGAATGTAGGCAGGTAGACAGGCATGTAGGGAGACAGGAATGTAGGCAGGCAGACAGGAATGAAGGCAGGCAGACAGGAATGGAGGCAGGCAGGAATGGAGGCAGGCAGGAATGTAGGCAGAGCAGGAATGAGGGCAGACAGGAATGAGGGCAGACAGGAATGAGGGCAGACATGAGTGTAGGTAGGCAGGAATGAGGGCAGGCAGGAATGAAGGCAGGCAGGAATGAGGGGAGGCAGAAATAAAGACAGCCAAAAGGTAAGCAGGTACACTGCAGGAGCCACACACAGCAGGTAAGCAGGTACACTGCAGAAGCCACACACAGCAGGTAAGCAGGCACACTGCAGGAGAGTTGCACACGGTCAGCAGGTAAGCAGACATATATTGGATTATATGATGAAGCAGTTACAGGTTAAGGGCTTTGATAAAGGGGCAGGACCTGTCACGGGTCAGCAGGGGTCCTGGCAGGGGTATAGAATGGTAGGGGTGGCTAAGGGCCGGTCAGTGGCCACTCAGACTGATTGCCATTAGCATTCCAGGGTGATGGGCAGTGGTGGGCAGGCGAGGTGTTGGGTAACGGTGATTGGTTCTTGGGATGGGTGCTGGGGAGGGGTGGGTGGACGGCTCCAGGGAGGAGGAGGGGTGGGGGATGGGTGCTGGGAAGGGAATGGGTGAGAGGGGCGGAAGGGAAGAGCAATGGCCACTAAGAATACTAACCAAGCACTGTCATAAACTCTTGGGAAGGGGGAAAAGAAGGGAAGGGTATGGGGAAATGGGAGGGAATGGGTCGGAGAGATAGGGGTTATAAGGCTCGAGAAAGATGGAGTTGAGGGAAGGTTATAAATAGTCATAGTGGTCTATTAAATTCTGGCCCGCCTCATGGTGAGTCTTAGCCCACAGGATCACCCAATCCTACAAAGATGGCGCAGTCAGCAGAGCTAGCTGTTTTACCGCCATCCGAGGACATACGGTGTTGTGGGAGCTTCTAGGCTTCTAGCTTCTAAACTCATTCGTGGTTACAATAATAAATATGTATATGCTGCTCGTGGGCTAGTACACCAAACAGGGATGAGAAAGAAATTAGGCTAGAAGCTCCCACAACACCGTATGTCCTGTGTGCTAGCTCTGCTGGCTGCGCCATCTTTGTAGGATTGGGTGGTCCTGTGGGCTAAGGCGTCATGTGGTTCTGGCTCACCATGAGGCGGGCCAGTACAACATGGGTTCGACTCCTTGGCTAGTGCAGTGTTGATTTATATATATATATATATATATATATATATATATATATATATATATATATATATATATATATATATATACAGTGGACCCCGCCTAACGAGCACCCCGGAAATCGTACAATTATGTAAGTATAATATTGTAAGTGCTTGTGGAAGTGTATTTTTGGGTTCTGAAATAGACTAACCTACGTGACATTATTTCTTAAGGAAGTAAATTCGTTCGGTAATGGCACTTGAGCAGGCTTCAGGGATGAATTTTGCTCGTTAGGCGGGGTCCACTGTATGTATATATATATATATATATGTGTGTATATATATATATATATATATATATATATATATATATATATATATATATATATAATTAATAACAACACTGCGACTAGCCGGGGCTCGAACCCGTGTTGTTTTGGCCCGCCTCATGAGCGAAAATTCCACGACGCTCTAACCCAAAACAACGCGGGTTCGGGCCCCGGCTGGTCGCAGTGTTGTTAAATACCAAATGTTCGTGGTTACAATAATTATATATATATATATATATATATATATATATATATATATATATATATATATATATTCATTGTAGGCAGGAAGTCACTCTTCATCTCACAGCTTACAGACTTCGTTTTCAGATAATTTTGTGATCATTAAGGTATTGGGAATCTGTAATGCCGGTCAGATTAAGCGGGCCAGGAGCTGTGATTCTATCCTCTCTGCGAACACAAATTGGGATGTACACGATAACAGGCACACACACGCACACGTGCATACACGCGCACACACGCTCACACACACGGTGACAGCAATAAGACAAGAGAGAGGGGTGGGTAGATTGCATATTCTTGGATTGCAAGAAGGCGTTTGACACAGTTCCACACAAGAGATTAGTGCAGAAGCTGGAGGACCAGGCAGGGGTAACTGGGAAGGCACTACAATGGGTCAGAGAATACCTGACGTGGCGAGGTGTCAGAGTGGGCGCCGGTGACGAGCGGGGTTCCACAGGGGTCAGTCCTGGGACCAGTGCTGTTTCTGGTATTTGTGAACGACATGACGGAAGGAATAGACTCCGAAGTGTCCCTGTTTGCAGATGATGTGAAGTTGATGAAAAGAATTCAATCGGACGAGGACCAGGAAGAACTACAAAGGGATCTGGACAGGCTGCAAGCCTGGTCCAGCAACTGGCTCCTGGAGTTCAACCCCACCAAGTGCAAAGTCATGAAGATTGGGGAAGGGCAAAGAAGACCGCAGACGGAGTACAGTCTAGGGGGGCCAGAGACTGCAAACATCAGTCAAGGAAAAAGATCTTGGGGTGAGTATAACACCAGGCACGTCTCCTGAGGCGCACATCAACCAAATAACTGCTGCAGCATATGGGCGCCTAGCAAACCTAAGAACAGCATTCCGACATCTTAATAAAGAATCGTTCAGGACCCTGTATACTGTGTACGTTAGGCCCATACTGGAGTATGCAGCACCAGTTTGGAACCCACACCTAGCCAAGCACGTGAAGAAGCTCGAGAAAGTGCAAAGGTTTGCAACAAGACTAGTCCCGGAGCTAAGGGGTATGTCCTACGAGGAGAGGTTAAGGGAAATCGACATGACGACACTGGAGGACAGGAGAGATAGGGGGGATATGATAACAACATATAAGATACTGAGAGGAATTGACAAAGTGGACAGAGACAGAATGTTCCAGAGATGGGACACAGCAGCAAGGGGACACAGTTGGAAGCTGAAGACTCAGATGAATCACAGAGATGTTAGGAAGTATTTTTTCAGTCACAGAGTGGTCGGGAAGTGGAATAGTTTAGGAAGCGATGTAGTCGAGGCAGGCTCAATACATAGCTTTAAGCAGAGGTATGATAAAACTCATGACGCAGGGAGAGTGACCCAGTAGCGGCCAGTGAAGAGGCGGGGCCAGGAGCTATGACTCGACCCCTGCAACCACAAATAGGTGAGTACACACACACACGAAACACTAAGTGTTCTCTATCACCACCACTACCTACCACCACCACCACCACCATCTTCACCACCACCACCACCACCACCATCTTCACCACCACCACCACCACCACCACCATCTTCACCACCACCACCACAACTTAACGAGAACAACTTCGACACCTTGTTTAATACTTTCTCAAAAAGACATAAGAGCGTGAGACTCAGATAACGAGAGGCTGCGTTACCTGTGACGGATGTCGGCAGTGGCAACGACACTCTTAACGACGTCGTAAAGAGCAAACAACGAAGTTGCATTTAATGAATACAAAATTCTGGTCTGAGTAACGATTATCCTACTCTGGAGGACACCGCCACGACACGCACGCACGCACACGCGCACACACACACACACACACACACACACACACACACACACACACACACACACACACACACACACATACACTACGTTTAACGAACATTTTCCGTGATGCTCATAGCATTACATCACGTTTAACGACACCTGCTCAAGCTCAACGAGGACACTGAACGAGGCATATTTAGTTACCCTAAGTTTAACGACCTGGGTATTATGTTTAGAGATGATGAACGATATGAAGCATAAAAAAACTATATCACATATAGCTGGGTTAGAAACTACAAGAGGATGTAAACAAAGCCTTCCAGAGAGGGCTGTAGAAAATAACTTGATCAATGGGAACAAATTCCAATTGCTCAGATACGGAAAGAATAAGAAACTCAAAAGGGACACTGTGTATAAAAGGGTTACCCCGTAGAACCAAAATTACATGTTAAACGGTGAGTTATATTAATGTCATCTTTTAAAGAACACAAAGCAAATGCTGCGAAGGTCAGGAAAAATGAGAGAGTGGAGAGTGGTAACTTTCAGAACAAGAGAAATAATGCCAGTGGTGATACTACTGAGATCACTCTGTGTGCTCCCTGGCTTGGTGTGGTAGTCCACTCTGTGTGCTCCCTGGCTTGGTGTGGTAGTCCACTCTGTGTGCTCCCTGGCTTGGTGTGGTAGTCCACTCTGTGTGCTCCTGGCTTGGTGTGGTAGTCCACTCTGTGTGCTCCCTGGCTTGGTGTGGTAGTCCACTCTGTGTGCTCCCTGGCTTGGTGTGGTAGTCCACTCTGTGTGCTCCCTGGCTTGGTGTGTAGTCCACTGTGCCCTGGCTTGGTGGTAGTCCATCCCTGTGTGCTCCTGGCTTGGTGGTAGTCCACTCTGTGTGCTCCTGGCTTGGTGTGGTAGTCCACTCTGTGTGCTCCTGGCTTGGTGTGGTAGTCCACTCTGTGTGCTCCCTGGCTTGGTGTGGTAGTCCACTCTGTGTGCTCCTGGCTTGGTGTGGTAGTCCACTCTGTGTGCTCCCTGGCTTGGTGTGGTAGTCCACTCTGTGTGCTCCTGTGGTGTGTAGTCCACCTGTGCTCCTGGCTTGGTGTGGTAGTCCACTCTGTGTGCTCCTTGGCTTGGTGTGGTAGTCCACTGTGCCTGGTGTGGTAGTCCTCTGTGTCCTGGTTTGCGTGTGGGGGAGTCCACTCTGTGTGCTCCCAGGCTTGGTGTGGTAGTCCACTCTGTGTGCTCCCTGGCTTGGTGTGGTAGTCCACTCTGTGTGCTCCCAGGCTTGGTGTGGTAGTCCACTCTGTGTGCTCCCTGGCTTGGTGTGGTAGTCCACTCTGTGTGCTCCCTGGCTTAGTGTGGTAGTCCACTCTGTGTGCTCCCTGGCTTGGTGTGGTAGTCCACTCTGTGTGCTCCCTGGCTTGGTGTGGTAGTCCACTCTGTGTGCTCCCAGGCTTGGTGTGGTAGTCCACTCTGTGTGCTCCCTGCTTGGTGTGGTAGTCCACTCTGTGTGCTCCCAGGCTTGGTGTGGTAGTCCACTCTGTGTGCTCCCTGGCTTGGTGTGGTAGTCCACTCTGTGTGCTCCCTGGCTTGTGTGGTAGTCCACTCTGTGTGCCCCTGGCTTGGTGTGGTAGTCCACTCTGTGTGCTCCTGGCTTAGTGTGGTAGTCCACTCTGTGTGCTCCCTGGCTTGGTGTGGTAGTCCACTCTGTGTGCTCCCTGGCTTGGTGTGGTAGTCCACTCTGTGTGCTCCCTGGCTTGGTGTGGTAGTCCACTCTGTGTGCTCCCTGGCTTGGTGTGGTAGTCCACTCTGTGTGCTCCCTGGCTTGGTGTGGTAGTCCACTCTGTGTGCTCCCTGGCTTGGTGTGGTAGTCCACTCAGGGCAGGAGCAAATAGCTTCAAGAACAGAACAAGAAGAATAACAAAGAACACGAAAGTAAGCGTAGTATTTAAGAGCGAATATGCAAGGAGCTAAACAGAGAAATTATTTGGAAATCAGAATCAAAATTACTTCACAATTCCATAAGAAACTGAACGTAAATGAGGGAGTTATACCACGCAAAGGTTACTGAACACACTAAAAACATGGAAGCTGTTCTCTCATATTCCTGTTGGTAACGATGCTTTTCTTTACTCACTAAATCGTAATGGCACGCGCTGGCCTGGAGTTTTACGACTCACTTGCCGCGAGTTCAATCCCCACCCGTATAGTGGTATGCTTTCCTTTCATGCAGGCGGTCTGTTCGGATCCACAAGTGTAACCCAGTGTCTTTGGTGCGTGACCCAGTGTGTCTTGGTGGCCAAATATATTCCAAATGTATTCCAAATATAGATCTATTATCGTGAGAGTGACTTTCTAGCGGAAGCTAGGCCTATATAAGAAGCTAGTAGGGAGGAACTTGCAGTTACTGATGGTCTGACTAGGCTGTTGTTGGCGATATAGGCTCTAAGCCAGTTTTTATACAAGGTGGTAGTATCGAGTAGATATTCCTGTTATTGTTTTATATCATTCCCACCCCCCTAGCGACATTCCTGTTATTGTGTTATATCATTCCCACCCCTAGCGACATTCCTGTTATTGTTTTATATCATTCCCACCCCCCTAGCGACATTCCTGTTATTGTTTTATATCATTCCCACCCCCCTAGCGACATTCCTGTTATTGTTTTGTACCATTCCCACCCCCCTAACGACATTCCTGTTATTGTCTTGTACCATTCCCACCATCTAGCGACATTCCTGTTATTGTCTTGTACCATTCCCACCTCTAGCGACATTCCTGTTATTGTTTTGTACCATTCCCACCCCTAGCTGTAATGTGTAATAACGAGTGTAACGTTTTATACAAAAATGTACATTTGTTTCTCTCCTCTTTTGATTACCAGTAAATGTCTGCAATTTTAACCCCTTGTATTTACGCCTTTATATATATATATATATATATATATATATATATATATATATATATATATATATATATATATATATATATATATATATATATATACAAAAAAGCGATCAGCATAACAAAGGAGGGAAGGAAGTTGCTTTAAGATTTCGCTGTTGAAAATTAGCAGTACCACTGATGCCAGTGTTGACTTATGATGCCATGATGGCACTAGCCAGAGGCTCACCTCCCTGTGTCCCCCCTTCATTGCCTCTAACTGTGTGGGTTGTCCATGAAGTGTCTGACATCATGATGCTAGGGCACAATAAGTGCATGTACTCATGGCTGCTGGATTACTATGTCAAGGTCGTCCTGGTCTGCTAATTAAGTTACGATGAGTGGAACAAACTCCTGAGTAGTGTTACTTAAGTGAGAAGCTTGAGTTGTTGTCACTGTGGTATGTACTTTACTTTCTTCCATATGGATAAAACCTTCTGGTAAGACAAATGTGCAACAGTTAGGTGTCTTTATTTGAGAATAAAGATAACTAACTGTTGCACATGTGTCTTATTTATCAACTTATCTATATTTTATTTCATTACTACTTTGCTTTGATACGAATTGCAAAAGGGTGGGGATGTTTACTAAAGTTTTCATAAGGTACCAAGGATGTGGAAATTCCTGAAAATTAAATACATGTGAAACATCTGGGTATCTTTATTGCAGACGTTTCGCCAACCAGTGGCTTTATCAATACAAACTCAAGGAGTTAATTGGAAGACAGTAGAACTATATACAAAAAAAAAGAGATAATCAGTCAGTCAGTCTCAGACCGAGGGACTGATTACCTCATCTTCTGTATACAGTTCTACTGACTTCCAATTATGTCATTGAATTTGTATTGATAAAGCCACTGGTTGCACAGGTGTCTAATTTTCATCATGGTATTGTATACCATTCATGTACAGTATGGAGATTCCCCACACACCCGCACGGAACCATTAAAGTATTTACACTGCTGGAGACGATACTGGATGACCTGGAGTGAGAAATATTGAAGGAAGTGAAAAATACACTGATCAGCTCACTACCACAACAGTGTACTGGAGTGAGAAATATTGAAGTGTAAAATTCACTGATCTGCATACTACCACAACAGTGTACTGGAGTGAGAAATACTGAAGTGTAAAATAAACTGCAGACCTAGTTCAAAGCAGGAGCCCCGTGGGGATAATAAGAGAACACTGTGTCAACATGCGTGGGCCAAGACTCTTCACCCTGCTACAAGTAGGTATCAGAAACAAATGCAGAAGTTTCCAAGGGGTAAATTGATCACTACCTCCGCCAGGTGCCAGATCAACCAGGCTGTGATGGACATGTGGGACAGCGGGCCGCCAACAGCAACAGCCTGAGTGACCAGGCAGTCGAGTGTAGGAAAACTCTCGAAACAAATAATAGACAAGTTAGAGGTAAATTATGTGGGCACAAAACACGTGTTCAACGACCAGGCCAGGGGGTGTTTAACAAGATTTACGTTTAACGTACGCCCGTCTCAAGGTTTAACATACGCCCGTCTCAAGGTTTAACGTACGCCCGTCTCAAGGTTTAACATACGCCCGTCTCAAGGTTTAACGTACGCCCGTCTCAAGGTTTAACATACGCCCGTCTCAAGGTTTAACGTACGCCCGTCTCAAGGTTTAACGTACGCCCGTCTCAAGGTTTAACGTACTCCCGTCTCAAGGTTTAACGTACTCCCGTCTCAAGGTTTAACGTACTCCCGTCTCAAGGTTTAACGTACTCCCGTCTCAAGGTTTAACGTACTCCCGTCTCAAGGTTTAACGTACTCCCGTCTCGAGGTTTAACGTACGTCCATCTGGAGGTTTAATGTACATCAGACTTAATTTCTATACTCATAGGGTGCACTACACCCGTAGGGGCCAGAGCCTCGGGAATAGCAAGTAAACAGGTTTGAGTCAAGAAGGATAGCTCCAACTCCTTGGATCAAGTGCCCTTGAGCAGTATCAAGGAGACACGTGACCAGCCTGCCATCTGGTGTTTAACGAGCGAGTAACGAGAAGGTTGGAGGGGAATAACTAATATCCAAACCACGTTTAACGAGCTTGGTATGTAGTAGGCGAGATGGAGTAAAGGAGATGGAGTAAGGTAGAGAAAGGTGGATGAAATAAGATAGATGGAGTAAGGTAATAGGATTAAGGTAGATGGAGTAAGATAGATAAGAACATAAGTAGATGAAGTAAGGTAGATGGAGTAAGATAGATGAAAGTAGATGGAGTAAGGTAATAGGATTAAGGTAGATGGAGTAAGATAGATGAAGTAAGGAAGATGGAGTAATGTAGATGAAGGTAGACGGAGTAAGATAGATGGAGTAATGTAGATGGAGTAAGGTAGATGGAGTAAGGTAGAGGAAGTAAGGTAGGAGGAAGGTAGGAAGGAAGGTAGATGGAGTAAGATAGATGGCAGTTTCGCCATCCTCCTCCACAGATGGATGATGTCAGGGTCGCTCAGTACAATGAAAAACAGTTGTAAGACCCCTGTTATGTTTTTATCTGTAGAATAATATGTGGAAAGATGGGGAGCAGCGCCCCCTACCACCCACGGAACCCACACTCCATCGGCCGACCGACTGGCATACCGATCGACCGATCAGCCGATGGACCGAAGATCAGAGCGGGATCATGGGAGAAGGATCAGCAGAATTTGATGGAGTGAATGAGGGAGAGATGGAGGGAGATTGACGGGAGTGGGAGGGAGAGATTGGAAGGGACATAGAAATAATGGGGAAGTAAGAAGCTGGTGAAGGATGAGAGTAACAGAAATAGTAAAGAAGACAAGAGTAGAAGGTGAGGAATAGTGAGAGAGAAATGAAGAGGGTGAGAGGGGACAGGGAAGACGAATGAGGACTAGAGAGGCTATGAACGAGAGAGGGTGAGAGGGACACTGTCCCTCTCACCCTCTCCCAGGGTGAGAAAGAGAGCGAAGAGGAACAGTAAAAGAAATGAAGAGTGATAGGAGAATGAATGAGAAAGGAAGAAGGTTAGAAACATCAATTGAAGAAAACTGAGATAAGAAGAGGAATAATAAGGATAACAAGCAAGGTGAGAAGGAAAAAAATGTAGGAATAAAAGAGAAAAGAGAGAAGGGGTAAGGAGAAAAGGGGAGAATGGTAGGAAAGAGAAAGAGGGAGAAGGGGCAGGGAGGAGAAAGGATGAAGAGTAGAAAGAGCTGGAGAAGGAAATATGGAGAAGTAGAGAGGAGAAAGAAGTAAGGAGAAGAAACGGGTAGAGGGGAGGAGAGAGGGGGGGAAGAGTAGGGAGAGGTAAAGGGGAAGGAGTAGAGGAGGGAAAGAGGGAGGAGTAGGAGAGAGAAAGGGGTAAGAGTAAGGAAGTGAAAGTAGGAGTAGGGAAGAGAGAAGGGAGAGAGATAAGGATACATTAAGGTTTGTATCAAATTTCTCTATTAACGTAAAATTAAGTTAGGTTAGGTTAAGTTAGGTTAGGTTAAGTTAGGTTAGGTTCAGGGCAGGAGAAATAGCAGAGCTGGAACAAATCCAGAGATCGTTTACGGCTCACATTGAGCCATTGAAACATCTAAATTATTGGGAACGCCTTCAAGTCTTGAACATGTACTCATTGGAGCGGAGGAGAGAGAGATACATGATAATATATACATGGAAAGTACTTGAGGGCCTGGTCCCAAATCTGCACACTGCCATAACAACATACTGGAGTGAGAGATATGGGAGAAAGTGTAAAATAAACCCAGTGAGGAGCAGGGGTGCGGTGGGGACAATACGGGAGCACTGTATTAACATCCGGGGTCCCAGACTATTCAACATCTTACCAGAAGATATCCGAAACACGGCTGGAACCAGTGTAGAAGCCTTCAAGAGGAAACTGGACAAATATCTTCACCAGGTGCCAGATCAACCAGGCTGTGATGGATATGTGGGGCAGCGGGCCTCCAGCAGCAACAGCCTGGTTGACCAGGCAAGCACCAGACGAGCCTGGCCCATGGCCGGGCTCAGAGAGTAGATACTCTCGAAACTCTTCAAAGGTATATCAAAGGTAGGTTAGGTTAAGTTAGGTTAGGTTAAGTTAGGTTAGGTTAAGTTAGGTTAGGTTAAGTTAGGTTAGGTTAGGTTAGGTTAAGTTAGGTTAAGTTAGGTTAAGTTAGGTTAGGCTAGGTTAAGTTAGGTTAGGCTAGGTTAAGTTAGGTTAGGTTAGGTTAGGTTAGGCTAGGTTAGGCTAGGTTAGGTTAAGTAAGGTTAGGTTAGGCTAGGGTAGGTTAAGTTAGGTTAGGCTAGGTTAGGTTAGGTTAATTATAATTAGGTTAGAATGTCGTCTGTCATTATAAATGAACTAATTATAAGATACCACAAAACAGAAACGATAAACTTTTTCCTCGTAAACAGAAAACAGTGACCCAGCCGGTACAGTAGAAAAGATCTACGTCAGATAATCACCGTTTAAAGACTTGTTAAACAGTCATCCATGTGACTGAGCATAAGCGATATACCGGTTTTAAAAGGACGGGCTATTTTTTTTTTTTAACAGGAGTAATTTCACTGTTGAAAACGGGAAGCTTCACGTCATCTTACACAGGACAAACCTCTGCTATAAATTTCAGATGTCACAACGTTACGAACAGTGAAAGATTCCGTTGTTGCTTGTAAAGAATTCATTATTGTGAAGAGGACAGACTCCATTATGTTAAGCAGCTTTTGTGCCAGCTTGATGCTCTAACATTGTGCGCTGTCCTTTAGTCCCCCTCTCCTGAGGACGCACACCTCACGTTTTCCATGAGTCTGAAATAAATATTCTTCAGTTAGCCCTCGTGAGGACTCGCGTCAGGTTTTCTATGATTCAGTAGTGACTCTCACTTCTGCCTCCCTGTGAGCTGTGATTTATCTGTGCTGTGACTGACCTGTGAGCTGTGATTCATCTGCGCTGTGACTGACCTGTGTGCTGTGATTGACCTGTGCGCTGTGATTGACCTGTGAGCTGTGATTGGCCTGTGAGTTGTGATTGACCTGTGAGCTGTGATTGACCTGTGAGCTGTGATTGACCTGTGAGCTGTGATTGACCTGTGAGCTGTGATTGACCTGTGAGCTGTGATTGATCTGTGAGCTGTGATTGATCTGTGAGCTGTGATTGATCTGTGAGCTGTGATTGATCTGTAAGCTGTGATTGATATCGAGCTGTGATTGTCCTGTGAGCTGTGATTGACCTGTGAGCTGTGATTGACCTGTGAGCTGTGATTGACCTGTGAGCTGTGATTGATCTGTGAGCTGTGATTGACCTGTGAGCTGTGATTGATCTGGGAGCTGTGATTGATCTGTGAGCTGTGATTGATCTGTGAGCTGTGATTGACCTGTGAGCTGTGATTGATCTGTGAGCTGTGATTGATCTGTGAGCTGTGATTGACCTGTGAGCTGTGATTGATCTGTGAGCTGTGATTGATCTGTGAGCTGTGATTGATCTGTGAGCTGTGATTGACCTGTGAGCTGTGATTGATCTGTGAGCTGTGATTGATCTGTGAGCTGTGATTGATCTGTGAGCTGTTTTGATCGTTTTTTTCTACTCACAAACGCACATCCTTTCATGAACATAAACACACACGGATGCACATCCGTACACACATACATGAACGCAAGTCTATACACACACAGACACACACCCACACACGAATGACCCCCTTCCACGCACACGAACGCGCGTATACATTCATATATGCATTCATATATACAATACATATGTTTATAAATCATTTATGTCGATTGGAATTAAGAGACTGGACCAGGAGCTATGACTCGACTTGTGCAAGCACAACCAGGTAAGTACATGCATGCATACAGTTATACAGACATAGATGGTATGTGTGTATAAATACGTAGCTCTGGGTACTCCTAACAGAGTCAACAGTATATACACATAGTGAAATATGGTAAACACTCACCCTAGACTGATTTAAGTAAATTCAGTGTTCTGTACAGTGGAAGTTCAGTGTTCTGTACAGTGGAAGTTCAGTGTTCTGTACAGTGGAAGTTCAGTGTTCTGCAGTGAGTCGTTTCACAGTGGAAGTCTCAGTAGTTCTGTACAGTGGAAGTTCAGTGTTCTGTACAGTGGAAGTTCAGTGTTCTGTACAGTGGAAGTTCAGTGTTCTGTACAGTGGAAGTTCAGTGTTCTGTACAGTGGAAGTTCAGTGTTCTGTACAGTGGAAGTTCAGTGTTCTGTACAGTGGAAGTTCAGTGTTCAGTACAGTGAGTATGTTCGTACAGTGATTCAGTGTTCTGTACAGTGGAAGTTCCTGTCAGTGGATTCAGTTTTCTGTAGCAGTCAGGAAGTTCAGTGTCTCTGTACAGTTGAAGTTCGTTCATACGTGAGTCAGTTTTCTGTACAGTGGAAGTTCAGTGTTCTGTACAGTGGAGTTCATTTTCTGTCAGTGTTCAGTGTTCAACAAGTGAAGTTCAGTGTTCAGTACAGTTTCAGTGTTCACAGTTGAAGTTCAGTGTTCTGTACAGTGAAGTTCAGTGTTCTACAGTGGAAGTTCAGTGTCTGTACAGGGTTTGGAAGTTCAGGATTCGGGTAGCAGAGTGGAAGTTCAGTGCAGAAACAGGGTGAAAGTGGGCAGTAAGTTACAATACAGTGAGACAGTAAGAGGTGAACCGTAGGAGACATGAAGTTAAACGCAGTAACAGTAGGAAGTTGCAGTGTTCTAGTACGAGGGAAGTTCAGTGTCTACAGTGGAAGTTAAAGTGAAAACTGCTAGGAGCAGTGGAAGGTGACAAGAGAGCAGTAAGAAGAGTGAAAAAGCAGGAGCATAGAAGGTGCCAGCAGAGACAGAGAAGGAGAAACAGCAGGGAGACAGTAAAGGAACAACCAGCAGGAGACAGTAAGGAAGGGTGAACAACCAGCAGGAGACAGTAAGGAAGGGTGAACAACCAGCAGGAAGAACAGGGCATAAGGAAGGGTGAACAACCAGCAGGAGACAGTAAGGAAGGGTGAACAACCAGCAGGAGACAGTAAGGAAGGGTGAACAACCAGCAGGAGACAGTAAGGAAGGGTGAACAACCAGCAGGAGACAGTAAGGAAGGGTGAACAACAACAGGCAGGAAGGTGAACCAGCAGGCAGAGATGGTGAACAACCAGCAGAAGTGGAGTGAACAACCAGCAGGAGACAGTAAGGAAGGGTGAACAACCAGCAGGAGACAGTAAGGAAGATGAACGCAGGAGACGTAGTGAACAACCAGCAGGAGACAGTGGGCCAAGAGAAGGGGTGAACAACCACAGGAGCAGGAAGGTGAACACAGCAGGAGACAGTAAGGAAGGGTGAACAACCAGCAGGAGACAGTAAGGAAGGGTGAACAACCAGCAGGAGACAGTAAGGAAGGGTGAACAACCAGCAGGAGACAGTAAGAAGGATGAACAACCAGCAGGAGACAGTAAGGAAGGATGAACAACCAGCATTTGCTTTAAAATTTAAACAAATTATTCATTGAAACTTTAAGTTATATTTAATGATGTTGAAATAGCTGTACACATGTGCACACGAAGCTACCAGCACGTGCACACGAAGCTACCAGCACACATATGCACACGAAGCTACCAGCACGTGCACACGAAGCTACCAGCACACATATGCACACGAAGCTACCAGACACATGTGTACACGAAGCTACCAGCACACATATGCACACGAAGCTACCAGCACGTGCACACGAAGCTACCAGTACACACATGTGCACACAAAGCTACCAGCACACACATGTGCACACGAAGCCACCAGCAAACATGTGCACACGAAGAAACCAATGCACATGTACACAAAACAATAGTAGTCCTAGAGCTATGAGGAGAGGCTAGAGGAACTAACCCTAACGATATTATAGGAGTGAAGGACCAGAGGAGATATAATTATGACCTACAAGATACCGATAGGAAGTGACAGGGTGGACAGGAAGAGTCTGAGAGGCGGGTCTCATGTACATAGGACACAGCTTGAAGCTAAAAACCACAGATAAGTCATGTGGTTGTTAGGAAATACTTACTTAGGAAGTGGAACGACCTAGATAGGGAAGTTGTAGAGGCAGAGTCAATAAGAAGAGTTATAATAGGGCTCACACAGCTAGTTGAGAGTGAACCCGGGGGTGCCCAACGGAGACACGAGGCCAGGAGCTGAGGTTCGACTCCTACAACCAAAATTAAGTGATTACAGAGCGGACGTTCGCACACAAACGAAAATATAAGACACATGTACACACACACACACACACACGGAAACCTAACTGTCTCTAAGCCATATTACTGTCTACCTTTTCTTTGATACCATTCCAGCAGTCTACCTCTTATCTACTTCTTGAATCCCATTCTAACATTCTACCATTCATCTGCCTTCTCTTAGATCCTGTTCTTGTACTCTGCCACTCATCTACCTCTTCTTTCATTATAGTAACCTTGTACTCACCTAGTTGTGGTTACAAGGGTCAAGTCTCGGCTCCTGGCCATGCCTTTCAGACAGTCACGAACGCTCATGCAATTTTTTGCCATTGTGAGGCAAATCACATCTAATTAATAAGTGGTAATTTTCCTAATTGTAAATGTACCTATTTGTAATTACCTATTTACAGCTACGGTAGCAGACCTGTACTTGTCGTGTCCCGTCTGCAAGAATTTCTTCCACCTAATGTTTAAAATTTTCAATGTTTGTAGCACTTTGCTGAGTGTACACTGTACACTCAGTGACCACTTTATTAGGTACATCCTTCTAGTACTGGGTACGGTCCCTTTTGTGCGCGCGCGCGCGCTCTAAGGTAGCAAGCAGGCAGTAGGCAGGCAGACGGAAACAGGCAGGCCAGCAGACAGATAGAAGGCAGGCAAGCAGGCAGGCAGGCAAGCAGGCAGGCAGACAGAAGGCAGGCCATCAGGCAGGCAGGCAGAAGGAAGGCAGGCAGGCAGACAGAAGGCAGGCAAGCAGGGAAGCAACTGCTCCTGGGACAGCATTAAGGTATTAAGTCTTAAAGGTGATGTTTTTTAAATGAATGTTTGAAGGTCATTGAGTGTGGGCAGCCAGCCCCTGGAATAGCCATTACCCTTCACCCGGTGCTCTTACACCACCCAGCAACCCATTACCTTCCCCACTGACCCATTTGCTGGCTCTGTGTAAGTAAAGCCAGGCACCCATTATGTGTACATGAAATCTGATGTTAATGTTCTCTTCATAAAGCCACTCACTAATGCTTTACACACGAAGATAATGCTTTACCTCGCAAAGACCGATGCACGAATGTGTCTTTGTGTATTAATGCAAATTTTGTGTTTGACGGATTTAAATCTGGGGTTTTGGTTCCGCCTCACAAGGTTCATCCAATGATTTTTTTTTTGGCTTCTTGGGCTCTATTGTATTTATTCCGAAAGCTGTGTATGAATTTTTCCCCACAACACTCAGTTTATTCATATCTTCAGTATATCTTTTATGTCGTTATTATGTCTCCCCTGGTCCTCTTCCAGGATCTTCATGAGATTAAGGTCCTTTAGTCTCTCCCTACATTTCACCCCTCTCTCTCAGGGGCTTGTCACAAGTCATTCATCAGCCAGGTGAGACAAGAATTTTAATACATACAGTGTTTTAGTTACACTTGTAGTGTGTTTGTGTGTGTGTGTACTAAGTGATCACTTAGATACATCCTTCTGGTACTGGGTAGGGGATACATCCTTCTGGTACTGGGTAGGGGCCTTCCCTTTTCCCCTAAACAGCCAGAATTCTTGGTGTCATGGATTCAACAAGGTGCTGGAAACATTCCTTAAGAGATTCTGGTCCATGTTGACATGACAGCATCACACAGTTGCTGTACACTAGTCTGCTGCACATTCATGCTGTGAATCTCCCGTTCCACCACATCCCAAAGGTTTATGCCAAGTTCTGACACTACCATCTGCATGTCGCTGCAGAAATAATGATTCATCAGACCAGGCGACGTTTTTCCAGTCTTCAATTGTCCAGTTTTGGTGAGCCTAGGCCCACTTTAGCCTCAGTTTCCTGTTCTTAGTTGACGGGAGTGGAACCCTGAGTGGTCTGCTGCCGTAACCCATCCACTTGAAGGTTAGAAGTGTTGTGCATTCAGAAATGTTCCTCTCTTTATCACTGTTGTAACGCGTAGTTATTTGTGCTACTGTTGCCTTCCTGTCAACTCCTCTGACCTCTCTCATTATCACAACATTCTCTGTAAACTCTAGAGACTGTAGTGCGTGAAAGTCCCAGTAGATCAACAGTTTCTGAGATACTCAAACCGGGTTAAGGTCACTTAGATCACATTTCTTCCCCATACTAATGATTGGTCTGAACAACTACTGAACCTTTTAACCATGGCTGCATGCTTTTAGGTATTGAGGTGCTGCCACGTGATTGGGTATTTGCATTAACAGATATACTTATATATATATAAAATTATTTTTATATATATATATATATATATATATATATACTTATATATATATATATATATATATATATATATATATATATATATATATATATATATATATATATATGTTTGTATATATAGGGAGGTACCATCTCTAGAACTTTACTGGGGACCCTCATCCTCAGAGAGGACAATAAACGTACCTCAGGGAAAACTCGAGGTTCTCCTCGGAGCTGTTTGAATATTTTCTTCTCTACCACCCCCTATATATATTATATGAGTGCTTTATTAATAGACAGAATACATTGACAGAAAACACAAACATGAACATGAATACATTGGTACAATATATCAAAAATTATGAATCTCCTCCAGCTCCTCCGAAGCCGGACGCGAGCCCAGTATGCAACATGCATTTCCCCTCTGGATGGCCACGCTGAGGCGCTGGAACATGAAAGTGGCTGCCCTTGGGTCCCTGGTGGTGTCGATGAGTCTGGAACCCAGTTCTTTAAGGAAACGTGTTGCATTTTTTCCCCCATGATCCCAAGGTCTCTGATCCCTCTGGGACAAATTGATACTGTTGGTTTATGTCCCTGTACTTGCCGATCTTGTACTCCTCCCTGTGGTCAGCAGCTCCTCCCTGTCGCCCGATACTGTGATGGATGTAGGTGTCAGCCAGTGTTGACACACAGGTATAGTCCCATACTAAGAGCTTGCCATTCTTCCAAGGATAGATGATGATCCCGTCGGGGCAGTTTGCTGGGTTGTGGGTATATATATTATTGTAACCACGAACGAGTGATATTGATCAATAACAACACTGCGAGTAGCCAAGGACTCGAACCCATGTTGTTTTGGCCCGTCTCATGGTGAGCGAAAACCACATGTGGGTTACAGCGTGATGCTTTCGCTCACAATGATGTGAGCCAAAACAACATGGGTTCGAGTTCTTGGCTAGTCGCAATGTTGTTATTGATTATATATATATATATATATATATATATATATATATATATATATATATATATATGGCATGCTGAATAGGTAAAACTTGCAATTTTGGCTTAAATAGCAATGATCTTCTTGCCGAATAAGGCAAGCGAAATTGTGTGTATGCAGTAATTTCGCAAAAATCATTCTGAACCTAACGAAAAAAAAAAATTCTTTATATTTGTTCATTAAATTATTGTAAACTTATCTAAAGTATATTTAGTTGGATTGAGCTAAATTAAATTGCGCTTGTTATAATAAGGTTAGGTAAGTTTTCTAAGATTCTTTTGGTACAAACTTAATAATTTTTACATTAACATAAATTTAAAAAATATACAATATAAAATATATAATTTTAAATGGGTACCATGTTTTACCTATTCGGCACGACAAACACAATATATATATATATATATATATATATATATATATATATATATATATATATATATATATATATATATATTATATATATATATATATATATAATATATATATATATATATATTTATATATATATATATATATATATATATATTAAATAATTGTATTTAAATTGTTGAGTGTCGAGGCTGGAGGTCTGCCAGGCTTGTGTTGTGTTATCGTTATGTTTGAAGCTTACATATGACTGTGCAAATATAGATATGACCCCGTGGTGTAGTGCTGGTAGTACAAGTGACCCCGTGGTGTTGTGCTGGTAGTACGTACAATGACCATGTGCTAGCAGTGTTGTGTACATGTGACTAAATGCTGAATACGTATACATGTGCAGTGTTGTACTCATTTGCCAATTAACCGTAAGAAGGAATATATATATATATATATATATATATATATATATATATATATATATGTGTGTGTGTGTGTGTGTGTGTGTACATGTGCCTGTGTGACCTGGATAGTACATATGACTGTGGTACCTGCATAGTACAAGTTCGTGTGATGCCTCCATAGTACATGCCTTGCACAGTGGACAGGTACAGTACATGTGCTGTAATGTGACCGCTTTAAAACCCATTCTGACAGTCATTTGATAATGAATATTATAGAAAAATTCGGGTCAGTGTTTTCTTCGGGAATTGTCGTGTCCATTAAAAAGATAAGTGTAAAGATGTTTTTATTTGTGATCGGGGGATATATTGATGTTTCGCCCACTTAGAATGGTCACTTAACCCTGTGATAGACAGAGTTATAGATGTTTGATAGATGCAGATATTGGTAAACCACAGGTAGACAATGCCGACAGTATACAAATACGACGGTTCGTCCACCTGGGGCATTTGATTTTTAACAAGTCTCTGGTATACCTTCATACCTTTGATGAGTTTCGAGAGTATTTCTACTCCCGGAATTGATAGTCGAAACGTCTACACACCTGCACGGTGTGCCTTATTTACACACACACACAGATGCCGGCTGGTCAAGCGCCTCCACTCACCAGTCTTGTGCTAACTCTGGTCTGCTCCCTCAGACTTCTCTTGTGTCAAGGGATTTAAGGAGATTTACCTCTTCCTGGCTTATTGACACCTTCGAGGTCTTCCTGGCAATTCCTGGAGGCAGCCAAGCAGGCTGACTAGGTCTGGGACCTACAGCTTGGCAGTGAAATGGTCTGCAACTAGGTCAGTTTTTTCTTGTTTGCTGATAGCGACGTCCTGTTCTGAGATTTAGATGTGGAACTGTCATTAAGTGAACGGCACACTCTGTTTACCCCTCTCCACGCCACTCTCCCCACTCTATTAACACCCCTCTCCCTTTTCCATTCCTTCCCCCATCGTTCCCATCTCCCTTTCCCTTTCTCATTTGTATGTGTCTGTCGTGTTTGTGTTGGCCTTGTCTGTGTGTTTTGTCTGTGTGTGTCTTCTCTGTTTAGGCCATGTGTGTGTGTGTGTGTGTGTGTGTGTGTGTGTGTGTGTGTGTGTGTGTGTGTTATCTGTGGAGTGTGTGTGTCTTGTACTCACCTAATTGTGGTTGCAGGAGTCGAGTCATCTCTCTCTTTCATACCTGACTGTCCTCTTGTATCACTTTATGACTTCTTTTACAGCCTATTTCTTTTCTTTTATTTCTTTTTTCATATCTTTCGCTTCTTTTCCTTATTGCTCTCATTTCCTGCCTCTCGCTTTCCTTACATCTCCCCTGCCTACTTCTTTCTCTACGTACCTCTTTTATCACTTGTTTCTCAACGTCACTTCCACCTCTCCTCTCTTCAGTGTGGGATGCGTGTCAAGCTAAGTCAAACTGATCAGCAGTAAAACTAGACCTTATAGTGTATATACACTAGGGTGTATATTCACTGGTTGCGGTGTATACTGTTTTGAGGTGATGGTGTATGCTTGACCTGGTTCGTCACTAAGGTCAGCAAGGCGTTGATACTGTGACCTGTCACTGACACACAGTGGCTTAGGAATGACCAGCCAAGTTTCTTAGGAATGACCAGCCACGTGCTTAAGAATGACTAGCCAGGTACTTATGAATGACCATACAGGTACTTAGGAATGACTAGCCAGGTATTTAGGAATGACTAGCCAGGTATTTAGGAATGACTAGCCAGGTATTTAGGAATGACCACCCAGGTACTTAAGAATGACCACCCAGGTACTTAAGAATGACCACCCAGGTACTTAAGAATGACCACCCAGGTACTTAAGAATGACCACCCAGGTACTTAAGAATGACCACCCAGGTACTTAAGAATGACTACAAAGGTACTTAGGAATGACCATCCAGAAAATTCTTCTCTTGCCTAACTTATAGGCATGACCTGCTTCCACGTGGGGATCTGTCGACTGTGACACCATCTACGACTGCTGCACCTCACCTGTCTACAGTATATAAGCCACTTCTTCGCACATATGCTGTTTCCTTTTCAAGATTGATGGACTGATTACATCGACTCAAGGTTGAGGGACTGATTACCTCAAACTCCTTCTGATCTTCACCATTCTCCTTTGTATAGAATTGATGAAGCCACTGTGTGGCTTCATCAATGTCTAATTTATCCACCATCTTTGTGTCGCTAGTGACGCTGTAACGGGTTCAGAGTACCATCTTTGTGTCACTGGTGACGCTGTGACGGGTTTAGGTTTAACATGTCTCATAAACTTCATAAAAATATTAAAACAGACAGGATATTAACTCGTTCCATTTGTTTAATTAATACCCTGTCTGAAAAAGTATTTCCTGACATCCATGTATCATTGTTCAGGCACTTTGGACAGTTACTAGAATGGATGTGGGTAGGTGAACGTTAGGCCAACAGCATCACTGATCAAAACCAGAATGGTCTGGTCAAAACTAGAACAGACTGGTCAAAACCAGAACAAACTGGGCAAAACTAGGACAGTCTGCTCAAAACTAGAAGTGTCTGGTTAAAATTAGAACAGTCTGGTCAAAACCTTGTGAAAAAACTAAGTGTGATCAAAATTAGAACAGTATGGTTAAAACTAATATAATCTGGTCAAATTATGACAGTTTGGTCAAAACCCTCTGTAAAAACTAGAACAGATTGGTCAAAACTAAAACAGTCTGGTTAAAACCCTGTGTAAAAACTAGAACAGTCTGGTTAAAACTAGAACAGTCTGGTCAAAACTAGAACAGTTTGGTCAAAAGTAGAAGATTCTGGTTTAAACTAAAACAGTCTGGTCAGAACTAAAAGATTTTGATCAAAAGTAGAACAGTCTGGTCAAAACTATAACAGTTTGGTCAAAATTAGAACAGTTTGGTCAAAGCTACAACAGTCTGGTCAAAACTAGAAAATTTTGATCTTAACCAGAACAGTCTGGTCAAAATTACTCTAAATTTCTGTTTAATCATAAATATTTTAATCTTAGTTGAAAAGGAGAAATTTCCTAAAAAATGGCAGGAGAGGAGGACGGTGGTCAGCACATAACAAGAGTAGTTGAAACACAACACAAAGTTCTTGAGAGTCAGTGTATTGTTTGTTTGTGTTGACGATGCTGACGATGTTCTTCCTGTGTTTCAGGAAACAGATTGGTGGCAGTTGTTAATTCTGGGTTATAATATTTCTGTTGTTTTCTTCGCCCCTGAGTTTCTCTCAACTCATCCAGGCAGATTTTTCACACACGGTTTGCAGCAAATTTCTCGATTTTCGTTATTTAGGTTAGGTTACGTTATGTTGTGTTAGGTTACGTTATGTTAGGGTACGTTAGGTTAGATTAGGTTACGTTACGTTAAGTTAGGGTACTTTACAATAGGTTAGGTTATGTTAGGTTACGTTACGTTAGGGTATGTTACGATAGGTTAGGGTACGTTACGTTACGTTTGGGTACGTTACGTTGCGTTAGGGTACGTTACGTTAGGGTACGTTACGCGAGAGTACCTTACGTTAGGGTACGTTACGTTAGGTTACGTTACGTCAGCTTTAGGTTAGGTCATATCGGTCCTCTATCAGTAAAGATTAACTAATTATGAAATCCAACGAGGGTGATAACTAAAATATAAGATAAATTTGATGAAAAGTTCTGACGCGCGAACAGAGAACAGTGACTCGGCCAGAGCAGTAGACACTGTTTAACGAGTCTAAGACTCGTTAAACCATCACCTGTTGACTGTCGTAACAACAGTGAGGCCGGGCTGCTGCTCTTCAAATAATATTTTTCCCAGCTTTATGCTTTAGATTATACTTGGGTAAGTTTTAATAATCCATTTTCTGAACAATACCTGCAGGTTTCTGTCATCCTCTTTTGTTTGTGTCTCCATTATTCTGGCAACATCCGCAAAGAGAAATATAAAGGAGTTAACTTCTGTATTTAGGTCACTGATATTCCCAGGAACACTGCGTTACATCACTGTAACTCAGGTAGTTACACGCTCACATGTTGATACATCATGTGTAACTACACTAGTTACACTTTCACATGTTGATACATTATGTGTAACTCCACTAGTTGATACATCATGTGTAACTACACTAGTTGATACATCATGTTGACACATCATGTGTAACTCCACTAGTTACACTCACATGTTGATACATCATGTATAACTCCACTAGTTACACTCACATGTTGATACATCATGTATAACTCCACTAGTTACACTCACATGTTGATACATTATGTATAACTCCACTAGTTACACTCACATGTTGATACATTATGTATAACTCCACTAGTTACACTCACATGTTGACACATCATGTGTAACTCCACTAGTTACACTCACATGTTGATACATCATGTATAACTCCACTAGTTACACTCTCACATGTTGATACATCATGTATAACTCCACTAGTTACACTCTCACATGTTGATACATCATGTGTAACTCCACTAGTTACACTCTCACATGTTGATACATTATGTATAACTCCACTAGTTACACTCACATGTTGATACATCATGTATAACTCCACTAGTTACACTCACATGTTAATACATCATGTATAACTCCACTAGTTACACTCACATGTTGATACATCATGTATAACTCCACTAGTTACACTCACATGTTGATACATCATGTATAACTCCACTAGTTACACTCTCACATGTTGATACATCATGTGTAACTCCACTAGTTACACTCTCACATGTTGATACATTATGTATAACGCCACTAGTTACACGCTCACATGTTAATACATCATGTGTAACTCCACTAGTTACACTCACATGTTGATACATTATGCCTTATAGTGACTGTTTTCTATTGTTCTAGTTTTCTCTTAACTATCCTAATGTCTTTTATTTTCCCCGACTTGCTTCTTTAATCTACAAAGCTGTCTTTTGTGTGCTACCGTATTAACAACTTTCTTACTGTCTAGGAAAGTGCAGTCATCCCTCTTCCTTGTGGGATCTCTGTTAGTCTCTCATGAATCATACTATTGTCTGATCAAGTCTTCAGGAGGAAGCTCGACAATTTCCTCCACTTAGTGCCAGATCAACCAAGCAGTGATGGATATGGGGCCAGTGGGCCGCCAGCAGCAACAGCCTGGTTGACCAGGTAAGCACCGGACAAGCCTGGCACAGGGCTGGCCATATATCCTGTGAGGAATTTATTACTTTCTGTATGTTTAACATATTTTTTATTATGGCCATTTCCTGCTATTTGTATGTGATACTCGGTAATGAGCACCTCCGCTACTACCATTAACATCCACTCCTCTTATGACCACTACTATCTTTACTGCTCTTCCTTCTCCGCTCACATGATAGTCGCACCGCTGGTCTTGAACCCAGTAATTGAATTGAACTTACGTCTTTCACTTTGTGTTCCTTGTCTCATCATGTACAGTTCTGGAGAGGCTTTTGACCTCGGATATTACAGGAGTCACATGTGCCGTGGTGGGACGGCGGATGTGACGGGCAGGTGTATGTCGCTGAGGCCATCACAAAGGTGTCCATTAAGGGTGTGGGCGACGGGTAACAAGCAGCGGGTGGTGTCCCCTGTGTGATGCAATGTCACAGGGAAACACTTCTGACCCTACTGTATAAATATCATGTAGAATAATGTAGCAGCATGCTGCTGATGTATCAAATTTTGCTAAAAAAAATTCCTGTCTCTCACTCCCGTGTTTTTCCTCTAGATATAAAACACTTTATCTTTTATTTGACTTTTCTCGTGAGTGCGTTTGAGCCATTGTTGTTTATCGTAATCGTTGGACTATGGTGGAGCTCTCCTGAGTACATCTGACTGCTCTGCTGAGTACATCTGACTGCTCTGCTGAGTACATCTGACTGCTCTCCTGAGTACATCTGACTGCTCTGCTGAGTACATCTGACTGCTCTCCTGAGTACATCTGACTGCTCTGCTGAGTACATCTGACTGCTCTGCTGAGTACATCTGACTGCTCTGCTGAGTACATCTGACTGCTCTCCTGAGTACATCTGACTGCTCTGCTGAGTACATCTGACTGCTCTCCTGAGTACATCTGACTGCTCTCCTGAGTACATCTGACTGCTCTCCTGAGTACATCTGACTGCTCTCCTGAGTACATCTGACTGCTCTCCTGAGTACATCTGACTGCTCTCCTGAGTACATCTGACTGCTCTCCTGAGTACATCTGACTGCTCTCCTGAGTACATCTGACTGTTCTCCTGAGTACATCTGACTGCTCTCCTGAGTACATCTGACTGCTCTCCTGAGTACATCTGACTGCTCTCCTGAGTACATCTGACTGCTCTCCTGAGTACATCTGACTGCTCTCCTGAGTACATCTGACTGCTCTCCTGAGTACATCTGACTGCTCTCCTGAGTACATCTGACTGCTCTCCTGAGTACATCTGACTGCTCTCCTGAGTACATCTGACTGCTCTCCTGAGTACATCTGACTGCTCTCCTGAGTACATCTGACTGCTCTCCTGAGTACATCTGACTGCTCTCCTGAGTACATCTGACTGCTCTCCTGAGTACATCTGACTGCTCTCCTGAGTACATCTGACTGCTCTCCTGAGTACATCTGACTGCTCTCCTGAGTACATCTGACTGCTCTCCTGAGTACATCTGACTGCTCTCCTGAGTACATCTGACTGCTCTCCTGAGTACATCTGACTGCTCTCCTGAGTACATCTGACTGCTCTCCTGAGTACATCTGACTGCTCTCCTGAGTACATCTGACTGCTCTCCTGAGTACATCTGACTGCTCTCCTGAGTACATCTGACTGCTCTCCTGAGTACATCTGACTGCTCTCCTGAGTACATCTGACTGCTCTCCTGAGTACATCTGACTGCTCTCCTGAGTACATCTGAATGCTCTCCTGAGTACATCTGACTGCTCTCCTGAGTACATCTGACTGCTCTCCTGAGTACATCTGACTGCTCTCCTGAGTACATCTGACTGCTCTCCTGAGTACATCTGACTGCTCTCCTGAGTACATCTGACTGCTCTCCTGAGTACATCTGACTGCTCTCCTGAGTACATCTGACTGCTCTCCCATTCTCGGAGCTTTTAACGTTGACATTTCATCTGGTATGTGCTATGTAGCAAACATGACAGCTGTATGAGCTAACTGTATGAACCAGCTGTATGAGCTAACTGTATGAACCAGCTGTATGAGCTAACTGTATGAACCAGCTGTATGAGCTAACTGTATGAACCAGCTGTATGAGCTAACTGTATGAACCAGCTCTATGAGCTAACTGTATGAACCAACTCTATGAGCTAACTGTATGAACCAGCTCTATGAGCTAACTGTATGAACCAGCTGTATGAGCTAACTGTATGAACCAGCTGTATGAGCTAACTGTATGAACCAGCTGTATGAACAAACTGTATGAACCAATCTGGGTAGTTAAATCATGTAAACTGTACTTCATCTACTAACACTTTTAACTACAGTCTTGAAAACTACGTGTTTACAATAATGGTTCCCCCCCCCTCCTCACTCAGAATTCATTAGTAATTCAGTAGTGTGTTAAGGAAACACTAAGACTGAATTTCAATAGTCCGGTTGTAATGGAAAGTATTGAAGAATCATTCTTCACAAATATACCCTTAAATATACACACTTAGTGACCATTTTATTAGGTACACTCTTCTAGTACTGGCTACGGTCCCCGTTTGCCTTCATAACACCCTAAAATCTTCGTGATGGAAATATTTTTTTTAGAGAGACCGGTTCATGTTGACATGACAGCATCATGCAGTTGCTGTAGACTTGTCTGCTGCACATTCATGCTGTGAATCTCCCGTTCCACCACATGCCAAAGGTTTACGCCAAATTCTGACACTACCATCTGCATGTCGCAGCAGAAATCGCGATTCGTCAGGGCTGTTAGATATAGTAACTCCTCCACTATTGAACCACGTAGTAAGCGCACAATAACACCACCACTGTTGGACCATGTTCTTACCACTTGGTCCAACAGTGATCACTGTTGCACAGTGCAGCAGGATGACCTGAAGGAAACATTCACGATCACTAACATCACAGGTGTCGTTGCAGACATCATGAGGCAGTGACGCTGCAGCGAGCTGCATCATCCCCTCACGGCTTTGCAAGTGCAGTGCAGTCACCGTGCCCTCCACTGCTCTGTCTCAGCTCTGACTAACCGGTTTATCTAAATCCCTTTATATATAATACTAGACGTTGTAACAGTCAGGGATCAAAGACGTCTTCTCTCCACTCTGATCTAACCTTCTTGTTGGTGCTTGCTACATGCACGCTTATCTTTCTGTTTCTTGACACACACAAAGTGTACTCACCTATTTGTACTCACTTGTTTGTTGTTGTAGGGGTCGATTCGTATCTCCTGGCCCCACCTCTTTGCTGGCCGTTGCTAGGTCCACTCTCTCCCTGCTCCGAAAGATTTATCATCTGTGTGTGTGTGTGTGTGTGTTAACACACACCTAATAATAATTCTGTCTCTTAAACATCATTATCAACATTACTGGTTTCTGGAGTCCTGTCATACCTGCTCTCAGAACTCTGTATGAACTTTGCATCTATCATTCCCTACCACCCCGAGACTGAAAAAGTACTTTCAGACGTCTCAGTGACTCATCTGTGCTTTAAATTCCTATCTGTGTCCCTCTGTATCTGGCGCTCATATTGCCTTATAAATTCTTCTGAGCATTTTATACGTCGTAATCATGTCTCTCTTTGTCCTCTCTTCCAGGATCGTCTGGTTCAACTCCTTCAATATCTTCTCATGATGTATCTCTCTCTTATCTCTGGAAGTAATCTTATTGCAAGCCTTTGCACTTTCACAAGCTTTTGAAAATGTTTGATTAATTTGGAGCTCCAAGCTGGTGCTGTATACTCTAAGATGAGACTGATGTACGTTGTGTACGCAATTCTGAAAACTCTAATGAGAGAGTTTTGAAAGCTATTCTGAGATTTTCTAGCCTCGTACAGACTGTCACAGTCATACGGTTTATACTCTTCTGTTCAGTACGGTATAAACTTTGGTAATAGATACCGACAGATTCGTTTAGACAGACACGTTTTCTCACTTGTTTTTCTAAACTATGTTCAGTATATTTATTCCTAGATCCTTATATTTCGTCGATATCTGTAGCTTCTCACCTCTCATTGTATATGCTTTCTTAGGTCTACGCTCCCTTGTATACAATTTCATTACCTTACATTTGTTAGACCTGCCGTGAAACACGTCTGAATCTCGTTGGAGGCCTCACTGCCTTCTGTTCGTGTTCTGCTCAGTAGTTAAACATTATCTTTACACAGAGACACATACGATTCGAGGTCCTTTCTCAGGTCATTTACATCTATAGAGTGAGAGATATGAGAGGAAGTGCAAAAAAGCAGGGGTGCGGTGGGCACAATAAAGGAACATTGTATCAACATCCGTGACCCCAGATTATATTCAGCATCTTGCCTAAAGATATCAGAAACACAGCTGGAACAAGTGTAGAAGTCTCCAAGAGGAAATTAGACAAGTATCGTCACCAGGTGCCGGATCAACTAGGCTGTGATGGATGTGTGGAGCAGCGGGCCACCAGCAGCAACAGCCTGGTTAACCAGGTAAGCACCAGACGAACTTGGCCCATGGCCGGGCTCTGGGAGTAAAAAAAACTCATTGAAAGTATATCAAAGGTTGTAGGGTGATGGTAGGAGGGTCAGGTAGGAGGGTCAGGAAGGAGCGTCAGGTAGGAGCGTCAGGTAGGAGCGTCAGGTAGGAGCGTCAGGTAGGAGCGTCAGGTAGGAGCGTCAGGTAGGAGCGTCAGGTAGGAGCGTCAGGTAGGAGGTCAGGTAGGAGCGTCAGGTAGGAGCGTCAGGTAGGAGCGTCAGGTAGGAGCGTCAGGTAGGAGCGTCAGGTAGGAGGGTCAGGTAGGAGGGTCAGGTAGGTGCGTCAGGTAGGTGAGTGAGGGTAGATCTTCACATCTCCGGAGAGGAGACTAAGGATGCTGCTGCTGTGACAACTTTACTATGGTCACATCATCGTAAAACTCACGCTCTTATAACTCTCTTAATTTCCTTGAGTGTGTAGCATAGTGGTGGATGCCAGGAAGCTTGTGGTGAGAGTGGGAGGGAGGGGGCGGAGCAAGGTACGGAGTGGGAACTCACTGGTCACAGGGGAGGAAGGTACGGAGTGGGAACTCACTGGTCACAGGGGAGGAAGGTACGGAGTGGGAACTCACTGGTCACAGTGAGGGAACTCACTGGTCACAGGGGAGCAAGGTACAGTGTGGGAACTCACTGGTCACAGGGGAGGAAGGTACAGTGTGGGAACTCACTGGTCACAGGGGAGGAAGGTACAGTGTGGGAACTCACTGGTCACAGGGGAGGAAGGTACAGTGTGGGAACTCACTGGTCACAGGGGAGGAAGATACAGTGGGAATTCACTGGTCACAGGGGAGGAAGGTACACAGTGGGAACTCACTGGTCACAGGGGAGGAAGGTACACAGTGGGAATTCACTGGTCACAAGGAAGGAAGGTACAGAGTGGGAACTCACTGGTCACAGGGGAGGAAGGTACACAGTGGGAACTCACTGGTCACAAGGAAGGTACAGAGTGGGAACTCACTGGTCACAGGGGAGGAAGGTACACAGTGGGAACTCACTGGTCACAGGGGAGGAAGGTACAGAGTGGGAACTCACTGGTCACAAGGAAGGAAGGTACAGAGTGGGAACTCACTGGTCACAGGGGAGGAAGGTACACAGTGGGAACTCACTGGTCACAGGGGAGGAAGGTACACAGTGGGAACTCACTGGTCACAAGGAAGGAAGGTACACCGTGGGAACTCACTGGTCACAGGGGAGGAAGGTACAGAGTGGGAACTCACTGGTCACAAGGAAGGAAGGTACAGAGTGGGAACTCACTGGTCGCAAGGAAGGAAGGTACAGAGTGGGAACTCACTGGTCGCAAGGAAGGAAGGTACAGAGTGGGAACTCACTGGTCACATGGAAGGAAGGTACAGAGTGGGAACTCACTGGTCACAAGGAAGGAAGGTACAGAGTGGGAACTCACTGATCACAAGGAAGGAAGGTACAGAGTGGGAACTCACTGGTCACAAGGAAGGAAGGTACAGAGTGGGAACTCACTGGTCACAAGGAAGGAAGGTACAGAGTGGGAACTCACTGGTCACAAGGAAGGAAGGTACAGAGTGGGAACTCACTGGTCACAAGGAAGGTACAGAGTGGGAACTCACTGGTCACAAGGAAGGAAGGTACAGAGTGGGAACTCACTGGTCACAAGGAAGGAAGGTACAGTGTGGGAACTCACTGGTCACAAGGAAGGTACAGTGTGGGAACTCGCTGGTCACAAGGAAGGAAGGTACAGAGTGGGAACTCGCTGGTCACAAGGAAGGAAGGTACAGAGTGGGAACTCGCTGGTCACAAGGAAGGAAGGTACAGAGTTGGAACTCACTGGTCACAAGGAAGGAAGGTGCAGAGTGGGAACTCAGTGATCACAAGGAAGGTACAGTGTGGGAACTCACTGATCACAAGGAAGGAAGGTACAGTGTGGGAACTCACTGGTCACAAGGAAGGAAGGTACAGAGTGGGAACTCACTGGTCACATGGAAGGTACAGTGTGGGAACTCACTGGTCACATGGAAGGAAGGTACAGTGTGGGAACTCACTGGTCACATGGAAGGAAGGTACAGTGTGGGAACTCACTGATCACAAGGCAGGAAGGTACAGAGTGGGAACTCACTGGTCACAAGGAAGGAAGGTACAGAGTGGGAACTCACTGATCACAAGGAAGGTACAGTGTGGGAACTCACTGGTCACAAGGAAGGAAGGTACAGTGTGGGAACTCACTGGTCACAAGGAAGGAAGGTACAGAGTGGGAACTCACTGGTCACATGAAAGGAAGGTACAGTGTGGGAACTCACTGGTCACATGGAAGGAAGGTACAGTGCGGGAACTCACTGGTCACATGGAAGGAAGGTACAGAGTGGGAACTCACTGGTCACATGGAAGGAAGGTACAGAGTGGGAACTCACTGGTCACAAGGAAGGTACAGAGTGGGAACTCACTGATCACAAGGAAGGTACAGAGTGGGAACTCACTGATCACAAGGAAGGCACAGAGTGGGAACTCACTGGTCACAAGGAAGGTACAGAGTGGGAACTCACTGATCACAAGGAAGGAAGGTACAGAGTGGGAACTCATTGGTCACAATGGAAATAAGTCACTTTGACTCTTCTTGGGTTCCTAGTTAATTAACACTATGTATGATATTTGTACTTTGTTGTATGTGTGGTTAAATTAACGTACTAACTCTGAGGGATCAAGGAGAGGAAGAAAGATATAGAGACAGACTACTGTCTCGATACTTCATGTCATCCTGGGATGCAAATGCAAGGGATTTTAATTTAACTCTTCCATTAGTTAGAGATGGAACTAGACGACGTTTCGCCCCCCTCTCCATACCTGGACCTTTAACAAGTCTTTCCCAAGTTGATAATGGTCCAAGTCGGACTGAAACGTTCAGTGTTATCTCAGTTTTTTTATTATTTTCTTCTACCTGAGAAATAATTTTACCTACCCATTATTTTCTTCTACCTGAGAAATAATTTTACCTACCCATTATTTTCTTCTACCTGAGAAATAATTTTACCTACCCATTATTTTCTTCTACCTGAGAAATAATTTTACCTACCCATGATAATATAACATTCATACAACTTAAGTTATCGTCAAGTTATCAAGTTATCATCGCCAGGTTATCGAGTTATTATCAACTTATCATCGAGTTATTATCGCCAAGTTATCAGGTTATTGTAGCCAAGTTATCATAGTTATCGTTATTATTGCCAAGTTATCATCGCCAAGTTATAAAAGTATCACAACGTTATCAAGTTATCGCCCAGTTATCATTAAGCTATCATCAAGTTATCCTCGTCGTTATTATCGCCAAGTTATTAAGTTATCAAATTATCCTCGTCAAATTATCGCCAAGTTATCATCAACAAGTCATTATCGTCAAATTATCATAAAATTATTATCGCCAGGTTATCAAGTTATTATCGCTATGTTATCATCAAAAGTTATTATCGCTACGTTATCATCAAGTTACTATCGCCAAGTTATCATTAAGTTATCAAGTTATTGTCGCCAAGTTATCATTATGAAATTATCCTCGTCAAATTATTATCGCCAAGTCATCATCAACAAGTTATTATCGCTAAGTTATCATCAAGTTATTACCGCCAAGTTATCACTAAGTTATCATCAAGTTGTCAAGTCGCTCTTAATTCAATCCGACAAAAGAAAAGTATTTTCGTGATGTGTAAAAACGACAGACTGAAAAAGAAGTCAGACTCTGCTGACTGCAGCGCCGAGTTTCCTGCCTTAATTGGCGTCATATCATTGAGGGAGGGGGGGACGAGACGCCATTTATTAATTACTGCGAAGTTTGGTGCCATTTATTAATTACCGCGAAGTTTTTTCTCTCTCTCTCTCCCCTCCCCCATCCCCCTCCCCCTACCCTCTGAAGTTTACTAACAGAGGACGTGTGTGTCAAGCCTCAGTAGAGGAGAACTCCGGTGATGTTAGTTGGTAGGGTAAAACAGCGCGCGGGAGTTTTATGACGACGTTTCGGTCTATTCCTGGACTTTTCGGGCCACAACTGTGACTTGACAGTGAGTAAATGGCTTAGAAAATCGACAAGTTGATAAATAAGAATTTTTGAAACATCTGGATATCTGGAAACGTTTCGCCAGCCATGACTTTTTCTGTCCAGTACAGATAAATGGTAGAAATATATTTTTTGTAATAATTATCCATAATTTTAATGAATATCTTCAACATATGGAAATAAATGGTATAAAATACCGACACAATGGAAAAATAAACACATAAGCAGTATAATGTGATCCTTTATTGACGTTTCGCCCACGCAGTGGGCTTTGTCTGTGACTTGATAAAGCCCACTGCGTGGGCGAAACGTTGTCAATAAAGGATCACATTATACTGCTTATGTGTTTATTTTTCCATCTTCAACATATTAAACACCATTAGCAATGCAAAGTTCAAAACGTTTTGCAAGATTCACATGAACACGATGCAGCAACTCCGGTAACTGTAGCGAAAAGCAGAATATTAGAAATATTTTATATGTCCGGACTTTTGGGTCACGCTATAGAATTATTATTATAATCATAACTTTGACAAATGTTGCAAAAATAGTATTTAAACCTATTAAACCAAAAAAATAATACCTATGTAAAGAAAAATGACGGACTCAGGACCATCAGTAAAGTGACTGTGACTCAGGACCATCAGTAAAGTGACTATGACTTAGGACCATCAGTAAAGTGACTATGACTTAGGACCATCAGTAAAGTGACTATGACTCATGACCATCATTAAAGTGACTATGACTTAGGACCATCAGTAAAGTGACTATGACTTAGGGCCATCAGTAAAGTGACTGACTCAGGGCCATCAGTAAAGTGACTGACTCAGGGCCATCAGTAAAGTGACTGACTCAGGGCCATCAGTAAAGTGACTGACTCAGGGAGATCAGTAAAGTGACTGACTCAGGGCCATCAGTAAAGTGACTGACTCAGGGCCATCAGTAAAGTGACTGACTCAGGGCCATCAGTAAAGTGACTGACTCAGGGCCATCAGTAAAGTGACTGACTCAGGGCCATCAGTAAAGTGACTGACTCAGGGCCATCAGTAAAGTGACTGACTCAGGGCCATCAGTAAAGTGACTGACTCAGGGCCATCAGTAAAGTGACTGACTCAGGGCCATCAGTAAAGTGACTGACTCAGGGCCATTAGTAAAGTGACTGACTCAGGGCCATCAGTAAAGTGACTGACTCAGGGCCATCAGTAAAGTGACTGACTCAGGGCCATCAGTAAAGTGACTGACTTACGACTATTATAACAAGCGCAATTTAATTTAGCCTAATCCAACAAAATATATTTTAGATAAGTTTACAATAATAATTTAATAATAAACAAAATGAAATATATTTTTTTTCGTTAGGTTCAGAATGATTTTTGCGAAATTATTGCATACACAAATTTTTGCTGGCCTTATTCTGCAAGAAAGCGTTGCTATTTAAGCCAAAATCACAAATTTTACCTTTTCGGCACGACTACATTATATATATATATATATATATATATATATATATATATATATATATATATATATATATATATATATATATATATATATATATTTATTATTTATTTATTTATTTATTGTAACAAACAAGTGATCAACAACATGGGGAAGGGATGATGTTACTCGAGGCGCATTTCGCGTATAAGCAACACTTCTTCAGGAACAATGCAATGAGGAAATTGAAATGCAGGAGAGCCGCAAGCAGGTGTGCCTGCCACAGGGTCCGGCAGTGTCAGCACACACACTGCTTGCGGCGGCACTCTTGCATTTCAATATTATTATTATTATATATATATATATATATATATATATATATATATATATATATATATATATATATATATATATATATATATATATATATATATATATATATTCACACACACACACAGGGATCAACGCAGACTTTCTGTGTATTAACACTAATGAATATAGGCAACAGTTAGGTATCTTTATTTCGAAACGTTTCGCCTACACAGTAGGCTTCTTCAGTCGAATACAGAAAAGTTGGTAGAAGCAGAAGAGATGTGAAGACGATGTCATCAGTCCATCACCCTTGAAGACGTAGTCTTCAGGTGGTCAGTCCTTCAGCCTGGAGAAGAGTTTTGTTCCATACTTGTCGGTATTTTAATATACATTTACACTAATATACACTACTTTTGCTGTGTATATATACAATGAAAGACAACTATCATTGTATATACAATGACATACACAACTCTCTGTATATACATAAATATACACATTTCTGTTTATGTATTCACTACCTTCCGGAGGTTGTCACTACCTCCCGGAGGTTGTCACTACCTCCCGGAGGTTGTCACTACCTCCCGGAGGTTGTCACTACCTCCCGGAGGTTGTCACTACCTCCCGGAGGTTGTCACTACCTCCCGGAGGTTGTCACTACCTCCCGGAGGTTGTCACTACCTCCCGGAGGTTGTCTACCTCCGGAGGTTGTCACTACCCCGGAGGTTGTCACTACCTCCCGAGTTATCGAGGTTGTCACTACCTCCCGGAGGTTGTCACACCTCCCGGAGGTTGTCACTACCTCCCGGAGGTTGTCACTACCTCCCGGAGGTTGTCACTACCTCCCGGAGGTTGTCACTACCTCCCGGAGGTTGTCACTACCTCCCGGAGGTTGTCACTACCTCCCGGAGGTTGTCACTACCTCCCGGAGGTTGTCACTACCTCCCGGAGGTTGTCACTACCTCCCGGAGGTTGTCACTACCTCCCGGAGGTTGTCACTACCTCCCGGAGGTTGTCACTACCTCCCGGAGGTTGTCACTACCTCCCGGAGGTTGTCACTACCTCCCGGAGGTTGTCCACTCCCTCCCGGAGGTTGTCACTACCTCCCGGAGGTTGTCACTACCTCCCGGAGGTTGTCACTACCTCCCGGGCTCCGAGGTTGTCACTACCTCCCGGAGGTTGTCACTACCTCCCGGAGGTTGTCACTTAACCTCCCGGAGGTTGTCACTTACCTCCCGGAGGTTGTCACTACCTCCCGGAGGTTGTCACTACCTCCCGGAGGTTGTCACTACCTCCCGGAGGTTGTCACTACCTCCCGGAGGTTGTCACTACCTCCGGAGGTTGTCACTACCTCCCGGAGGTTGTCACTACCTCCCGGAGGTTGTCACTACCTCCCGGAGGTTGTCACTACCTCCCGGAGGTTGTCACTACCTCCCGGAGGTTGTCACTACCTCCCGGAGGTTGTCACTACCTCCCGGAGGTTGTCACTACCTCCAAGAGGTTGTCACTACCTCCAAGAGGTTGTCACTACCTCCCAGAGGTTGTCACTACCTCCCAGAGGTTGTCACTACCTCCCAGAGGTTGTCACTACCTCCCAGAGGTTGTCACTACCTCCCAGAGGTTGTCACTACCTCCCAGAGGTTGTCACTACCTCCCGGAGGTTGTCACTACCTCCCGGAGGTTGTCACTACCTCCCGGAGGTTGTCACTACCTCCCGGAGGTTGTCACTACCTCCCGGAGGTTGTCACTACCTCCCGGAGGTTGTCACTACCTCCCGGAGGTTGTCACTACCTCCCGGAGGTTGTCACTACCTCCCGGAGGTTGTCACTACCTCCTGGAGGTTGTCACTACATTCAAGAGATTGTCACTACCTTCTGGAGGTTGTCACTACCTCCCGGAGGTTGTCACTACCTCCCGGAGGTTGTCACTACCTCCCGGAGGTTGTCACTACCTCCAAGAGGTTGTCACTACCTCCAAGAGGTTGTCACTACCTCCAAGAGGTTGTCACTACCTCCAAGAGGTTATCACTACCTCCAAGAGGTTGTCACTACCTCCAAGAGGTTGTCACTACCTCCAAGAGGTTGTCACTACCTCCAAGAGGTTGTCACTACCTCCAAGAGGTTGTCACTACCTCCAAGAGGTTGTCACTACCTCCAAGAGGTTGTCACTACCTCCAAGAGGTTGTTACTACCTCCCAGAGGTTGTCACTACCTCCCGGAGGTTGTCACTACATTCAAGAGGTTGTCACTACCTCCAAGAGGTTGTCACTACCTCCAAGAGGTTGTCACTACCTCCCGGAGGTTGTCCCTACCTCCAATAGGTTGTCATTACCTCCCGGAGGTTGTCACTACCTCCCGGAGGTTGTCACTACCTCCAGGAGGTTGTCACTACCTCCAAGAAGTTGTCATTACCTCCAGGAGGTTGTCACTACCTCCAGGAGGTTGTCATTACCTCCCGGAGGTTGTTACTACCTCCAGGAGGTTGTCACTACCTCCAAGAGGTTGTCATTACCTCCCGAAGGTTGTCACTAGTCACTACCTCCAAGAGGTTGTCACTACCTCCAAGAGGTTGTCACTACCTCCCGGAGGTTGTCACTACCTCCCGGAGGTTGTCACTACCTCCCGGAGGTTGTCACTACCTCCCGGAGGTTGTCACTACCTCCTGGAGGTTGTCACTACCTCCCGGAGGTTGTCACTACCTCCCGGAGGTTGTCACTACCTCCCGGAGGTTGTCACTACCTCCTGGAGGTTGTCACTACATTCAAGAGGTTGTCACTGCCTTCTGGAGGTTGTCACTACCTCCCGGAGGTTGTCACTACCTCCCGGAGGTTGTCACTACCTCCCGGAGGTTGTCACTACCTCCCGGAGGTTGTCACTACCTCCCGGAGGCTGTCACTACCTCCTGGAGGTTGTCACTACCTCCTGGAGGTTGTCACTACCTCCAAGAGGTTGTCACTACCTCCAAGAGGTTGTCACTACCTCCAAGAGGTTGTCACTACCTCCAAGAGGTTGTCACTACCTCCAAGAGGTTGTCACTACCTCCAAGAGGTTGTCACTACCTCCAAGAGGTTGTCACTACCTCCAAGAGGTTGTTACTACCTCCCAGAGGTTGTCACTACCTCCCAGAGGTTGTCACTACCTCCCGGAGGTTGTCACTACATTCAAGAGGTTGTCACTACCTCCAAGAGGTTGTCACTACCTCCAAGAGGTTGTCACTACCTCCCGGAGGTTGTCCCTACCTCCAATAGGTTGTCATTACCTCCCGGAGGTTGTCACTACCTCCCAGAGGTTGTCACTACCTCCAGGAGGTTGTCACTTCCTCCAAGAGGTTGTCATTACCTCCAGGAGGTTGTCACTACCTCCAGGAGGTTGTCATTACCTCCCGGAGGTTGTCACTACCTCCAGGAGGTTGTCACTATCTCCAAGAGGTTGTCATTACCTCCCGAAGGTTGTCACTAGTCACTACCTCCAAGAGGTTGTCAGTACCTCCAGGAGGTTGTCATTACCTCCCCGAGGTTGTCACTACCTCCAGGAGGGTGTCACTACCGCCAAGAGGTTGTCACTACCTCCAGGAGGTTGTCATTACCTCCCAGAGGTTGTCACTACCTCCCAGAGGTTGTCACTACCTCCAAGAGGTTGTCATTGTTTGAAAAGGTCTTTTAAAGTTTGATTGTGTGCAGGTACTTGGTGCCTCAACGCAGGTGTTTGGTAGTGTTGCAGGTACCTAATGCCTCAACGCAGGTGTTTGGCAGTTTTGTAGGCACCTGATGCCTCAACGCAGGTGTTTGGCAGTGTTGTAGGCACCTGATGCCTCAACGCAGGTGTTGGCAGTGTTGCAGGCACCTGATGCCTCAACGCAGGTGTTTGGCAGTGTTGTAGGCACCTGATGCCTCAACGCAGGTGTTTGGCAGTGTTAAAGGTACCTGATGCCTCAGCGCAGGTGTTTGGCTGTGTTGCAGGTACCTGATGCCTCAGCCCAGGTATTTGGCAGTGTTGCAGGTACCTGATGCCTCAACTCAGGTGTTTGGCAGTGTTTCAGGTACCTGATGCCTCAGCGCAGGTATCTGGCATTATTGCAGGTACCTGATGCCTCAGCGCAGGTGTTTGGGAGTGCTGCAAGTAGCTGATGCTTCAACACAGGTGTTTATCGGTGTTGCAGGTAGCTGGTGCTTCAACACAGGTGTTTATCGGTGTTGCAGGTAGCTGGTGCTTCAACACAGGTGTTTATCGGTGTTGCAGGTAGCTGGTGCTTCAACACAGGTGTTTGACAGTGTTATCGTGTGTTGTCTTCAACACGATAACTGGTTTTTCAAGCGAACTGGTGATGTATGCTGATAACCAGTGCTCAACTGTGCACCATGATGCCACCAGACATGCTGACAACAATGGCAGCGGCGGCAGGGGGGTGGCAGGAGGTGGCAGAGTGCGCCATCGTGGAATCAGTAGCGGTGGGAGCGAGTCAGTGTTGTGCGCGCGGGTGCACGATGAAGGTGCACTGAGGCCTCTCGTAGCGGTGTAGGGGATAGTGTATGTGTTGGGGATAGTGTGGGTGTTGGTGTAAACGACTGGAATGGTCGTATATACACCCTGAAATGTATATCCTTTAATGTATATACTTTTTAAGTTAACATTACTCCCTATTCTTGGGATTTAAGTAATGACTGGTGTCACGCAGTTGTCAGAGACAACCATGTTGATGACCTCTGGTAGTCGAGGTAGTTACAGCAGAAATGTGTCGTTCCATGCTGTAGCGGTCAAGAAAGGCCACGTTTCGCACACATTAGCAAGCTTCAATTAAAACAGTTGCGCTCCGTGGTAGAGCTTTATCAAGTCGCGTTGCGCTCTGTGGTAGAGCTTTATCGTGTTACGCTAGGCGTAGAGCTTTATCAAGTTATGTTTCGCCCTGTGTAGAGTCTATTAAGTCATGTTTCTCCATCAGAAGAGCTCTTTCATATCGCGTTTCACTGTGTAGAGATTGTTCAAGTCTCATGATATGAACAATCTCCGCGCTAAAGCTAGCTTATGACACTGAGCTTGACTCTATCATCATTACTGACTATGTCATCATTGAAGGCTCTTGACTCATATAATGACTCCAACAACATGCTCATTGCAGAAGCCAGGTATAGATACTCAAAAAATCCGGGAAAAAGGAATTAATGTACAATTGCTATGGATCCCATCACACATTGGATTAATCCTTCAGGAAGAGCACCCAGAAGGAGAATGTAGAATATAACTTTGGTATATCTGTGTCTAGCATTAGGAATAATATTAGAAGAGAAGTAAATAATGAAAATGAATGTTATAGGAATGCAGTTAGAAGCCTGAGTAGATCTATAACCCACTATGATAACATGAACGTAGATAAGTATGTTTTTGGAGCAACTTGCAATGTGAACAGACTGACTGTTGTAGTGGCCAGGCTTAGGCTTGGCTACAAGTACTTCTGGCAGTTTGGTAGACACAGATGATGATCAAACTAAATGCAAAGTATGTGGTCAGGCATATGTTCACTGTCTTGAACACTATGTGCTTAATTGTCCACTTATTGAGGAATACAGAGATAGACAGTATAATAACCTATGTGACATGTCAAGATATCTTATTAATGAAAATAAGATACCAGATATATTAAGCAAATTTCCTAAATTTGCTTGTAACAGATAAGTGAACTGTAGATATAAAGCCAAATATACACCTGTTAACCCTTTTGGGGTCTAGTTCCTGGGCCTTTTGTGTATCCATATGCTCTTGCGCTGCCGTCCACAGGATGTATATGGGGTGCACATTAAACTAGCCACTTCGGTGGCAAAATCTAAAAAAATCTAATCTACAAAGAGCGAAACGTCTCAATGAAAGGTAATTGGAAAGCGTATTCTGGAGACCTGTGTATAAACCCTCCCACCTGGAGACCAGCGAGTAGACCCTCCCACCTGGAGAGCAGTGTGTAGACCCCTCCCACCTGGAGACCAGTGTGTAGACCCCTCCCACCTGGAGACCAGTGTGTAGACCCCTCCCACCTGGAGACCAGTGTGTAGACCCCTCCCACCTGGAGACCAGTGTGTAGACCCCTCCCACCTGGAGACCAGTGTGTAGACCCCTCCCACCTGGAGACCAGTGTGTAGACCCTCCCACCTGTAGACCAGTGTGTAGACCCTCCCACCTGGAGACCAGTGTGTAGACCCTCCCACCTTCAAAATTTTACGATCATACTTCCCAGCATCGTACTTCCCAGCATCGTACTTCCCAGCATCGTACTTCCCAGCATCATACTTCCCAGCATCATACTTCCCAGCATCATACTTCCCAGCATCGTACTTCCCAGCATCATACTTCCCAGCATCATACTTCCCAGCATCATACTTCCCAGCATACTTCAGATCGTACTTCCCAGCATCATACTTCCCAGCATCATACTTCCCAGCATCATACTTCCCAGCATCATACTTCCCAGCATCATACTTCCCAGCATCATACTTCCCAGCATCATACTTCCCAGCATCATACTTCCCAGCATCATACTTCCCAGCATCATACTTCCCAGCATCATACTTCCAGCATCTACTTCCCAGCATCATACTTCCCAGCATCATACTTCCCAGCATCATACTTCCCAGCATCATACTTCCCAGCATCGTACTTCCCAGCATCATACTTCCCAGCATCATACTTCCCAGCATCGTACTTCCCAGCATCATACTTCCCAGCATCATACTTCCCAGCATCATACTTCCAGCATCATACTTCCCAGCATCATACTTCCCAGCATCATACTTCCCAGCATCATACTTCCCAGCATCATACTTCCCAGCATCATACTTCCCAGCATCATACTTCCCAGCATCATACTTCCCAGCATCATACTTCCCAGCATCATACTTCCCAGCATCATACTTCCCAGCATCATACTTCCCAGCATCGTACTTCCCAACATCATACTTCCCAGCATCGTACTTCCCAACATCATACTTCCCAGCATCATACTTCCCAGCATCATACTTCCCAGCATCATACTTCCCAGCATCATACTTCCCAGCATCATACTTCCCAGCATCGTACTTCCCAGCATCATACTTCCCAGCATCATACTTCCCAGCATCATACTTCCCAGCATCATACTTCCCAGCATCATACTTCCCAGCATCATACTTCCCAGCATCTACTTCCAGCATCATACTTCCCAGCATCATACTTCCCAGCATCATACTTCCCAGCATCATACTTCCCAGCATCATACTTCCCAGCATCATACTTCCCAGCATCATACTGCTGTGACCTGACAAGTTTCACTCGTGTTTTCCTCTCAGAATGAACCTAAACCGGAAATAAACTCAGTGGTTTAAATAATTCACGAGATATTTTGGTTGATAACGTAATTTTGAAAAAAATAATTAGGTTAGTGTTGTAATTAGGCCAAAGTAATTTTTAATAACAAGCAATTTGTTGTAATCGGTTAAGTTCAAGTGAAGTGAAAGAGTTTGTACTCGTTTGAGTTGTCAGGTTGAACCTTGATGGTAGTGAAGGCCAGACTGGCAACACTGACTACCTCAGGTTGAACCTTGATGGTAGTGAAGGCCAGACTGGCAACACTGACTACCTCAGGTTTAACCTTGATGGTAGTGAAGACCAGACTGGCAACACTGACTACTTCAGGTTGAACCTTGATGGTAGTGAAGACCAAACTGGCAACACTGACTACCTCAGGTTGAACCCTGATGGTAGTGAAGACCAGACTGGCAACACTGACTAACCGTCACATTGAACCTTGACGGTAATGAAGACCAGACTGGCAACACTGACTACCTCAGGTTGAACCCTAATGGTAGTGAAGACCAGACTGGCAACACTGACTAACCGTCACATTGAACCTTGACGGTAATGAAGACCAGACTGGCAACACTGACTATACAAGATAATACAGTGTAGCAATACACTGTATTACAAAATATACACTGTTGTTACCTTCACTCTCACAGATATTAGCAGGTATTCCACAGTAATCTCCTGCGACTTGTTGAAAGTAACTCCGGGGGTGAATGCTCCGTTCAAAGTGCTTTCACAAAGTGCTTTCACAAAGTGCTTTCACAAAGTACTTTCACAAAGTGCTTTCACAAAGTGCTTTCACAAAGTGCTTTCACAAAGTGCTTTCACAAAGTGCTTTCACAAAGTACTTTCACAAAGTGCTTTCACAAAGGGCTTTCACAAAGTGCTTTCACAAAGTGCTTTCACAAAGTGCTTTCACAAAGTGCTTTCACAAAGTACTTTCACAAAGTGCTTTCACAAAGTACTTTCACAAAGTACTTTCACAAAGTGCTTTCACAAAGTGCTTTCACAAAGTGCTTTCACAAAGTGCTTTCACAAAGTGCTTTCACAAAGTGCTTTCACAAAGTGCTTTCACAAAGTGCTTTCACAAAGTACTTTCACAAAGTGCTTTCACAAAGTGCTTTCACAAAGTGCTTTCACAAAGTACTTTCACAAAGTGCTTTCACAAAGTGCTTTCACAAAGTACTTTCACAAAGTGCTTTCACAAAGTGCTTTCACAAAGTGCTTTCACAAAGTACTTTCACAAAGTGCTTTCACAAAGTACTTTCACAAAGTGCTTTCACAAAGTACTTTCACGAAGTACTTTTACGAAGTGCTTTCACGAAGTGCTTTCACAAAGTACTTTCACAAAGTGCTTTCACAAAGTACTTTCACAAAGTGCTTTCACAAAGTACTTTCACGAAGTGCTTTCACGAAGTGCTTTCACGAAGTGCTTTCACAAAGTGCTTGCAAAAAGCGTTTAAAAAAAAGTGATTGCAGTAAACAAACCCATTTCGCAGTGTTGAACTCTAGCTGTGCGTGCAAGTGGTAACTGTGTGTACATTACTAATTGCTGTGTGTACATTACTAATTGCTGTGTATGTATCTCTCACTGACCTGTGTTCGTGTCCTGCACTTGCGTGTGTACATTGCAATTTGTTGATTTTTTCCATTTGTCGAGTGCACACAATTTGTACGTTTGGGGGGAGGGGTGTACATTACTAACTGCTGTGTTCACGTCCGTATCTGGCATGTGCGTGTGTGAATACTCTTTAGTGTGTGTGTGTGTGTGTGTGTGTGTGTGTGTGTGTGTTTTGTGGTGTGTGTTTGTGTGTGTGTACTCACCTAGTTGTACTCACCTAGTTGTGGTTGCAGGGGTCGATTCATAGCTCCAGGCCCCGCCTTTTCACTGGCCGCTACTGGATCACTCTCCCTGTGCCATGAGCTTTATCATACCTCTTCTTAAAGCTATGAATGGATCCTGCCTCCACTACATCGCTTCCCAAACTATTCCACTTCCTAACCACTCTGTGACTGAAGAAATACTTCCTAACATCCCTGTGATTCATCTGAGTCTTCAATTTCCAACTGTGTCCCCTTGTTGCTGTGTCCCATCTCTGGAACATTCTGTCTCTGTCCACCTTGTCAATTCCTCTCAGTATTTTATATGTCGTTATCATGTCCCCCCTATCTCTCCTGTCCTCCAGTGTCGTCAGGTCGATTTCCCTTAACCTCTCCTCGTAGGACATATTCCTTAGTTCCGGGACTAGTCTTGTTGCAAACCTTTGCACTTTCTGTGTGTGTGTGTGTGTGTGTGTGTGTGTGTGTGTGCGCGCTCTCTCCTTATCTTGTACACTCTCATGAGTGTACATTAGAATATACACATCATCGGTGTACATCCCTGTCTTCCAGTGTACATCTGTGTATATGTTATGTATAACTGTATAGCTTGTACATAATATACTGTTGTGCACATTGTACACATCGTAACATTTCAGGTGTACACCATAATGTACACCACAGAATATTTTAATATAAATTTTTTTCTCGAAAAGTGTACTGAAATGACTGTACATAATTTTATATGTAATGCTTGTTCATCAATAATGTACAACCTTAGTACATCAATAATGTACAACCTTAGTACATCAATAATGTACAACCTTAGTACGTCAATAATGTACAACCTTAGTACGTCAATAATGTACAATGTTAGTACATCAATAATGTACAACCATAGTACATCAGTAATGTAAAACCTTAGTACATCAATAATATACAATGTTAGTACATCAATAATGTATAATGTTAGTACACCAATAATGTACAACCTTACTACATCAGTAATGTACCTTAGAACATCAGTAATGTACAACGTTATTACATTATGTACAACGCTAGTACATCAGTAATGTACAACGCTAGTACATCAGTAATGTACAACGCTAGTACATCAGTAATGTACAACGTTAGTACATCAGTAATGTACCTTAGAACATCAGTAATGTACAACGTTATTACATTATGTACAACGCTAGTACATCAGTAATGTACAACGCTAGTACATCAGTAATGTACAACGTTAGTATATCAATGCACATTTGTACATCACTGAAGTACATACGTCTGTACATCGCTGAAGCATCACAAATGTAAAGGCATTTGAGCATCGCTAGAGTATGCATATTTGTACACTAGTATGTACAAGGTTTGTACAACACAAAATCCCGGGTCTTGACCAGCCTGGCGAGCCTGGACCATGGCCGGGCTCCGGGAGTAGGAAAACTCTGGGAACTAATCAAAGGTATATAGTTCTTCTCAAGGGTTCTAAAGGAAGGTGATAAATTAGATACTTATGCAACAACGTTTCGCCACAGTGGCTTCATCAGTCCTATACAAAGAAGAATGGTGAAGATCAGGAGTTTAAGGTAATCAGTCCCTCAATCTTGAAAAGACTGATGGACTGATTACATTGACTCCAGACTGAGGGACTGATTTCCTCAAATTCCTTCTGATCTTCAACCATTCTTCTTTGTATTGGACTGATGAAGCCACTGTGGGACGAAACGTTTCCACGATAAAGCTACCCAAATGTTGCACAAGTGTCTTGTTGATCAACTTGTCGGTTTTCCAAAATATTGATTGAAAAGTTGGAGGATGTGAGAGGCTGTTGTTGTGGCGGAGGACTGACACATGGGGTCCTACACGAGAGGCTGTTGTTGTGGCGGAGGACTGACACATGGGGTCCTACACGAGAGGCTGTTGTTGTGGCGGAGGACTGACACATGGGGTCCTACACGAGAGGCTGGTGTTGTGGCGGAGGACTGACACATGGGGTCCTACACGAGAGGCTGTTGTTGTGGCGGAGGACTGACACATGGGGTCCAACACGAGAGGCTGTTGTTGTGGCGGAGGACTGACACATGGGGTCCTACTCGAGAGGCTGTTGTTGTGGCGGAGGACTGACACATGGGGTCCAACACGAGAGGCTGTTGTTGTGGCGGAGGACTGACACATGGGGTCCAACACGAGAGGCTGTTGTTGTGGCGGAGGACTGACACATGGGGTCCAACACGAGAGGCTGTTGTTGTGGCGGAGGACTGACACATGGGGTCCTACACGAGAGGCTGGTGTTGTGGCGGAGGACTGACACATGGGGTCCAACACGAGAGGCTGTTGTTGTGGCGGAGGACTGACACATGGGGTCCAACACGAGAGGCTGTTGTTGTGGCGGAGGACTGACACATGGGGTCCTACACGAGAGGCTGGTGTTGTGGCGGAGGACTGACACATGGGGTCCAACACGAGAGGCTGTTGTTGTGGCGGAGGACTGACACATGGGGTCCAACACGAGAGGCTGTTGTTGTGGCGGAGGACTGACACATGGGGTCCTACACGAGAGGCTGTTGTTGTGGCGGAGGACTGACACATGGGGTCCAACACGAGAGGCTGTTGTTGTGGCGGAGGACTGACACATGGGGTCCAACACGAGAGGCTGTTGTTGTGGCGGAGGACTGACACATGTGGTCCAACACGAGAGGCTGTTGTTGTGGCGGAGGACTGACACATGGGGTCCAACACGAGAGGCTGGTGTTGTGGCGGAGGACTGACACATGGGGTCCAACACGAGAGGCTGGTGTTGTGGCGGAGGACTGACACATGGGGTCCTACACGAGAGGCTGTTGTTGTGGCGGAGGACTGACACATGGGGTCCTACACGAGAGGCTGGTGTTGTGGCGGAGGACTGACACATGGGGTTCTACACGAGAGGGTGGTGTTGTGGCGGAGGACTGACACATGGGGTCCTACACGAGAGGCTGTTGTTGTGGCGGAGGACTGACACATGGGGTCCTACACGAGAGGCTGGTGTTGTGGCGGAGGACTGACACATGGGGTCCTACACGAGAGGCTGTTGTTGTGGCGGAGGACTGACACATGGGGTCCTACACGAGAGGCTGGTGTTGTGGCGGAGGACTGACACATGGGGTCCTACACGAGAGGGTGGTGTTGTGGCGGAGGACTGACACATGGGGTCCTACACGAGAGGCTGGTGTTGTGGCGGAGGACTGACACATGGGGTCCAACACGAGAGGCTGGTGTTGTGGCGGAGGACTGACACATGGGGTCCTACACGAGAGGGTGGTGTTGTGGCGGAGGACTGACACATGGGGTCCAACTCGAGAGGGTGGTGTTGTGGCGGAGGACTGACACATGGGGTCCAACTCGAGAAGAAGAAACAATGGTACTTAGATATTAGATAATGGGAATCTTGATGAGACTGAATACATAAAAGATTTACGAGTTGTGGTTAGCAGTATTTTGAAGCCAAGACAATAGTGTGTAAGTGTTCGCAATGAAGTGAATAGGATTTTTAGCTTCATATAAAGAAGTAAGGACAATAGGAGTCCTCAGGTTATTCTTCAACTCTATATATCGTTGGTTAAGCCTCATTTAGATTATACTGTTCTGGTCTCCATATTAAAGAATGGATATAAATGCACTGGAAAACGTACAAAGGAGGTTGACGAAGTTGATCCCATGTATCAGAAATCTTCCCTATGAGGATAGACTGAGGGGCCTGAATCTGCACTCTCTAGAAAGACGTAGAATTAGGGGAAAATATGATTGAAGTGTAGAAATGGAAGAAAGAAATAGAGTAAATATAAAGAACGTGTTGAAAATATCTAAGACAGGACTCGCAGTAATGGGTTCAAATTAGACAAGTTCGATTTAGAAAGGGTATGGAAAAGTATTGGTTTGGTAATAGTTGTGGATGAGTAGAGTCACTGAATTGAGAACGTTGTGTAGCTATAAAAAATAGGTTAGACAAATACATATATGAGTGTGGGTGGGTTTTAACCATTGTAACATTATCAACACCTTTACCGTTGTGATGTCACCAAGGTCACAACAGTAAACACGTCAACGTCATCAAGAGCAGGTGAAGAGGGCGGCGTGTTTACACGAGATAACCGGCTTTACACTTGCCTAAATATATGACTTGACCAGCACAGGTGTGATTCACTGTGTTTACTTTATATGATAGATCACCTGGTCTCTCAAGACTGCAGGAGGAAGAAGAGGAAGGAAGAGAAGGAAGAGGAAGGAGCAGGAGGAAGAGGAAGAAGGAGGAGGAGGAGGTGGTGGTTGTGGCGGTAGTAGAGAGAAGGAAGAGAAAGAGGAGGGTGACAGGAAGAGACGAACGAGAAGAAGAAAAAGCAGGAAGAGGATGTTGTTGAGGAAGATGAACGGGGAGAATGAGGAAGAAGCAGGAAGGAAGAGGAGCAGGAAGAAGAGAGCGGAGGAGTAAAGGAAGAGGAAGCATAGGCAGACTGAAGAGTGAGAGTGTTGAAGCAGAAACGAGGGAGATAAAGATTGTCTAGCAGGAAACGGAGAGAAATATTGCGATAATTCTGAGGAAACGACGAAGAGATATGAAAAGTTGATCAATAAAGTAACGAAAAATTAAGAGAAAAAAAAGATTGGCCATGAGTGATCTTGATGCTTTTGAGAGGAGGCTCTTGATCTCAGGTAGCAAAGCAGACCTTCTCTTCCTCGAATCAAACCAGATTACTCATTCCCCAGGTTTAAGCGCTTCCCAAGTATGGCATGATGAACAAAGAATGAACTCGAAAAGAATAATGAACCAAGAATGAAAAAGCATAATGAAGAATTAAGAATAAAAAACAGAATGAAGAACTCAAAATTAAGCCCAGTACAAAGTCTCACTGAACTTAAGAAACAGCTAAGAACTTGACTTAGATCTAATATTAGATGATCAGTTATTCAGAGAACACACTAAGGTCAATGCAAGAGAGGCCAGGACAATAACAGACCGGATTATAAGAACCTTTGAAACCAGACAATGTCAATGATGGCGCTGTACAAATCACTTGTACTCCCACGACTTCAATATACTGTCCTCACGGCGCCTCTCAAGGCAGGAGAGAGAGCAGACCTGGACAGTGTACAGAGGTCGTCTACTGCCCACATTGAATCAATAAATTCTAAACCACTGGCAACACCACAAAGAGCTTGAATTGTTCTCTGTGAACAAAGAACAGCAATGAATGGAAGATGATGTATGGACTGGTCTCAAATCTACGCACTACCATAGCAACATAAAGAACTGGTCTCAAATCTACGCACTACCATAGCAACATAAAGAACTGGTCTCAAATCTACGCACTACCATAGCAACATAAAGAACTGGTCTCAAATCTACGCACTACCATAGCAACATACTTAAAGGACTGGTCACAAATCTACGAACTACCTTAGCGACTTACTGGAGTGTGACATATGGAAGTGTAGAATATAAGTAATGATAATAAGGGTCGCCATGGGCACAATAAGAGAGCACTGTGTCAACATCCGTGGTTCATGAGTCTTCAACCTTGTACCAGCAGATATCTGAAATATTGCTGGAACGAAATCAGAATTTTTAAGGAGAAACCGGATTACTATGCCTAGGTGCCTGATCAGCCAGGCTCTGATAGCGATGGGTCTGCGGGCCGCTAACACCAATAGCCTGGTTGACAGTGGAGGTCAAGAGGGACACCTAGCTTGCGAGGGAAGAAAAAATTGAAACCGGTCACAGGTGTATTACATGTATGTTTACCTTTCATTGGCCAAGCCCTGGATAACCCTATTTGGTTTAGCGCTTTTACATAAACATTGCCGCAACGTAGACATGAGTGCATGTGGGCAAGGATGAGTGTGTGTGTGTGGGGGTGGGGGGGCAAGGATGAGTGTGTGTGTGGGCAAGGATGACTTAAGTCACGATCAATGGCAACAATAAAGACAATTTATTAATACACGTGAAGAGCTAAACTCGCATGGGTCACTAAACGCCAGGAATGGAGACTCGAAGCTCTGAGTGAGGATCGCGGCCATTGATCAGTCAGACTGTTAATATTCCTATGGATACGTGTAAGAAAGTACAGTATTGGTCTCACGGAACGAGTTCAACACCAGTGTAAAGATTGTGTGTGTGTGTCTAATAAGAGTGGCACAGGTGCCTTCACTGGCCCTAGCATCGTAACACCTGAGGCACCATGCTTTACTTAATGAACCTGACTCAGTCTCGCTCCTCCAAAGATTTTATGCAACACTCACTCTTATATATAAATTATAACCTACCTACCTACCTACCTACTTACCTACCTACCTACCTACCTACTTACCTACCTACCTACCTACCTACTTACCTACACACACACACACATGTATCCACTCCAGTGAATACATCCTCCGGGATCGTATTAGCTCGGATATCCTCCTTTTTTCTTCAACTTTGCAAGCTCCTGATGTGTTGATTGCAACACGAAAGGCCTACAGCTATCATTCTACTCCCCCCGTGGTTGTTTTGCATTCTGTATTACGCTCAGTGACCACTTTGTTAGTGAAAATTACTAATCAATCACGTGGCAGCACCTCAATACGTAAAAGCATGCAGACAGAGTCAAGAGATTCAGTTGTTGTTCAGACGAAATATCAGAATGGGGAAGAAATGTGATGTAAGTGACCTTGACCCTGGAATGATTGTTGGTGCCACAGACGGGCTGGTTTGAGTATCTCAGAAACTGTTGATCTACTAGAGTCTCTAGAGTTTACAGAGAATGATGTGATAATGAGAGGTCAGAGGAGAATGACCAGACTGATTCAAGTTGACAGGAAAGTGATAAATAACCGCGCGTTACAAGAGTGGTCTGCGGAAGAGCATCTCTGAACACACAACACGTTGAATCTTGGAGGCTAAAGTGGGCACAGACTCACCAAAACTGGACAATTGAAGATTGGAAAAACGTCGCCTGGTCTGATGAATCACTATTCCTGCTGCGACATGCAGATGGTAGTGTCAGAATTTGGCATAAACCTTTGGCATGTGATGGAATGGGAGATTCACAGCATGATTGTGCAGCAGACTAGTGTACAGCAACTGTGTGATGCTGTCATGTCAACATGGACCAGGATCTCTAAGCAATGTTTCCAGCACCTTGTTGAATCCATGGCACCAAGAATTCAGGCTGTTTTGGGGGCAAGAGAGGCCATACCCAATACAAGAAGCCTGTTCCTAATAAAGTGGCCACTGAGTGTGTACTCGTCTATATATGGTTGCAGGGATCGATTCACATCTCCTGGCCCTGTGTGTGTGTGTGTATTCGCCTAGTTGTGGTTGCAGGGTCGAGTCATAGCTCCTGGCCCCGCTTCTTCACTGGCCGCTCCTAGGTCACTCTTCCTGCTCCATGAGCTTTATCATACCTCTTCTTAAAGCTATGTATCGATCCTGCCTCCATTACATCACTTCCCAGACTATTCCACTTCCTGACAACTCTGTGACTGAAGAAATACTTCCTAACATCCCTGTGATTCATCTGAGTCTTCAACTTCCAACTGTGTCCCCTTGTTGCTGTGTCCCATCTCTGGAACATCCTGTCTCTGTCCACCTTGTCGATTCCTCTCAGTATTTTATATGTCGTTATCATATGACAGGAGAGATAGGGTGGATATCCCTCTCCTCGTAGGACATGCCCCTTAGCTCAGGAGCTAATCTTGTTGCAAACCTTTGCACTTTCTCTAGCTTCCCTACGTGCTTGGCTAAGTGTGGGTTCCAAACTGGTGCTGCATACTCCAGTATGGGCCTAACGTACACAGTGTACAGGGTCCTGAACGAGTCCTTATTGAGATGTCGGAATGCTGTTCTTAGGTTTGCTAGGCGCCCATATGCTGCAGCAGTTATTTGGTTGATGTGCGCCTCAGGAGATGTGCCTGGTGTTATACTCACCCCAAGATCCTTTTCCTTGAGTGAGGTTTGTAGTCTCTGCCCCCCTAGACTGTACTCCGTCTGCGGTCTTCTCTGTCCGTCCCCAATCTTTATGACTTTGCACTTGGTGGGGTTGAACTCCCTTTGCAGTTCTGCCTGGTCCACTTCCGATTGAATTCTTCTCATCAACTTCACATCATCTGCAAACAGGGACACTTCTGAGTCTATTCCTTCCGTCATGTCGTTCACAAATACCAGAAACAGCACAGGTCCTTGGACTGACCCCTGTGGCACCCCGCTCGTCACAGGCGCCCACTCTGACACCTCGCCACGCACCATGACTCGCCGTTATCTTCCTGTCAGGTATTCCCTGATCCACTGCAGTGCCTTCCCTGTTATCCCTGCCTGGTCCTCCAGCTTTTGCACTAATCTCTTGTGTGGAACTGTGTCAAACGCCTTCTTACAATCCAAGAATATGCAATCTACCCACCCCTCTATTTCTTGCCTTACTGCTGTCACCCTGTCATAGAACTCCAGTAGGTTTGTGATGCAGGATTTCCCGTCCCTGAAATCGTGCTCTGTGTGTGTGTGTGTGTGTGTGTGTGTGTGTGTGTGTGTGCCTGCGCGCGCGCGCGTCTACGTGTGCCTAAGACGAAAATGAGCAGCATTAACTTTCAGTGTGTTTACCAAGTAGTGAAGAAGTTTGACAGAGACACATTACTTAAACCTTCCACTTAAGTTGAGTCAGTGAACTGTGTACGTCAGAGGCGTCAGGCGATGCCAGTGTGCACATCAAACACGCAAGGCGATGCCTGTGTGCACATCAAACACGACAGGTGATGCCTGTGTGCACATCAAACACGACAGGTGATGCCTGTGTGCACATCAAACACGACAGGCGATGCCTGTGTGCACATCAAACACGACAGGTGATGCCTGTGTGCACATCAAACACGACAGGCGATGCCTGTGTGCACATCAAACACGACTGGTGATGCCTGTGTGCACATCAAACACGCCAGGCGATGCCTGTGTGCACATCAAACACGACAGGTGATGCCTGTGTGCACATCAAACACGACAGGTGATGCCTGTGTGCACATCAAACACGACAGGCGATGCCTGTGTGCACATCAAACACGACAGGTGATGCCTGTGTGCACATCAAACACGACAGGTGATGCCTGTGTGCACATCAAACACGACAGGCGATGCCTGTGTGCACATCAAACACGACAGGTGATGCCTGTGTGCACATCAAACACGACAGGTGATGCCTGTGTGCACATCAAACACGCCAGGTGATGCCTGTGTGTACTTCAGATCCTTCACGTGTACGTGTAATTTTCATCATGCGAGCGGCGAGTTTTAAGCACGGAAGTAGCGGAGGGTGGGAGGCAGCGGTGTGTGGGAGGCAGCGGTGTGTGGGAGACAGCGGTGTGTGGGAGACAGCGGTGTGTGGGAGACAGCGGTGTGTGGGAGACAGCGGTGTGTGGGAGGCAGCGGTGTGTTGGAGACAGCGGTGTGTGGGAGGCAGCGGTGTGTGGGAGACAGCGGTGTGTGGGAGGCAGCGGTGTGTGGGAGGCAGCGGTGTGTGGGAGGCAGCGGTGTGTGGGAGACAGCGGTGTGTGGGAGGCAGCGGTGTGTGGGAGGCAGCGGTGTGTGGGAGGCAGCGGTGTGTGGGAGGCAGCGGTGTGTGGGAGGCAGCGGTGTGTGGGAGGCAGCGGTGTGTGGGAGGCAGCGGTGTGTGGGAGGGTGAGAGGCAGTGGTATGTGGGAGGGTAGGAGGAAGCGGTGTGTGGGAGGCAGCGTGTAAATTACTCCCAACCTGTGTAATGACAAGCTTCTCAACCTCATGCTAATGTAATTTAGTTTTTTAGCGTCAAATGTTATAAGAGAGAGAGTGTGAAATCTCTTCAACTTCTGGTAGCAATAAATACATTCTTAGCTCTTGTGTTCTATGTTCTTAATTGGTCTTAGTAACTTGTGCTCGTAATAACACCACACTGGCGGTATTTTTATCTTGGTTCTGTAATTCTTATTAATTCTGTAAGGTTTTCATGGTTGGGGGAAGTGGCTAGAATCCTTGCTCTGTTGCAGTGCCTGGGGGAAGTGGCTAGAATCCTTGCTCTGTTGCAGTGCCTGGGGGAAGTGGCTAGAATCCTTGCTCTGTTGCAGTGCCTGGGGGAAGTGGCTAGAATCCTTGCTCTGTTGCAGTGCCTTTGGGAAGTGGCTAGAATCCTTGCTCTGTTTCAGTCCCTGGGGGAAGTGGCTAAAATCCTTGCTCTGTTGCAGTGCCTGGGGGAAGTGGCTAGAATCCTTGCTCTGTTTCAGTGCCTGGGGGAAGTGGCTAGAATCCTTGCTCTGTTTCAGTGCCTGGGGGAAGTGGATAGAATCCTTGCTCTGTTGCAGTGCCTTTGGGAAGTGGCTAGAATCCTTGCTCTGTTTCAGTCCCTGGGGGAAGTGGCTAAAATCCTTGCTCTGTTGCAGTGCCTGGGGGAAGTGGCTAGAATCCTTGCTCTGTTTCAGTGCCTGGGGGAAGTGGCTAGAATCCTTGCTCTGTTGCAGTGCCTTTGGGAAGTGGCTAGAATCCTTGCTCTGTTGCAGTGCCTGGGGGAAGTGGCTAGAATCCTTGCTCTGTTGCAGTGCCTGGGGGAAGTGGCTAGAATCCTTGCTCTGTTGCAGTGCCTGGGGGAAGTGGCTAGAATCCTTGCTCTGTTGCAGTGCCTGGGGGAAGTGGCTAGAATCCTTGCTCTGTTGCAGTGCCTGGGGGAAGTGGCTAGAATCCTTGCTCCGTTGTAGTGCCTGGGGGAAGTGGCTAGAATCCTTGCCCTGTTGCAGTGCCTGGGGGAAGTGGCTAGAATCCTTGCTCTGTTTCAGTGCCTGGGGGAAGTGGCTAGAATCCTTGCTCCGTTGTAGTGCATGGGGGAAGTGGCTAGAATCCTTGCCCTGTTGCAGTGCCTGGGGGAAGTGGCTAGAATCCTTGCTCTGTTGCAGTGCCTGGGGGAAGTGGCTAGAATCCTTGCTCTGTTGCAGTGCCTGGGGGAAGTGGCTAGAATCCTTGCTCTGTTGCAGTGCCTGGGGGAAGTGGCTAGAATCCTTGCTCTGTTGCAGTGCCTTTGGGAAGTGGCTAGAATCCTTGCTCTGTTGCAGTGCCTTTGGGAAGTGGCTAGAATCCTTGCTCTGTTGCAGTGCCTTTGGGAAGTGGCTAGAATCCTTGCTCTGTTGCAGTGCCTGGGGGAAGTGGCTAGAATCCTTGCTCTGTTGCAGTGCCTGGGGGAAGTGGCTAGAATCCATTCTCTTTCTCAATGCGTGTCGTAGGCGACTAAACTAGAATAAGAGGGTTGATTACCCCTTTCGTTTACACATTCACCAGAGGCCTGGTCTGGGAGCGGGCCGCGGGGGCGCTGACCCCCTTCAATTAACCACATTTCAATTACAGAGAGACCAATTAAAAATAAGCTTTAAAATCAAATTTGCTTGAATGTTTGTGAATGAAGTTATGAAGAATGAAGTTACTTTTATTGTTATGAATGAAGGTTTCCGTCAGTGCTTGAAGCAAGAGTTTGACGCACACTAGAAGCACAAGTAACGTTGCACCCAGGCAGTACAAGTAACACTACACCCAGGCAGTACAAGTAACACTACACCCAGGCAGTACAAGTAACACTACACCCAGGCAGTACAAGTAACACTACACCCAAGCAGTACAAGTAACACTACACCCAGGCAGTACAAGTAACACTACACACAGGCAGTACAAGAAACACTACACCCAGGCAGTACAAGTAACACTACACCCAGGCAGTACAAGAAACACTACACCCAGGCAGTACAAGAAACACTACACACAGGCAGTACAAGTAACACTACACCCAGGCAGTACAAGTAACTACACCCAGGCAGTACAAGAAACACTACACCCAGGCAGTACAAGTAACACTACACCCAGGCAGTACAACACTACACACAGGCAGTACAAGTAACACTAAACACAGTAGAAGTAACGCTACACACAGGCAGTACAAGTAACACTACACACAGTACAAATAACAATACACACAGACAGTACAAGTATCACTACACAAAGGCAGTACAAGTAACAATACACCCAGGCAGTACAAGTAACACTACACACAGTATAAGTAACTACACACAGTACAATACTACACACAGTACAAGTAACACTACACACAATACAACACTACACCCAGGCAGTATAAGTAACACTACACACAGTACAACTAACACTACACACAGTATAAGTAACACTACACACAGTATAAGTAACACTACACACAGTATAAGTAACACTACACACAATACAATTAACACTACACACAGTATAAGTAACACTACACACAGTACAATTAACACTACACACAGTACAATTAACACTACACACAGTATAAGTAACACTACACACAGTACAATTAACACTACACACAGTATAATTAACACTACACACAGTACAAGTAACACTACACACAGTACAAGTAACACTACACACAATACAAGTAACACTACACACAATACAAGTAACACTACACACAATACAAGTAACACTACACACAATACAATTAACACTACACACAGTATAAGTAACACTACACACAGTACAATTAACACTACACACAGTATAAGTAACACTACACACAGTACAATTAACACTACACACAATACAAGTAACACTACACACAGTATAAGTAACACTACACACAGTACAATTAACACTACACACAATACAAGTAACACTACACACAATATAAGTAACACTACACACAATACAAGTAACACTACACACAATACAAGTAACACTACACACAGGCAGTGTCTTGGAAACACAAGAAGTCTAATGATATTTTTTTTTTCACGACCGCAATGCTCGCCTCATTTTTTCCTTGCCAGAGAAGAATTAGCTGATAAGCCGCCCTCGTTGTCAGTGTTGGCTGCCACCCTCGTTGTCAGTGTTGGCTGCCACCCTCGTTGTCAGTGTTGACTGCCACCCTCGTTGTCAGTGTTGGCTGCCACCCTCGTTGTCAGTGTTGGCTGCCACCCTCGTTGTCAGTGTTGACTGCCACCCTCGTTGTCAGTGTTGGCTGCCACCCTCGTTGTCAGTGTTGACTGCCACCCTCGTTGTCAGTGTTGACTGCCACCCTCGTTGTCAGTGTTGACTGCCACCCTCGTTGTCAGTGTTGACTGCCACCCTCGTTGTCAGTGTTGGCTGCCACCCTCGTCAATGTTGACTGCCACCCTCGTTGTCAGTGTTGACTGCCACCCTCGTTGTCAGTGTTGGCTGCCACCCTCGTTGTCAATGTTGACTGCCACCCTCGTTGTCAATGTTGACTGCCACCCTCGTTGTCAATGTTGACTGCCACCCTCGTTGTCAGTGTTGGCTGCCACCCTCGTTGTCAATGTTGACTGCCACCCTCGTTGTCAATGTTGACTGCCACCCTCGTTGTCAATGTTGACTGCCACCCTCGTTGTCAATGTTGACTGCCACCCTCGTTGTCAGGGTTGACTGCCACCCTCGTTGTCAGGGTTGACTGCCACCCTCGTTGTCAGGGTTGACTGCCACCCTCGTTGTCAGGGTTGACTGCCACCCTCGTTGTCAGGGTTGACTGCCACCCTCGTTGTCAGGGTTGACTGCCACCCTCGTTGTCAGGGTTGACTGCCACCCTCGTTGTCAGGGTTGACTGCCACCCTCGTTGTCAGGGTTGACTGCCACCCTCGTTGTCAGGGTTGACTGCCACCCTCGTTGTCAGGGTTGACTGCCACCCTCGTTGTCAGGGTTGACTGCCACCCTCGTTGTCAGGGTTGACTGCCACCCTCGTTGTCAGGGTTGACTGCCACCCTCGTTGTCAGGGTTGACTGCCACCCTCGTTGTCAGGGTTGACTGCCACCCTCGTTGTCAGGGTTGACTGCCACCCTCGTTGTCAGGGTTGACTGCCACCCTCGTTGTCAGGGTTGACTGCCACCCTCGTTGTCAGGGTTGACTGCCACCCTCGTTGTCAGGGTTGACTGCCACCCTCGTTGTCAGGGTTGACTGCCACCCTCGTTGTCAGGGTTGACTGCCACCCTCGTTGTCAGGGTTGACTGCCACCCTCGTTGTCAGGGTTGACTGCCACCCTCGTTGTCAGGGTTGACTGCCACCCTCGTTGTCAGGGTTGACTGCCACCCTCGTTGTCAGGGTTGACTGCCACCCTCGTTGTCAGGGTTGACTGCCACCCTCGTTGTCAGGGTTGACTGCCACCCTCGTTGTCAGGGTTGACTGCCACCCTCGTTGTCAGGGTTGACTGCCACCCTCGTTGTCAGGGTTGACTGCCACCCTCGTTGTCAGTATTGACTGCTGAAACTGCAGGGAAGTGGCTGGAAGTTTGGGTCTTTTGTTTGGGTATGGGCACGTATTGTTTGTGGGCACTTACTTACACTTTACTTAGGGTTGTACTTGCGCCGCTGTCTTCTTCAGTCGAATTCTGGTAAATGTAACACTGGATTCAATAGAAGTGTTGCTGTTGTCTTTGTGGGAGATTAGCTCCAGCTCCTGGCTTCACCTGGTAAAATTTAATTGACCAAATTAGTTGGTTATAAGCTCTTTTGGTAGCCTTATATTTTTGTATCTATGAAATTCACCTCGTCTACGTGCGGCCAGCAGTAACAGCCTAGTTGATCAGGCCCTGATCCACCGGGAGGCCTGGTCATGGTGGTGTTGTGCCAGACAAGTGTCGGAATCCAAGATATGCAATACTAGCAAGTTGCATACCTTTGAGCTGCTGTGCTAATTGCTCTTTTCTTATTTGTGAGTCATTACTGCAGCTTGTCACTGTCCTCGTGCAACTGTTCAGTCTTCATACATTTGCAACTGCATTATAAATTTAGCATTAAAAACCACCAGTGAAATAAAGGACTCTGTTCTCTCTATTAAATTTGTTATACATTAGAAATTTTAATATTTTTAGTACTGAAGCTTGGAGTACTGTACTTGTTACTCACACAAGTTTCATTAACTTGTACATATTTAGATTAAACTCTAGCAGCCACTTGCTTTACCCCGTGTAACTAAGTATAAGTCTTCCTGGAGGCTTCGGTGCCCTCTTCTGTTTCTCTTCTTGAGGGTTTCGTATCTGCAAACTGACAGGCATATGATGCGAACCCATCTGACGGATTATTTACATATATCTGGAAAAGTAGTGGTCCTAGTACTGAATTTTGGGAGACGCCACTTTTTACTTTAAATCCAAATTGACACTTCCCCAACTTTCTTTGTTTCAGGTACTCTTTGATCTACCTTATGACCGTTCCATTTATCCCTGCTTGTGGATAAGTCTTTGGTGGGGAACAATGCCAGGTACTTTCTTGCAGCTCAGGAAGATGCAATGCACCCATCTTTCTTTATCTCGGTAACTGTCACTGAACTCTAGACGGTTGCTAGGAAAGGATCTTCCATCTCTGACGTCATGTTGATTTTCAGTGATGATACAAAGTACTCCAGTGTCCTGCTTACAGTCTACCTCAACTTTAGGAAGGATGCAAATCAGTGATACTGGTCTGTAGTGCATTGCCTTCTGTCTCTTCCCTATCTTTTAAGCATTGAGATTATATTAGACAGCATTCAGTTATCAGGTAGTTGTCCCGTCTGTAGTAACTTGAAGATCTTCGCTACAGACTCATATAGTGCTTCTGCTCCTTAGTAACCAAGGAACTATGCTCCTTCCCAGTGCAGTGACCAGTTCCTTTACTGTCTTTACTTCTTTCTCTATCATTCATATTTTTTCTGTCGGTGTTACTAAGTTATCTGGCATCATTGTTCTTCCTCTATGAATGTCTCAGCAATTTTTTTCTCGAGATTTTCTCATCTCTCTCTCGTTTACTATCAGTAGTCCTTCCTTCTCCAGTCTTATCACGTGTGTGTGTGTGTGTGTGTGTGTGTGTGTTTTCTATACGCTCACAGGTTTAACAATAGCAAAGGGGGGCGGCAGACTCAGCTCTGAGGAGAGCAACATTGCTAAGACTTATACAAAGTCGATTAAGATTTGAGTTAAGTGTATCTTGCTAATGAAGTTGTCAGCTGCAGCCAGCGTGCCGGTGGAAGCCCAGGGTATTGTGATGGTGTCAGCCCAGGGTATTGTGATGGTGTCAGCCCAGGGTTTTGTGATGGTGTCAGCCCAGGGTTTTGTGATGGTGTCAGCCCAGGGTTTTGTGATGGTGTCAGCCCAGGGTTTTGTGATGGTGTCAGCCCAGGGTTTTGTGATGGTGTCAGCCCAGGGTTTTGTGATGGTGTCAGCCCAGGGTTTTGTGATGGTGTCAGCCCAGGGTTTTGTGATGGTGTCAGCCCAGGGTTTTGTGATGGTGTCAGCCCAGGGTTTTGTGATGGTGTCAGCCCAGGGTTTTGTGATGGTGTCAGCCCAGGGTTTTGTGATGGTGTCAGCCCAGGGTTTTGTGATGGTGTCAGCCCAGGGTTTTGTGATGGTGTCAGCCCAGGGTTTTGTGATGGTGTCAGCCCAGGGTTTTGTGATGGTGTCAGCCCAGGGTTTTGTGATGGTGTCAGCCCAGGGTTTTGTGATGGTGTCAGCCCAGGGTTTTGTGATGGTGTCAGCCCAGGGTTTTGTGATGGTGTCAGCCCAGGGTTTTGTGATGGTGTCAGCCCAGGGTTTTGTGATGGTGTCAGCCCAGGGTTTTGTGATGGTGTCAGCCCAGGGTTTTGTGATGGTGTCAGCCCAGGGTTTTGTGATGGTGTCAGCCCAGGGTTTTGTGATGGTGTCAGCCCAGGGTATTGTGATGGTGTCAGCCCAGGGTATTGTGATGATGTCAGCCCAGGGTATTGTGATGATGTCAGCCCAGGGTATTGTGATGATGTCAGCCCAGGGTATTGTGATGATGTCAGCCCAGGGTATTGTGATGATGTCAGCCCAGGGTTTTGTGTTGGTGTCAGCCCAGGGTATTGTGATGGTGTCAACCCAGGGTATTGTGATGGTATCAACCCAGGGTATTGTGATGGTGTCAACCCAGGGTATTGTGATGGTGTCAGCCCAGGGTATTGTGATGGTGTCAGCCCAGGGTATTGTGATGATGTCAGCCCAGGGTATTGTGATGATGTCAGCCCAGGGTATTGTGATGATGTCAGCCCAGGGTTTTGTGTTGGTGTCAACCCAGGGTATTGTGATGGTGTCAACCCAGGGTATTGTGATGGTGTCAGCCCAGGGTATTGTGATGGTGTCAGCCCAGGGTATTGTGATGGTGTCAGCCCAGGGTATTGTGATGGTGTCAGCCCAGGGTATTGTGATGGAGATTCTGGCCCAACCACAACAAACCAGGTCCACCAGTGAACCGCAACAAACCAGGTCCACCAGTGAACCGCAACAAGCCAGGTCCACCAGTGAACCGCAACAAACCAGGTCCACCAGTGAACCACAACATACCAGGTCCACCAGTGAACCACAACAAACCAGGTCCACCAGTGAACCACAACAAACCAGGTCCACCAGTGAACCACAACATACCAGGTCCACCAGTGAACCACAACATATCAGGTCCACCAGTGAACCACAACATACCAGGTCCACCAGTGAACGACAGAAAATAAAGTTTTCCAGTAGGCCACTAGATGCAGTTCCCTGGATCAAGAGCCACCACACAGTCATAACACTGTGTAGGAGAGAGGCGAGAGAGACCTGGAGGCAATTGTGTAAGGTCTTGAGGTTACTGTCCTAATCAATCAGACTGTTGGTATCAACTGCATTGCAACCCATGGTAGGCACCAAAGCCTGGCTGGTCAACAGCTAACTTCAGAAACATAAAAATGTTGACATGAATTGTATAAAGCTACAACATTCTGTTACACTAACAGCCGGATTTATACAGGCTGTAATACACACTAGTAGAATGTGCAGAGAACATTTACTGGCAACATTCAGTCCCTCAAGCACATAAATTATTGTGAATGTTTATGAATTGTGAATGTTTTGTATCAAATTATATTTCATGGTGGCAGGAAAAGAATTGCATTATTTACAGGTGGGAAATGCTGGAGGCTCTGGTGGTGTGGGAGCTTCAATTATAATCTAATGATTTTTAACTAAAAATGCTATAATTTTAGAAGAAAAATTGAAATTTACTAGAAATGCTTGAAAAATATAAAAAATATGAATATACTGTGAGATATCACAGTCAACTTACACAGTAAACTGTACACTGTCGAGTGTAGAGTGTGTGACATGGGGATAATTCAGTGAGCATTGATGGTTCAAGGATGTTTAATATCTCTATACAAATGGAAGTAAAATTACCATTAAACTCCTGTGTTCAGGGTGAACATGATCAGTTCTTGCAAACCGTTCTTGATCACTCCTTAACTGTCTTCAACCAGTTCCTTTAAACAGTTCCTGATCACCTAGGCTGTGGTGGCTACGTTCTGATGCGAGCTGCAAACATCAGCAGTTTAACTGATCAAGCTGTCAGAGAGGAAGTTACAAGGGTTAAGTTCCATAGAAGAATTTAAAGTTTACTTGAACTTCAAGTTACGAGGGTTAATATCCATGTTAGAACCTCAAGTTAGTTTGAAGATCCAGACAACCTCTCCTCAGTATTCCCAGACTTGCCCATCAGGTGGGCAAGTGAAGATTATTATCTATAAACAAACATTAAAACTTAACTCATAGTTAGATTTCAAGTTCCAGAAACACGAAACGAACCGTGAAATATGGAAATAAAGTTCCTGGAGGGTTCTTGAACCACATGGGCAGACTGGAACTCTTATAACCATATGACAGACTGGAAGCTCTCTTGAATCATACGACAGACTGGAAACTCTCTCGAACCACAGACTGGAATCTCTCTTGAACCACATGACAGACTGGAAATTCTTGAACCACATGGCAGTCTGGAAATTCTTGAACCACATGACAGACTGGATGACAGTTAAGCACAGTGGCCAAGTGACCATAATGTTGACCACATACTTTGCATTTAGGTTGATCGTCATCTCCTAGTCAAAGCCTGGTTACTACATCATTAGTTTGTTTACATTCCAAGGGGCTCCGTAATGCCCATCTATGTTCATAGTGATTTACAGATCTACTCAAGTCTTCTAACTGTATTCTTAAGACATTCGGAATAATTTACTTCTACCTTATTATTTCTAATTCTAGATATAGATACATCCTATTTATATTCTACATTTACCTTCGGGTTACTATCTTTAGGTAATTTATTAACGTTGTCTTGTAGTTATGAAATCCATAAGAATTGTACATGAAAATTCCATATTCCGATTTTTAATATTTGTATCTAGCTTCTCCATTGTGCATGTGGTTAGAGTTATGTGAGTGAAGAGTCTTCAGTGATGACACAGAATCAGTAATAATTACAGACGAAGCTCTGTTTCATAAGTTAGCTTTAGCGCAGTTAGGATGGCAAACTATTCAATCTGCAGTGTAGACGCTCAGTTATTAATTCTTATGTCTAACTCAACATAATTGCTATCGTTCTTATCTAGTGAGGTGACAACAAGAGCAGATGCAGCCCTGCCAGTACACTCCTGCTAAGATCCATCACTGTATATAACTTGTGATATCTTCTTACTAACAGTTAAGCGAGAAATTTCTTAAGCAGTTGCCTTTGAAGTGTTTTAAGGAAGGGATTACTAGTGATGAGCTTCTTGCCAGAGACTTTAAGGGACGTAATATATATTTTTTAATTGTCATATTTTTTTTTTTTTTGTGGGAGTATATATGAAAAAAATGACTTAAGTTTCATTGAGGTTTGGTTAATTTTTTTTTTTTGCAGTGTCGCCATACTTGAAAATATTTGCCATGCCAAAAGTGGTTTTATTGGCTTGTGATAAAACATTAGAAATGGATGTTTTGGTGATTAAAAAAAATAATTTATTTTTTCCACTTCCCCAAAAAATAATATAGGGAAGCTGCAATTTTTTTTTTCTAAATATCAGACCTGACCTCTCCCCCCACCCTTACACAAATAAAAAAGAATGGAAGGTTATTGTTAATAGTTACCCCTAGGCTTGTATGAATGAATGAACGAGTGTAGGTAAGACCCCAATGGGGTGAGAGGGGAAGACGGGACAGGGGAAGAAGTGTTGTAGAGGAGTGTCTTGAGTCGTAGAGAAAGTGCCATGGCTTAACCCAGCAGCTGAACACTCGTGGGGCAGAACAGATAACAGCAGCAGCAGACTATGCTAGCAGCAGACAAATGCACATCGGAAGTCTGTATAAGAATGGCTGCTGAGTTTGTAGTGCAAGACTCATTAAGAATGGTTCATAAACAGGAACTGGGGATCAGTAAACAACCAAGTGATTTACCAGAGTCCAGCTTCAACATCCCAGCAGATTTTTCAATAACGAAATATCCATAAGGTTTTTGAGAGAGTGGCTGTATTTATGAGTGTAGGCCTATGGAAAGTTAGTTGCTTTTTGAAGTTCCCCCAGTAATATCCGTTGTAATATCTGGAGGCGAAAAAATATATTTCAGTATTTTTCTTAGCCCCAAAAAATCCATGTCATTGCTTTATCACATAGCATAGCCAATGTTCGAAACTTAGTTTTAGTTATTTTTATCTAAATGAAAGAAATAGGACAATGAAAACAAAACAAAAAGACGATAATAATTCCTTAAGATGATATTAAATGGCCACAACTTGCATGGAGGACGTGAACTGCTCTTCTTGTCTACAGTGATACACAAATAACCAGTAAATGGGAAAAAGAACCTTAGGACGACGTATCGGTCCGACTTGGGCCATTTACAAGTCGGTCTAAGTCGGACCGAAACGTCGTCACAAGCTCCTCTCTCCTATGTGCGGATTATTTGTATATTGTTCCAGTCACTGTATTGTGCCTTTTTGTTCCTTACAGTGGTACAGTTCATGCAGGTTATATTATTATAAAAAGGAAAGGCTATACCTATAAGGGTCATACAGTAGTACAGGTTATAAAACTTAATAAAACTGCAGTTTTTCACAACACATTTAGATGTGTGTGTATTTCCTTGTAGACGTTTAGTAAGATTCACAGTATCTGGTTCATTTCTTAACATTCCAATACCAAGTATTAATCTCAATTATTCTATCACTGATACAAGGAACACCAAGTTTCTTCCTCATATTAGGGACCTTGTTAATTTAAGGACAGCCAAGAATAATTAGGGATTAATATAGGCTATTTATATTAGTCTCACTATTCCCACATTAACACCTCACTTGGGGTTGTAGCCAGCAACATTTCTACGAGCATTAGTCTGCCGTTGCATTTCCTATTTCCTAAACCCATTAGGGTATTAGTGGTAGTATACCTGGAAGGTGTTCTGGGGGTCAACGCCCCTGTGGCCCTGTCCATGATCAGGCCTCGCGAAGGATCAGGGTCTGATCACCCAGGCTGTTACTGTTTACGCAAAGGTTTATGGAGTTTTATTTATGAGGTCATTAGTTTTTATTAAAGTAAGCAGTATTATCACTTTTTCCTAGTTTATACATTTACAGTCTAGACTTAAGAAGGGTAGAACTGTTTAACCCACTAAGAAAAGTGCTCACATTGCTTTTGCCTAAGTTCTTGATTTGGGTTTCTAGCATTTGTTAGTGCAACTTGGCAGGTTCTGAATAATTCTGGAGTTCTACAGTCACGACGTTCTTTCCCAGTCCTTCTAGCAACATGAGTTGTGTAATTGTGGATAATATAGTGCTTATGATGGTGGTGTTGACATGAACTGTGGAGGATCCATGTCTGCTTATGATGGTGGTGTTGACATGAACTGTGGAGGATCCATGTCTGCTTATGATGGTGGTGTTGACATGAACTGTGGAGGATCCATGTCTGCTTATGATGGTGGTGTTGACATGAACTGTGGAGGATCCATGTCTGCTTATGATGGTGGTGTTGACATGAACTGTGGAGGATCCATGTCCTCTGATTCTGTTCCCTTAAACTGGGAGTGAGTTATCAATGGTGCCAACTATATCATTAAATATTTTTGTTCCACTGGGCTGACAATTCTTACACCAATGATCGTAACAGTCACTGACCTCGTCTCTATGATCTGAGTTAAGAATAACTTTCGCAAAACTAAGGAGACCGTTTCTCACTGGCGGCAGAACTGGTCACAGCAGAAATTCTGCCGAAATAAAACTACTCATGCTTTACGAATTTTCAGTCACTGATGATACAAAACTCGTCTTCTTAATTCTGCCGATTATTATTATTATTATAATCAAATAGTTAATTCTGCCGAGGATGGTAGAGAGTTAAGGTAATTTACTTTCGTTTAACATTTGCCTTGTTTACGGTTTCGTAACAACAAATTTGGGATTGCAAAACAAATAACTAAAATTTAAAGTCTTTACTAGTAAAGTGGTTTGATATTATATATATGTATATAAAGTTACGACAATTGACATAAAATAAGGATTTTAACTCTTACACATCTCTTGGTACGTACATTATATATAACTTCATTAGCTATAAAGATAAATTTCAACCAGCATATTAATATTGATAAATCAACCTTATAAGTTCGGACTCTGTACTATCTTCACCAATTATCTCAACCACAAAGTAACCTACAATGGTTACCAAGACTTATTCAGTAAGCTGAACCATTAATTCACCAGAGTATGCAAGAACTCCAGTGACAGACTTGAGAAAGGAAATCAAGGACCGAGGAGGGGATTCGCTATGTCTCCCATGAGAGGTCAGCGAGTAACTGCCTGAGGTCAACCCCCACAGCCCAAACATTGGGTGTGATGACGTTGACACAGTGGTACGGCAGACACCGGCAGGTAAACCAGTGAGCCCATAGTTAGCAAACAATTTCCCTTGTGGAGAGCCAACCACAACTCTCACATAAAATATAAATGCTGCATCCTACCTAAGACATAGCTAAATCAAATAATAGTATAAAGTAAGATATTTTCGTTTTAGCTAATAACGGAAATATCTCAAATATACAATTATGATAATAAAATATACACAATATTAAAAATACAAAAATGTTTAAACAGATTAGTTCAGGATCCGCAACAATTGAATGCGGAAATGATGCTTAAAAATGCAAACTGCCTCTATTTACAAAGCTGTGGAGTCAGTGTGGTCGCTGTTATCGGTGACCTGGTGAGGCAGGAACTGTACAAGGGAAAGGACTCTTGATTTAAGGGGCAAGTCAGTTCCCCTGTCTTCTAATATGTTATTTTTCCTCTATAATCCACCCTATCCATAATTACTATCGCATTTGCTTTGTCTGCTTTCGTATGGTGAAGTCCATATGAAATTGTGTTGTAGAGGTGTGAGCAAAGTTCACACCTCTACAACACAATTGTCCTCAAAGATTTGTTAAGTTATACCATGAATTAAGGAAAGATCCTGGACTTCACCTTACGAAACAGACAAAGTAAATGCGACAGTAATTATGGACAAGGTAGATTATAGAGGAAAAATTAACATAATAGTATTAGGAAAGAGGGGAACTGACGCGCCTCTTAAACTAACAATGCGTAATTATATAAACCACATATATAGTTTCCTACAGCTACAGTGCGTAAGTGTATACAAAATGCAATTTCCTTCAGCCAGTCGATTGTTATGGTCATATTCCACGGAACGGGATGGGTTTGAACCTATGGCGACTGCGTCTTTTTACTGCAGGACAGCTGGCCCATTGGCTTATGCACAGACCTGGAGTTTTGCGACTCACTTGCCATGGGTTGAAACCCCGCCCGTTCCCTGGTTTGTTTACAGTCGTGTTATTACGATTTCATGAGTTGTTATCGTCGTATTCATCTCACACACACACACACACACACACACACACACACACACACACACACACACACACACACACACACACACACACACACACAAAAAAAAAAAAAAAAAAAGCTGGATGTGCTGAGTCAGTAGTTACCTGCGTACTTGGATGTGCTGAGTCAGTAGTTACCTGCGTACTTGGATGTGCTGAGTCAGTAGTTACCTGCGTACTTGGATGTGCTGAGTCAGTAGTTACCTGCGTACTTGGATGTGCTGAGTCAGTAGTTACCTGCGTACTTGGATGTGCTGAGTCAGTAGTTACCTGCGTACTTGGATGTGCTGAGTCAGTAGTTACCTGCGTACTTGGATGTGCTGAGTCAGTAGTTACCTGCGTACTTGGATGTTGAGTCATGAGTTACCGCGTACTTGGATGTGCTGAGTCAGTAGTTACCTGCGTACTTGGATGTGCTGAGTCAGTAGACCTGCGTACTTGGATGTGCTGAGTCAGTAGTTACCTGCGTACTTGGATTGCTGAGTCAGTAGTTACCTGCGTACTTGGATGTGCTGAGTCAGTAGTTACCTGCGTACTTGGAGTGCTGAGTCAGTAGTTACCTGCGTACTTGGATGTGCTGAGTCAGTAGTTACCTGCGCACTTGGGTGTGCTGAGTCAGTAGTTACCTGCGTACTGGATGGCTGAGTCAGTAGTTACCTCGTACTTGGATGTGCTGAGTCAGTAGTTACCTGCGTACTTGGATGTGCTGAGTCAGTAGTTACCTGCGTACTTGGATGTGCTGAGTCAGTGTTACCTGCGCACTTGATGCGCTGAGTCAGTAGTTACCTGCGTACTTGGATGCGCTGAGTCAGTAGTTACCTGCGTACTTGATGCGCTGAGTCGTAGTTACCTGCGCACTTGATGTGCTGAGTCAGTAGTTACCTGCGTACTTGGATGCACTGAGTCAGTAGTTACCTGCGTACTGGATGTGCTGAGTCAGTAGTTACCTGCGTACTTGGATGTGCTGAGTCAGTAGTTACCTGCGTACTTGGATGTGCTGAGTCAGTAGTTACCTGCGTACTTGGATGCGCTGAGTCAGTAGTTACCTGCGCACTTGGATGTGCTGAGTCAGTAGTTACCTGCGCACTTGGATGCGCTGAGTCAGTAGTTACCTGCGTACTTGGATGCACTGAGTCAGTAGTTACCTGCGCACTTGGATGCGCTGAGCCAGTAGTTACCTGTCTATCGACAAGTGGCTTTGACAAGTGTCAACCAGCCCCAGTCCAGCGTCTTGTTACTCGTCTTCCCCAATGTTCATAGTCCTCTCCTTCCTCCTACTTCCTCATCTACTTCTCCATCACCTCTTGTGTCAACTCCTCTTGCAGTTCCCCCTCAAGGGTTCAGAACCATCCATCCAGTGAGTTGACAGTCAGAGGGGAACCTCCGTTAATGTCTGCCTCATCAACGATACACTAAGAGATTCTCTGAGAGAAAAACATGACGGTCGACAGTAAGAGGGAAGCAGCAGCAACGGCAGAAGCAATGGCAGAAGCAGCAGCAGCAGCAACGGCAGAAGCAGCAGCAACAGCAGCAATGGCAGAAGCAGCAGCAGCAGCAACTGCAGAAGCAGCAGCAGCAGCAATGGCAGAAGCAGCAGCAGCATCAATAACAGCAGAAACAGCAATAACAGCAGAAGCAGAAGCAGCAGCAACAGCAGAATCAGCAGCAGCAGAAGTAGCCACAGCAGCAACAGCAATAACAGCCGCATTAGAAGCAGCAGCATAAGCAGCAACAATAACAGCAGCAACAAAAGCATAAGCAACTGGAGCAGCAATAACAACAGGAACAGTATAAAAAGCAGCAGCAGTAGCAATAACAGCGTCAACAGCACTACTAGCTCTAGACGCAGCAACTGCAGTAGCACAGCAGGAGCAGCAGCAGCAGTTCCTACAGTAGCACCACATCTATCAACACTCTCAGCATCAGCAATAACAACATTAACTTGCACGTCAGGATTGTACTCTAACAGCCAGTTTCCTGAATACATTTTCTGCCTGTTTCAGTAATCCTGCGTCTCTATCCTCTATATTTAATTATCTGAGTGTGTTGTCTGATTTATTGTGTATCATCACTTCTGATTTTCAAGGCACTCAGACAACCAATATAATCCTCGGTAAGATCCTAGTGCCTAGTTTTAACACTATCCTTCGTGGGTTCCAATCCTACACGTTCAGTAAGATGGTTCACAATCCTACACGTTCAGTGAGGGGTTCACAATCCTACACGTTCAGTGAGGGGTTCACAATTCTACACGTTCAGTTAGATGATTAGCAATCCTACACGTCCTGTGAGATCACAACTTCACGTACAGGAGTTCAGGATCTCAACGAGAGGGTCAGGATCCTCAACGTGCAGGAGGGTCCAGATCCTCAACGTGCAGTGAGGGGGTTCAGGATCCTCAACGAGTGAGGGGTTCAGGTCCTCAACGTGCTGGGGTTCAGACCCTCAACGTGCAGTGAGGGGGTTTAGAATCCTCCAACGTCAGGAGGGTCAGACCTCAACGCAGTGAGGGGGTTCGGGAATCCTCAACGTGCGTGAGGGGGTTTCAGGATCCTCAACGTGCAGTGAGGGGGGTTCAGGATCCTCAACGTGCAGTGAGGGGGGTTCAGGATCCTCAACGTACAGTGAGGGGGGTTCAGGATTTTCAACGTACAGTGAGGGGGGTTCAGGATCCTCAACGTACAGTGAGGGGGTTCAGAATCCTCCACGTTCAGTAGAGGGTTCAGATCCTCCACGTACAGTTAGAAGGTTCAGAATCCTCCACGTACAGTTAGGGGTTCACAATCCTCCACGTACAGTAAAGGATTCACAATCCTCCACGTACAGTGAGGGAGTTCACAATCCTCCACGTACAGTGAGGGGTTCACAATCCTTCACGTACAGTGAGGGGGTTCACAATCCTCCACGTACAGTGAGGGGGTTCACAATCCTCCACGTAGAATGATGGGGTTCACAATCCTCCACGTACAGTGAGGGGGTTCACAATCCTCCACGTACAGTGAGGGAGTTCACAATCCTCCACGTACAGTGAGGGAGTTCACAATCCTCCACGTACAGTGAGGGAGTTCACAATCCTCCACGTACAGTGAGGGAGTTCACAATCCTCCACGTACAGTGAGGGAGTTCACAATCCTCCACGTACAGTGAGGGGTTCACAACTGTGGGGTTTCAATCTTGCCAGTGACTCAATTAATCTTTCAAGGGGAAACTATCCATTTTTTTTTTTTTTTGAGAATTCTCAACACAATTTTTCCATCTGTGTTTTCTTGATTAATTTCTGCAACAATGGTGGTGGGTCAGCAGTGTTGATGCACCAGTCTTTGAGGACCAGAAACACAGCTGTTACATGACCAGAAACACAGCTGTTACATAGCAGGTGTTGTGCTCTGCCACCGTTACCATCATTGTCTCGTGGCTTAATAATAATAAAAATAAGTGGTAATACTATAACTGATATAACAATAAATAGTAATATAACTAGTAGTATAACAATATAGTAATACGAAATCCGATAATATAACATTAGTAATATAATAATAACTGGTAATATAACAATAATAGTAATAATAATAGTAACTGATAATATAATAATATAGTAATATAACTGATAATGTAATAAACTAATGTAATAACAATCTGCTAACACCCAAGTACCTACCTACTGCTAAGTGAACAGGGGCAGCAGGTATAAGGAAACATACCCAACGCTTCACCCGTGCCGGGGATCGATCCCAGGACCCTTAATGTGTGAGCCTGTCGGCTATACGTAATCACCAGACAACGGAAATTTAATCCGTGAAATAAGGATTAAAGTATACACAGAAATAAATAAACTTGACGGAGTATACAGTCGGGCCCCGTTTATACAGCAGGTTAGGTTCTGAGCTACTGCTGTAAAGCTAAAATCGCTGTAAAGTGAAACAGCCTTTCAAATGCATATAAAAGCCTAATAACATGTTTACACAATCATATATTTTATTTCAAAATATTTTCATCCTTATCTTATAGTGAGCGGTGAATGTATTTACTGTAGGAAGTCTGAATAACTGAAGAATATTTGTAACTTAAAACAGCTGCATTAGCGAAACATTGTTAGGAAAAGCGCTGTAAAGCGGGACCCTCTTGTACCGCCAAATGGGGGTAGCCAGTACTGCTAGAACAAGGCTGGTAATTAATACTGGGCTGGTGTTTACACTGTGTTAATCTCACCTTTAAGTATCTTTGCAATAAAAGTTATTTTCTATTTTCCGCCAGATTACCTTCTTGTAATGAATTGTTTGCCCTAGGCCGGCTAGGATAGGCAGGGCATGGATTGGGGAAGGATAGGGCAGGAGATATATTGGGGTAGGATAGGGCAGGGGATAGATAGGTAAAGAATAGAGGAGCGAGCAGGAGGTATACAGTAAGAGACAGACAAGACAGAATAACTGATTCTGTACTTTATATATTGAGAAAATGTTGGTGTTATATAGTGACGAGTGACACTTGTCATAGTGACGAGTGACACTTGTCACAGTGACGAGTGACACTTGTACCGATTGTCACTGTGTAAACATGTGAAGCATAATGTTATATTTACGTTTTTTTAACGTTTTATTATGTCATAATTGGTTATTTTTTTAACTAATGGACAACCTAATCTAATATAGCCTAACGTAACCTCACCTAACTTAGTCTAACCTAATCTAACTCAACCTAACCGAGAAATTCATTGCAAACCGCGAAAAAATATATAGATGATTGTGGGGATTAAGAGGTGAAGCAGCGAGGCAGGGCGACAAAGAAGAAACACTTTCACCATCATTCACTCATTTGCCGCATATATGTCATATTTTACACTTAAGAGTGAAGTTCATGGCTAGTGTAGCAGGTGAACTCTCAGGGTATATATATATATATATATATACATCCAGCTTTGTGTGTATTTACTGAGATATATATACATCTGGGTGTATTTGCACTGAGATATACACACCTCTGGGAGTATATATTCCGAGATACACACTGAGGTACACATTCCTCTGAATGTATATGGACGCATACACACTCAGAGGCACACATACACCTCTGAGTGTATACACTTTATTAAACACAGTTAATCAGTGCTGGCCAGGTATACACTTACAGTCATTACAGTAATATCGTTGAAATATGCAAATTCTGAAATATTTGGCCATTTTTATGCAATTAAGAAAACTAACTTGTCAAATTATATTTGAATTATACGAACTATTGTATTTTTTATATATATAACTTTTTTTTATTACATATACTGTTGTATATTTTATCGCAGCGGCTACATGATTATTGGTGCAGCACTGTATTTATCTTACTGTATTTACTTTGTTGTACTTAATGTATTTATTGTGGTGTATTTCCTGTATTGTTTATCTTTATGTTGCTGAATTTATCCTGCTGCATTTGCTGTATTTTCCTGTATTTCATTGTATTCACCTTGTATTTATTTTGTTGTATTTCACTTGTCATTTTCTCGTATTAATGTAGCTGTATTTATGTTTACCTGGAGATTACCTGGAGAAAGTTCCAGGGGTCAACGCCCATGCGGCCCGGTCTGTAACCCGGTCTGTGAATTTTGGGAGCATCTGATACCAAGGTCACAGCAACATCAGATACCAAGGTGTTGCACATGTGTCTTACTCATCACCTTGTTGATATTGTTTACCTTGACAGTTTCATACCTGTCTGACACAACATTAACCTCACCTGGTTCTTGGTCCTATTATCTTCACAACATACGTAAGTGATCTCGAGGTTGGCTTAACATCTAAGGTAAGAAAATCTGTGGAAAGTGCAGCATCCAGAGGAGATTGAGTATTCAGGGTGATCTGGAAAGACTGATGCTGTGGTCTGAGGCCTGGAAGATGCATTTCAATGTTGACAAGTACAGGGTAATGTTTTTTTGGGGATATAACTCTCTCCAACGTGAATATAAAATGTTTGTAACACACTAGATGATGCTAGCAGTTACAAAGCTAATAGAATTCTAGATTTAATAGCCAGTAACAGAGTAGAAATCACCATACACTATATTGACCCTATATAATGCTCTTGTTAGACCACATGAAATAGACACAAATGCAGTATAATGCGATCTTTTATTAACTACGTTTCGCCCACACAGTGGACTTTATCAAGTCACAAACAGATCTACCTGGGTAAAGAGTACATGAGTATATATAGTGTTTGGAGTCAGGTGGAGAATGTTGGGTAGGTTGTATTAGAGACGAACCTCACGGATGCCGTCCACTTAGCTTTTTCATTTTACATTAAAATAACGAAAATATACTGGATAAGGCACAGAGAAGAGCTATCAAAACTTATATCACTCAGAAACAAACCTGATGAACACTCAAAACACTGAAACATTGTTTTTGTTTTGTTTTTCGTAGGAAACGGAGACTACAAGATCTCATTCATTTCTTTAATAAATTAAATGGCTTTGATACATGATCGTGCACTAATGGGAGGAGTGGCCAGGACCTGCATGTTCAATATTAACCAGTCAAGGTTTCCAGGTCAGCCCAGATTGTTTCAATTGTCGGAAAACGTGATGATAAGTTATAGTGACCAGTATATGTGTATGGTGAGGGAGGACTGGATCGAGATGTTGCCTGGTACACTCGCTTCCACACTCAGCCAGTCACTAAACCCACACAGACCGTCATGTACATTCAATAGGTGAGGCAAGGTGAACTCCACATACTCCTGATGTTTGTTCAGCGACTGCACCAGGACAGTCACTTGAGAACGAGGCAACAGAGTCAATAATAGTCGTTGTGGCAGAAGTAAAGAGTTATGATAGTCACAATCAGAACCACTGGTACACTCAGCTGTGAGTGACAGAGGAGTAACACCAGTAGTTTAAGATACTACCAGTATTAATTTATGAGAGGTAGTTGTGACACACGTCTTCCATCAACCTCCATCTCTCCTGTAATTTCCATTCCAGTTTTTGCAATATGTTATGGTCTATTTTTCCTGTTTTCATGCAAGCAGTGACCGGAGAGGGCTGAAGGTGGGGAGAGAGCCTTCCGCTTTACTGTTCTTGACTCACACACTTAAATAATATATGATAGTATTATTCTATAGTTATTTCTTCCCAGCAGTTAGCCTGTGTGTGAACCTTCAAGGCCTTTGTCTTTCCTATGTACTCTGAACTTTCGTGGTTGTGTGTGTACTCACCTAGTTGTGGTTGCAGGGATCGAGTCACAGCTCCTAGCCCCGCCTCTTCACTGGCCGCTACTCGGTCCCTCTTCCCGCTCCATGAGCTTTATCATACCTCTTCTTAAAGCTATGTATGGATCCTGCCTCCACTACATCACTTCCCAGAGTATTCAACTTCCTGACAACTCTGTGACTGAAGAAATACTTCCTAACATCCCTGTGATTCATCTGAGTCTTCAACTTCCAACTGTGACCCCATCTCTGGAACATCCTGTCTTTGTCCACCTTGTCGATTCCTCTCAGCATTTTATATGTCGTTATCATATCCCCCCTATCTCTCCTGTCTTCCAGTGTCGTCAGGTCGATTTCCCTTAACCTCTCCTCGTTGGACATACCCCTTAGCTCCGGGACTAATCTTGTTGCAAACCTTTGCACTTTATCTAGTTTCCTTACATTCTTGGCTAGGTGAGGGTTCCAAACTGGCGCTGCATACTCCAGTATGGGCCTAACGTACACAGTGTACAGGGTCCTGAATGACTTCTTAAGATGTCGGAATGCTGTTCTTAGGTTTGCTAGGCGCCCGTATGCTGCAGCAGTTATTTGGTTGATGTGCGCCTCAGGAGATGTGCCTGGTGTTATACTCACCCCAAGATCCTTTTTCTTGAGTGAGGTTTGTAGTCTCTGGCACCCTAGACTGTATTCCGTCTGTGGTCTTCTTTGCCCTTCCCTAATCTTCATGACTTTGCACTTGGTGGGGTTGAACTCCAGGAGCCAGTTGCTAGACCATGCCCGCAGCCTGTCCAGATCTCTTTGTAGTTCTGCCTGGTCCTCATCCGATTGAATTCTTCTCATCAACTTCACATCATCTGCAAACAGGGACACTTCGGAGTCTATTCCTTCCGTCATGTCGTTCACAAATACCAGAAACAGCACCGGTCCTAGGACTGATTCCTGTGGCACCCCGCTCGTCACAGGCGCCCACTCTGACACCTCGCCACGCACCATGACTCGCTGTTGAATTCCTGACAGGTATTCCCTGATCCACTGCAGTGCCTTCCCTGTTATCCCTGCCTGGTCCTCCAGCTTTTGCACTAATCTCTTGTGTGGAACTGTGTCAAACGCCTTCTTACAGTCCAAGAAAATGCAATCTACCCACCCCTCTCTCTCTTGTCTTACTGCTGTCACCCTGTCATAGAACTCCAGTAGGTTTGTGACGCAGGATTTCCCGTCCCTGAAACCGTGCTCTGTGTGCTCTGTGTGTGTGTGTGTGTGTGTGTGTGTGTGTGTGTGTGTGTGTGTGTGAGGGGGTTGTATTTTTGTATCGTGCTTCTCTGCATATTTTTGTGATAGCTCTATCTAGCTGCAGTTCTCTTCAAAATTTTTGCCTTTGATCTTGGTTGGTAAAAGATTCTTCCAATCAGCATGATTTGTTGCCAGAGAGCGAGTGAGCGAGCGAGAGAGAGATAGAGAGAGAGAGAGAGAGAGAGAGAGAGAGAGAGAGAGAGAGAGAGAGAGAGAGAGGGTATCTTTCCTGGCGAAACGTTAGGTACCTTTGCTGACGAAACGTTTCACCTGAGCAGCAGGTTTTTTTTTTTTTAGTCAAACACAGAGGTGCGTTACAATGTTAGGGAGGGAGTCTGAGGTTATCAGTCCCTTAGCTTTGGTGAAAGAAATCCTGGAGCCGACAGAAGAAATGTAGAGTTAATTTTAAAATGATGATCGGTCTCTCAGCCTTGACAGTTAGTGGTCAGTTCCTTAACTTAACGTAGAGGGAGGAGGCCAGAGACATGTATCCTGGAGCTACAAGTTAGGTGTAGCAGTTGGAGATGTCACAGTTGAGCGGGGCCCACTAGTGGAACTAGGTCATATTAAACAGTCGTTAGCAATAGAGTTATAAAGGACAACAACTGTGCCAGTGTGTCACAAATCATGGAGTAGGCAGATGAACTACGACTGAGGGGTGGGTGTGGTGGGTGGGTATGGTAGGTGGGTGGGTGGGTATGGTTGGTGGGTGGGTGGGTGTTCAGTAATCCCACCACTGACACACACTTACAGGCCAGAGTCATGTTCTCTCTCACTCGGCTAAATCCCAGAATTAAAGTGTCTCAAAGAAGTGTAATTGTTTTCTAAATTGGTGTGTGTGTGTGTGTGTGTGTGTGTGTGTGTGTGTGTGTGTTCGAGAGAGAGAGAGAGAGAGAGAGAGAGAGAGAGAGAGAGAGAGCGCATGCTTGTACATATGTACTAGCTTTGTTGAGTTTGCAAAGGTGGAATTACAGCTCCTGGAACAGCCCTCATCTTTTATCGACCAGCTTTACAGATTGCTGACCTCCAGGTCCCAATCATACTTACTCATGAAGCTGTGTATAGTGTCTTGAATCCACCACCTCACCCTAAGAGTGAAAAATGTAATTGATTACCTATCAAACCATACCACGGGTGGGATTCGAACCCGCAGTCAGAGAGTCTCAAAACTCTAGACCGTCGCGTAAGCCACTGGGCCAGCTAGCTTCAATAAGATTCATCCAACTAGGTATATTTCTACACCATAGGAAGGTTAGCATAGGCCATCATCTACTTCAAAGGACTCCCTATCCCAGATCTTAAAAAATCAATCTCGAGTATTTTGTATGACATGATCATGGCTCTCCAAGTCCATTTTATTAGGTACACCCATACGCCTGCTTGTCAATGTAAATATCTAATCATCTAATCACGTGGCAGCACCTCAATGCCTAAAAGCATGCTGCCAGAGTCAAGAGGTTCAGGTGTCGTTCAGACGAAACATCAGAATGAGGAAGAAATGTGATCTAAGTGACTTTGATTGTGGAATGATTGTTGGTACAACATGGGCACCACCTGGGATTTTCACACACTAAAGTCTCTAGAGTTTACAGAGAATGGTGTGAAAAACACAAAACATCCAGGAAGTGTAAACACTTTGTTAATGGGAGAGGTCAGAGGAGAATGGCCAGACTGATTCAAGGTGACAGGAACGTGATAGTAACTGAAATAACCACACAGTACAACAGTAACATGCAGAAGAGCATCTTTGAACACACAACACGTCTAACCCTGAAGTGGATGGGATACAGCAGGAGAAGACCTCACTGAGTTCCACTCCTGTCGACCAGGAACACGAAACAGACCACATTGTGCACAGACTCACTAAAAAGTCTATGTGTCGCTATTCTACTGCTACATGCAGACAATGTCAGAATTTGTCGTAAACCTCTTTGGGATGTGGTGGAATAGGATACTCGCAGCATGAATATAAAGGCGACAAATCTGCAGCTGTGGCATGATGCTATCATGTCAACATGGACCAGAATCTCTAAGGAATGCTTCCAGCATCTTGTTGAATCCATGGCACCAAGATTTCAGGCTGTTACTGAGAGCAAAGGGAGCCCTATCCAGTACTGGAAGAGTATACCTAATAAAGTGGCCACTGAGTGTATGTCCAAATAGTTCCCTCCCCTCAGTTCCGGTACTAATCTCGTTGCAAACCTTGTGATCTTCTCTAGTTTCTTCACCTGTTTTATCAGTTGTGTGAGCGTGTGTGTACGACTCCCTGATTGGATTTTTACTAAGGACTTTCAAGTGTTTTCGTTCGCAATTGGACGTATTCCAGAACGAAGTTTTGATGCATCACTAAGCAGTCTTGTGGTGCTCTCTCGTTTACTTCAACTCCCTTCAATCCTCTCCCCCTTCAGAGATGCTCTTTTCAATCTTCTCTCCATCTTATATCTATCCCTCCAATCTCCCCCTCAGTCCTAAACCATTCCCTCCATACCCTCTTCCTAATTGTCCTTTCAAAACTTCCCTTACCCCCCAGTCCCCCTATTTCCAGTTCCCTCCTTTCAATCCTCCTCTCTTCACTTCCCTTCCCCTCTATCAAATTAAACTTACCCCCCCACCAGTGCCAGTCCTCCTTTCCTTCAGTCCCCTTTTCCTTCCTTCTCTTACACTCCCTCCTTCATCTACTCCCATCATAAGTTGCATCATTTACTCCCTAAGGTCACACCACAAATACTAGAGGGATTTCCATGTGTTTCTAGTAAGCTACAAACAGACTAAGAATATTTTAATCTTGTGACTTTTGCTGTGTCTTTCACAGTTTATATTTTCTGAATGTTTGAGGGTCCTAACTTTATTGTAACTTAGGAGCGTTGGGAAGCACCGCTCTTAAGTCTCTCATTTCCTCTACTGCTCCTTGCTCTAAATAAGCCACACGGGTTTACAACTTCAAGGTATACTACTACCACCACCACGGCTACTAAATAATAGTAATAATATTATTATTATTAATACGTGTAGAATATATATATGAGCTGTTTCAAGGATTCTTTCATCCTTCTTGTTTGATCAAACTGTTGTTGCTAGCGACCTGCAGACCTACACGGCCTGGCTGTGTGTGTGTGTGCGTGCGTTTGTGACATAGTAGTTATGATATAACACCTAACTTCTGAATGTGTTACACAGTGTTACGTGACCAGTAGTGTGGGTGTAACACCTACACCTGCCTGTGTTACAGTGTTACGTGACCAGTAGTGTGGGTGTAACACCTACACCTGCCTGTGTCTTCCCCTTATTTAGCACCTCAGAAACAATTTGAAAATAAGTGTGTGTGTAACTTTCCAGATGTCTTCTTGATCCTTTCAGGCGGCCTTGTTCCTGGCACTCTCAGGCCTTGTTCCTGGCACTCTCAGGCCTTGTTCCTGGCACACTCAGGCCTGGTTCCTGGCACACTCAGGCCTGGTTCCTGCCACTCTCAGGCCTGGTTCCTGCCACTCTCAGGCCTGGTTCCTGCCACTCTCAGGCCTGGTTCCTGCCACTCTCAGGCCTGGTTCCTGCCACTCTCAGGCCTGGTTCCTGCCACCTCAGGCCTGGTTCCTGCCACTCTCAGGCCTGGTTCCTGCCACTCTCAGGCCTGGTTCCTGCCACTCTCAGGCCTGGTTCCTGCCACTCTCAGGCCTGGTTCCTGCCACTCTCAGGCCTGGTTCCTGCCACTCTCAGGCCTGGTTCCTGCCACTCGCTGGCCTGGTTCCTGCCACTCTCAGGCCTGGTTCCTGCCACTCTCAGGCCTGGTTCCTGCCACTCTCAGGCCTGGTTCCTGCCACTCTCAGGCCTGGTTCCCGCCACTCTCAGGCCTGGTTCCCGCCACTCTCAGGCCAGGTTCCCGCCACTCGCAGGCCAGGTTCCCGCCACTCGCAGGCCTGGTTCCCGCCACTCGCAGGCCTGGTTCTTGGCACTCTCAGGTCTGGTTCCTGGCACTCTCAGGCCTGGTTCCTGGCACTTTTGTGCATCCAGAGGCTTTTTCTTTGTTCTACCATCCTGTGGATAGTAGAACAAATAATGGTGTACGTAAACTAGCCACTACTATCCACAGGATGGATATGTAGTGCACAACAAATTAGCCACTACCACTGTCTCTCAGGTGGTCAGTGACCAGCTGTGACACTATCACTATCTCTCAGGTGGTCAGTGACCAGCTGTGACACTATCACTGTCTCTCAGGTAGTCAGTGACCAGCTGTGACACTATCACTGTCTTTCAGGTGGTCAGTGACTAGCTATGACACTATCACTGTCTCAGGTGGTCAGTGACCAGCTTTGACACTATCAGTCTCTCAGGTGGTCAGTGACCAGTTGTGACATTATCACTGTCTCTCAGGTGGTCAGTGACCAGCTGTGACACTATCACTGTCTCTCAGGTGGTCAGTGACCAGCTGTGACACTATCACTGTCTCTCAGGTGGTCAGTGACCAGCTGTGACACTATCACTGTCTCTCAGGTGGTCAGTGACCAGTTGTGACATTATCACTGTCTCTCAGGTGGTCAGTGACCAGCTGTGACACTATCACTGTCTCTCAGGTGGTCAGTGACCAGCTGTGACACTATCACTGTCTCTCAGGTGGTCAGTGACCAGCTGTGACACTGTCATCATTGTCTCTCAGGTGGTGAGGGACCAGCTGTGTTTTCTCTATCCGTGGAGTTGCACAATCTAGCAGAGTGGGGCTGGGTGTACCTCCAGTGATAGTTGAGGATAGTGGATGGTGACTCCAGCAGCTTGTGTCCACTTGTTCGTTCACTGTACTCAACTCTCTGCCTCAACTCCGACTAACTCTCCTCTGATGTTCTTGAGGCGACAGGCGGCGTATTCTGGCCAGCAGGTGGTGGAAGGTGGTGTATTTTGACCAGCAGGTGGTGGCAGGTGGAGTATCCTGGCCAGCAGACAGTTGACCAAGCACTTATCATCTAAAGTGGATAATATCAGTTTGCTGTATATGAAACAGCTTTCACGATGGTAGGCGGGGATATAGTATTGTGGGCGGGCGGTGGGTGGACACGTACCGTTGTGGGCGGGAGGTGGGTGGATATGTAGCACTGTGGGCGGCAGGTGGGTGGACATGTAGCCTTGTCGGCAGGAGGACAGAAGAATCGGACGGGGAGCCAGTAGGTGGGTGGGCTGGCACGTAATCGAGAAGGTGGGCGTGCGGGCGTGTCCCTGTGGATTTCATTAGAGTATTAATATTGCTGAAGGGATGAGTGATATTACCTCAAGCCTCGATTAATAACCCTTACAGACAGCAGCTGATATTATCAGTAAGCTGACATCACGCCTGAAGTCAAATATAAGAACATAAGAAGGAGCACAGCAGCAAGCCTACAGGCCCATGCTAGGCAGGTCCACCTCACACTCACCCACACCCACTCATGTACTTATTTAACTTATTTTTAAAGCAACTTAAGGTTTTAGCTTCAGTGACGGTACTCAGGAACTTGTTCCACTCATCCACAACTATCACCAAACCAGTGCTTTCCAATATCCTTTCTAAACATTCTATTCCTACTTGAAGCCATTGCTGCGAGTCCTGTCTTCCTTAGATATTTTAAACACGTTATTTACATATCTTTTCTTTATTTCTGTTTTCCATTTATACACCTCAATCATATCCCCCTAATTCTACGCCTTTCTAGAGAGTGCAGATTCAGGGCCCTCAGTCTGTCCTTGTAGGATTTGTGATACCTGGGATCAACTTTGTCATCCTCCTCTGTAGGTTTTCCAGCAAGCCAGTGACATCATATATTACCTCTGATAACGTCATCCTCGGTCATCATTCTTCTCTGTATTGGACTGATGAAGTCACTGGCTGGCGAAACGTTTCCAGAATAAAGATTCCCAAGTGTTGCACGAGTGTTGCACAAGTGTCTAATTCATCAACATGTCGGTTTTATGGTCCATTTATCTACAATCATCAACACTCAGCTAAAAATACTACTACTACTGTCAGCACTACTACCACCACCACTACTACTACCACCACTAATACTACTGCTACTACTAATACTACTACAATCACTACTACTTTTCTACTGATATCATTAAAGTTATTGTTCTTGATGTTATTGTTATACCTGTTGAATATTTTTGAGGGGTAAGCGCCCCCCCGGGACCTGGTCCCGCACCAGTTCTGCTGTCACTCAGTGGGTGATGCAGACTTGATCCTCCGTCTCGCAAGTGCTACTCTCGCTGCCACGTAGTCACGGAACTTAGGAATTTACCTGGAAAACACTCGTTGAATTGGGCCGGAAATTCGGATTGATGCCGGTCATCAATTACTTGTCATCTGCCTTTGATATCCAGCCGCTTGATATCCAGCCATTAAATTTGTTGCCATCAGAAGGATGTAAAGAATAAGATTTCGTGAATTAAGAGCGATATTGGCGTAAAGCGAAAGTGATATATGTCATGAGGGATATCTCTCATCAGGGATATCTCTCATCAGGGATATCTCTCATCAGGGATATCTCTCATCAGGGATATCTCTCATCAGGGATATCTCTCATCAGGGATATCTCTCATCAGGGATATCTCTCATCAGGGATATCTCTCATCAGGGATATCTCTCATCAGGGATATCTCTCATCAGGGATATCTCTCATCAGGGATAGCTCTCATCAGGCATCTCTCTCATCAGGGATAGCTCTCATCAGGGATAGCTCTCATCAGGCATCTCTCTCATCAGGGATAACTCTCATCAGGGATAACTCTCATCAGGGATCTCTCTCATCAGGCACCTCTCTCATCAGGGATAACTCTCATCAGGGATAACTCTCATCAGGGATCTCTCTCATCAGGCACCTCTCTCATCAGGGATCTCTCTCATCAGAGATAGCTCTCATCAGGCATCTCTCATCAGGGATAGCTTTCATCAGGCATCCCTCTCATCAGGCATCTCTCTCATCAGGGATCTCTCTCATCAGGCATCTCATTAGGGATCTCTCTCATCAGGGATCTCTCTCATTAGGGATCGCTCTCACCAGGGATAACTCTCATCAGGGATTTAGTTGGTAAGTCCTGGTAGACCACTGGTATACATTAAGAAGTGTGTATCTGTGTATGTACACTAAGAGATGTGTATCTACCCCGAGAGGTGCACATCTGTCAGTGTCAACAGCGAGAGGGGTTGACTTCGGTTTCTAGTCTTGGGATTAAGACAACCTTGATCATTATTACACCAATCAGTAGGAATCTTAACGACCCTGGTGCGAGCGAGGGGCTTTAAAACTACTCAATAAGACAGCCCGGTTCTTGCAGTCAGACGCCACAGCAAGCCAGTAACCCAGCTCGGAAAAGGTTTTCCTGCAGGGTGAGGCTATTAATCTCCACCAGGAAGCCTGAGGCAGCAGATTCCTACAGTGGCCGAGGCTGGAGCTGTGGTATTCACACTGAAATGTTGCCTTCAGAGTTCTCAAAGGAATTTGCTACTAATGTTGATATCCATTCCTGGGATGGTTAAGTCTGGCGTTCTCCACATTTAGCTTAGTGTTTGACGCTAAAGCGGCTATATCCTATATGCATACTGTGGACGGTAGCGGGTAGATTGTGTACCCTATATCCATCCTGTTGACGATAGCGAGTAGATTGTGTACCCTATATCCATCCTGTTGACGGTAGCGGGTAGATTGTGTACCCTATAATATCCATCCTGTTGACAGTAGCGGGTAGATTGTGTACTCTGTATCCATCTTGTTGATGGTAGTGGCTAATTAGTTATGCACCTTGTATCCAGCCTGTGGATGGTAGCGCAAGATCATATGAATCTTTTTTGGGGGGACCTAGGAACTTTGGATGGTATTTTCATATTTAATATATTTTGGTACACTTAGTGTCTGCCAGCACAGCAGGGATATGATAGTTATAGTGCAGCACCCGCAGTGTGCTGCTGCCATTTTCTATACGATAGTTACACTGTAGGGACAACGATAGTTGAACAGTAGAAACAATAATAGTTACACTGTAGGGACAACGATAGTTGAACAGTAGAAACAATAATAGTTACACTGTAGAAACAAAAGGTAGTTGTTTCTCCTGTCATAATTCATCACCCAGGAGGAGTTTCATACATTAGGTAATGTAATGTGTCAGTCTGGGGTAGGAAACATGAGTTAGGCGATGAGGGTATCGTCAAGTATTCCAGTGAGGGTTCATCACCTACGGCAGCCTGGATGGTTTCCTTCCAGCAAAGCTGCAGTTACTCTACTTGGGAATTAATGTCAGTCAGGATGGTCTATTTGCTCGAGAGAGAGAGAAAGAGAGAAAGAGAGAGAGAGAGAGAGAGAGAGAGAGAGAGAGAGAGAGAGAGAGAGAGAGAGAGAGAGAGAGAGAGAGAGCTGATGTAGGTAACAGCTCGTAGCTTGTCAATAAATTAAAGAATCTTTAACTTGTCAATAGCTTGTCAATAAAGTTAGGGATCCTTAACCTAACCTTGTCAAACCCTGTGTAGAGAGAGAGAGAGAGAGAGAGAGAGAGAGAGAGAAGAGAGAGAGTTTAATGGGTCAAGAAACTTGCCATAAAGATCAAGTCTTATATCCTTATCCAGTTCTTTCATGGAATGTATTGATGCTGCTGATGGGCTCTTGATCTTAGGAATTTAAGGTATCCACCCTCGGATCAAATCTGTTTGCCTCATTTTTATAATAATAATAATAATAAACATTCCTTACCAAGTACTCAGTATCAGTGTGTGTACTCTGTATCAGTGTGTGTACTCTGTATCAGTGTGTGTACTCTGTATCAGTGTGTGTACTCTGTATCAGTGTGTGTACTCTGTATCAGTGTGTGTACTCTGTATCAGTGTGTGTACTCTATCAGTGTGTGTACTCTGTATCAGTGTGTGTACTCTGTATCAGTGTGTGTACTCTATCTTGTCTCACTCCTGTATTCTCTCTCTCTCTCTGTGATTCACAATCATACATTTTGTGAATGTATATATCCAAGTATTAATGTACATATATACATATAAATAGATGTATTCGTAAATTCTTTCAACCCTCTACATACGAGTGAATATAATTTTATGTATATATGTATAGGTGTATAGATATGTAAATGTGGATTACATTGGCAGGAAGGGAGAGAGATGAGAATTACTACAGTACATTTCCTGCTTTCCTGTCTGTCTACCTCCCTGTCTATCATGCTGCCTTTCTTGTCCTGCCTGGCTCCCTAGCTACCTTGTCTGCCTACCTATTTATCTTGCCCCAGCATCACCTACAAGTCACTGCCGCTGTCTGGGCAGCAATAAGAGAAAATATTCCGGCCAATACTCGGGAGATATTCCAGGCCTGATGAAAACTTGGGGCAGGTATGGAAACACAGCTGGCAGATAGTACTCTTATTTTACCAGCAAGGTGGAGCTGGAGTCTTAGTCTTGAATCTTGGTCTTCATGGCTGGGACAGTGGCTGGTCTTGATGGTTGGGGCAGTGGCTGGTCTTGATGGCTGGGGCAGTGGCTGGTCTTGATGGCTGGGGCAGTGGCTAGTCTTGATGGCTGGGGCAGTGGCTGGTCTTGATGGCTGGGGCAGTGGCTGGTCTTGATGGCTGGGGCAGTGGCTGGTCTTGATGGCTGGGGCAGTGGCTGGTCTTGATAGCTGGGACAGTGGCTGGTCTTGATGGCTGAGACAGTGGCTGGTCTTGATGGCTGGGGCAGTGGCTGGTCTTGATGGCTGGGGCAGTGGCTGGTCTTGATGGCTGGGGCAGTGGCTGGTCTTGATAGCTGGGACAGTGGCTGGTCTTGATGGCTGGGACAGTGGCTGGTCTTGATGGCTGGGACAGTGGCTGGTCTTGATGGCTGGGACAGTGGCTGGTCTTGATAGCTGGGGCACCGACCCCTTTCTCATTTCCCTTCATTCTAGAAAGGAAACCAGTCGTGCCTGAGGCTACACACTCCTCTGACTGGTCAACCAGACTGTTGGTACCAGCGTCCTGCAGTCGTACTTACCATACGAGAGAATTGATATAATTGATGAATATCTAAACACACCCATAATGAGACAAATAACTGGGGTACTGAAATAATTTGAGAAATAATTGAAATTCATTATTATTCATAAAAATGTTTGACAGCAATTAAAGTTCCGGATTAACTGAATGTTAATGAACGACACAAATAATGAAATAAAGTGACACCATGGACAGTGCCCAGGGACAGTGCCCAGGGACTAAGAGTAAAGTTTTAAGTGCCAAATTTTTTTTAGGAAAGATAAGTGGCAAATTACACTTAATTTGTCTTAATTGAATGGTTTGTTTTGTATATATTGTATAGGTGGTATTGAGACCTGTACACTGGGACCTATATTATGTGAATGGAGTACAATGGGAAAGTCGGGAGCCGTGTAGAGGAAGTACAGCGGAAGCCTAAGCGGGAACGGTATAACCAGAAATGGTTATAACTATGACCCTAATTTTTAAAGGGGTGGACCGGTAAACACTTGAACTGTTTCCCGACGAACCTAACCTAACCAGAATCAGAGTAACCAAGACTGCATAACGGGGTTAACAAACCAAGACTGCATAACGGGGTTAACAAACCAAGACTGCATAACAGGGTTAACAGATGCATTCTCAAGATAACAATTTACACCGGGGGTTCCCAACCTTCTTGTTCTTGTGTCTTGGACACAGGTTCCCATGTACCCCTAAAAATTAAGGATAAAAAAATGATAAAATTATATTGATTTTATATTATTATGAAACTTGTACGTGTAGAGATTATATATGAATTATTTTATACTATTGATAACATCGATAACTTGAGTTCAATGAATTTATAAAATATGTTGATTTATCCCACACATCTGTTATATACACTAATCATTACTAATGAGTAAAAGTACTCAAAACTAAATACTATTATTAATGAGATGATTTAGCCTGTTTTTTTGGTAACAAGTTCATTAATACGAGGGGAAACTTCAGCGACTGCACCACGAATATTATGTTCAAGTGTCTGGAGATTTGATCTGTCTCGATTTAATCCCCAACAGGACTGAAAATGTTGACTTACAAAGCCATGTTGATGGACAGAAGAGCAGCGCTGGAGTAGCAGGTTCAGCACCCTGTGTGTTAGTTACCATTTTGTCCTAGGCACATGTCAATTAGACACTAGGCCTGTTGTATATGTGTGTGTGTATGTGTATGTAAGGAAACACTTCGAAATGTTTCTGCCCCACCGGGAATTGAACCCGGCCCCTCCGTGCGTGAAGCAAGAGCTTTACCCACTAGGCCACCGGGGGCTGTGTGTGTGTGTGTGTGTGTGTGTGTGTGTATGTGTGTGTGTGTGTGTGTGTACTCACCTAGTTGTGGTTGCAGGGGTCGATTCATAGCTCCTGGTATGTGTATTTGTGTGCATGTGTTAAGTTGGAAAGAGATAAGAGAGTGATGATTGTTGTTGTCTATGGATGAAATACGATAAATGGCAACTAATTGTAAGAAGTAATAAAATTAAGTCACAAATATGAGAACGTCTTACCTGAAAACATTAAGCAGGTAACTTTTTGACAAATGAGACCAACACACCTCCCACTGCTTGTGGGTAACTGAAGCAGGGAGCTGCCTGCTACCCTCGTATGAGTCTCTACACTAGACTAGAATCACTTCAAAACATGTTCGATATGATTTTTACGAGTTTATTAATTTTAAAGGCAGTAGAGCACTAGTAAAAAAAATACTGACCAGTATCCCTCGCACGACACATTATAAAGTCTTGGAAAGGGTAAATAAATCACGGAACGGGTGGGATTTGAACCCATGGCGAGTGAGTCCTAAAACTCACACTGACATCTGGGTTCAAGCCCCACCCGTTCCGTGATCTGTTTGGAATCGTGTTATTACGATTTCGTGACTCTTTGAAAGGGTGATGAGACGGTAGTTTACAAACTTTATGGGGAAACATGACCTGCAGAGCCCGGATGAGCGTGGATTTACAGCCGGATGGTCAAGCTTGTCACAACTGCTAAAACATTATGATAGAATCACAGAGGCGTTGGAAGAACAACTTCAACGCTAATGTGGTCTACATGGATTTTGTAAAGGCGTGATTACACATAAAATTGGGGTGTTAAGGTATAATGGGGAAAGTATGCAAATGAATATTCAGCTTTCTGATAAATAGAACACAAAGAATAGTTGTACACAAAGCAATATCTAGCATTAAGAAAGTAAAAAGCTCGGTACCTCAAGGCAACGTCCTGGCGCCATTACTTTTTCTTATCCTCATAACAGACATAAATAAAAACGCTCGTCCAAGCTTTGTATCATTATTTGCGGATAATGCCAAAATATGCATGGAGATCTCCTCAGTAGAAGACATGGAAAATTTGCAAGACATTAAGAAAGTCTTATAGTGGGTCCAGTGTTGACGGCTTCATTCAGGGCAGGAGAAAAATCTCAGGTGGAACAGATACAGAGATCATTTATGGCCTTCATAGAGCTAATAAAACATTAAATTACTGGGAGCGTCTCGAAGTCCTAAATATGTAATCACTGGAGCGGAGGAGAGTATATACGCCATGTCCAAAATCTGCACACTGCCATAACATCATACTGATGTGATAGATATGGGAGAAAGTGAAAAGTAAACAATGAAAAGCAGGGCGCTGTGGGTATAGTAAGAAAACACTGTATCAACATTCATGGTCCTAGACTATTCAACACTCAGAAGATATCAGCAACACTGCCGGAACAAATGTCGAAATCTTCGAGAGAATTCTCGATAAGCACCTTCGCCAAGCTGCCGCCAGCAGCAACAGCCTGGTTGGCCAGGCAGGCATCAGACAAGCCTGGCTCAGGGCCGGGCTGCAGTATGAAAAACTACCTCAACCTATCACACATATAGGTATAAAAACTGTTGTTCTCAGCCCACACACAAACACACACGAGCTAGGACTCAGCCCCTGCAGCTGTGACTCGACCCCTGCAACCACAAAAAAGGTGAGTACAAACACACACACACACACACACACACACACACACACACACACACCAAGAGGAATATTCTTTTATATACAAAATGTTCCAGCGACTAACTATATGCTGGAAAACCCACTTTTACAGTGAGACATGGAGGATTCAACAGCCATTTTCAGGGTGGGCATAACGCCTCGTAAATCCTTCAGAAACACGCGCTGTTGTACTTGAACAAGATTTGATTCAAATATCCCACTGTCGACAACACTGATGAAGAAGAGCTGTGTTGTAGAACCAGTTAGTGTTGGGACAAGCTCTCGCTCTGTGTAGAGCTTCAAGTTGTGTATCGTTCCTTGTAGAGCTTTATCAAGTTGTGTATCGTTCCTTGTAGAGCTTTATCAAGTTGTGTATCGTTCCTTGTAGAACTTTATCAAGTTGTGTATCGTTCCTTGTAGAGCTTTATCAAGTTGTGTATCGTTCCTTGTAGAGCTTTATCAAGTCGTGTATCGTTCCTTGTAGAGCTTTTACCAATTCCTGTTTCGGTCTGTGTAGAGCTTTATCAAGACACGTACCGCTCTTCGTAGAGCTTCGTTAAGTCATATACCGCTCTGTGTAGAGCTTCTTCACTTGTGAATGTGGTTGGGTTAAATTCACACAAATCGGCAGCGGATTTGTGGAGGCTGACACAGAAGATTTGTATTAATATCACTGGATTTAAATACTCTGAACTGTTAAGGAGAATTTGGATTAACAACGCTCAGCTAGCTGTGTGACCTGCTGCCTGCTGTTCCACGCTGTTATTCTTGTGACCTGCTGCCTGCTGTTCCACGCTGTTATTCTTGTGAGCCTGCTGCCTGCTGTTCCACGCTGTGTTATTCTTGTGACCTGCTGCCTGCTGTTCCACGCTGTTATTCTTGTGACCTGCTGCCTGCTGTTCCACGCTGTGTTATTCTTGTGACCTGCTGCCTGCTGTTCCACGCTGTGTTATTCTTGTGACCTGCTGCCTGCTGTTCCACGCTGTGTTATTCTTGTGACCTGCTGCCTGCTGTTCCACGCTGTGTTATTCTTGTGACCTGCTGCCTGCTGTTCCACGCTGTGTTATTCTTGTGACCTGCTGCCTGCTGTTCCACGCTGTGTTATTCTTGAGACCTGCTGCCTGCTGTCTCACGCTGTGTTATTCTTATGACCTGCTGTTTCACGCTGTGTGTATATTACCCTTGTGACCTGCTGCTTTGTGTTCTGCCTGTTTCACGCTGTGTGTTACCCTTGTGACCTGCTGCCGGCTGTTCCACTGTGTTATCCTTGCGACCTGCTGTTCCAAGCTGTGTGGATTATTCTTGCGACCTGCTGTTCCAAGCTGTGTGGATTATTCTTGCGACCTGCTGTTCACTGTGCTTACTTGCGACCTGCTGTTCCGCTGTGTGGTTATTCCTGCTGACTGCTGCCTGCTGTTCCACGCTTGTGTTATCTTGGACCTGCTGCTTACTCGTGTTATCTTGCGACTGCCCCTGCTGTTCACGTGTGTGGATGATCCTTGCGACCTGCTGCCCTCCACGTGTGTGGATATCCTCGACCCTGCTCACGCACCGACCTGCTGCTTCACGTTGCGTGGATGATCCACCTCCTTCACGTTTGTATATCCTGTGACCTGCTGCTCACGGTTGATACCTTGACCTGTGCCACCGAGATCCACCTGCTGCTCACGGCTATATCCTTCACCTGCGCTTCACGTTCTGATATCCACGACCTGCTGCTTCACTGACATCCTCACACTACCACCACTTCTGGATGATCACATGCACCACTTGCACACGCTCTAGATCCTGTGGTGCTATTCCTTACCTCCTGTCACCATTACAGATCATTGTGGCTTATCGTTCTCGGTTTACCTACCCCACCCCACCACCACCTCAACCACCACATCCACTACCACCACATCCACTACCACAACAACAACTACCACCACAACAACTACCACCACTACCTGGTGTCAATGCCTCACTTGAAGGGGCTCTAGATGGTAGTGCTACTTCTTACCTCCGTTACAACAATCTTAAGATAATATAAGATTTGTTTGGTTTTTAACCCCGAAAGATTAGCCCCCCAGGATAACCCAAGAAAGTCAGTGCGTCACCGAGGACTGTGTCTTATTTCCCCAGGATGCCACCCACACCAGTCAACTATCACCCAGGTACCTACTTACTGGTAGGTGAACAGGGACACCATGCTTAAGGAAACACGCCCAACGTTTCGAGCCGTGCCGGGAATTGAACCACGGACACTCAGTGTGTGAGGCGAGTTCGTTACCAACCAAGACAATGTGTAACTTTCTTGATATTTTTATTTTTGGCAACAAATGTGTCTGCCTCCCTGCCTGTACGTGTGTGTGTCCGTCTGTGTGTGTGTGTCCGTCTGGGTGTGTGTGTGTGTGTGTCCGTCTGCCTTATGTCTAAGGCTTATGTCAAATAGACACTGGCCTATTTAGTCTCTTGTTTTTTTACAGTGTTTTCACAATGAAAGTTTAAGGTTTCTAACTTTGTGTACAAGCTAAGAGCTGTTACCTACATCAGCTCATATTAAAGCCTTTTTATTGTTATGAGACAGACAAATAGGGAACAGGATGAAGTTGAAGCCATCTCTCCCCTCTCTCTCTCTCTCTCTCTGTCTCTCTCTCCTCTCTCTCTCTCTCTCTCTCTCTCTCTCTCTCTCTCTCATTAGCGACTTGTGTCATGGTAGTTTCATCTTAAAAATGGCTGCCGCTGTGCGTGTGCTATAAAGAACATTTTTTCTTCCTCTTACACCAGTTGCCTCCTCTTTTTCCACAGTTAATTTGCTCGTTTTTTCCTGTTTTACTTAAGTCTGTGTGTGTGTGTGTGTGTCCTTGTGCTTGCTTGCTCTGACTTAACTGGTATTTGCTTGATTTTCTTCTCTTGGGCTTTTGTCATACCTATTCTTGAAGCTGTGAATGGAGTTTGCCTTTATCACTTCCCCGTCTATATCATTCCACTCCTTTACCTGCCTGGTGCTTAAGAAATACTTCCTGACATTCCTGTGACTCACATGTCCTCTCCTCTCAGGGCCTCTCTCTACCCTGTCAGTATTTCTTATGATTTTGAACATCCTGTGTCATGTCTTACCTTGTCTTGAAGCTTTGTATGGAGTTTCCTCTTAAAAACTCCTGATGCCGTGGTGTGTCTATTTCTTTATACATATGTTCTTAAGTCGGAGTTTCATTACTTTCAAACAGCCTGCCTTTATGCACTTGGTCAAGACGCTGCGAGTATTTTGTATGTCGTAACCATGTCTCTCGGGTCTCTGTCTCTTCTAAAGGCTGTTCAGTTACGTTAGTCTTTATTTCACTTTCGTGAATTCTGCGACTACTTCCGGAGCAGCTGGACACGTCCTGTTATCGTCTGACGTATGTTGTGCAGAGAGCACAACACGCCGCCGAAACTCTTCAACTTTTAAGTTCCTGTGGTGATATACTCAGTGTAATGTTTACCCCCAGGCCGTACCCTGCTACTGGTCTTCTCTACTTATCCTTCCGTTACATGACCTTCCACTGATTTAGGTTCTGTTTACGTAGGTGGTGTTCATTGTTATGTAGGTGTTCAGAGTTATATAGGTGGTGTTCAGTGTTACGTAGGTCGTGTTCAGTGTTATGTAGGTCGTGTTCAGGGTTATGTAGGTGTTCAATGCTATGTAGGTGTTCAGTGTTACGTAGGTATTCAGGGTTATGTAGGTGTTCACTTGTGTAGGTCGTGTTCCACATCAGGTAGGCGGTGTTGAAAATCAGAAAGCCGGCGAGTCCAATTCCTGGGCAGGGCGTGGCCTGTCATGTCACCCCCCTCCCCCCCACACACACGTACACACACACACACACACACACAGCTAAGATCAACAAGGCTGTCACCTTCCTCCTTCAGTCTCATCGTGAACTTTCAGGAACCATTCCAACTTTTAAAGCTTTCGATATGTTAAAGTGTGCATGTTAGCTGAAGTTGAGCACCTGTAGCAGCTACTACTGAAGTAGTGACTACTGCTGCTTCTGCTGATGCTATTGCTGCTGCTGCTGTTGCTGCTGCTACTTCTGCTGCTGCTGCTACTGCTGCTATTGCTGCTGCTACTTCTGCTGCTGCTGCTACTTCTGCTGCTGCTGCTACTTCTGCTGCTGCTGCTGCTGCTGCTGTTGCTGCTGCTACTGCTGCTGCTGCTGCTACTGCTGCTGCTGCTGCTGCTGCTGTTGCTGGTGTCATCTTAACCTACCTGGACTCGCAACTTGGATTACATTGGATAATGAAATGACAGTGGAGAAACTTTCACTTCAGAAATTGTCTAGAAAAATGTGCAGGTGTCAGCTGGGTGCTTACGTTCGTGCGTACTGCGTTCGTGCGTACTGCGTGCGTGCGTACTGCGTGCGTGCGTACTGCGTGCGTGCGTACTGCGTGCGTGCGTACTGCGTGCGTGCGTACTGCGTGCGTGCGTACTGCGTGCGTGCGTACTGCGTGCGTGCGTACTGCGTGCGTACCTGTGTGTGTGTGTGTGTGTGTGTGTATTCACCGAGTTATGTTTGCAAGGGGTCGAATCTCAGCTCCTGTCCCCGCCTCTTAAACTCTAATTGCCTCTTCATTTTTAGCTCCTGGCTTCACGGGCTCTGTCATACCTACTCTTGAAACCTAGTTTTCCCTTACCAAGTGTTCATCCAGCTGATTCATCTTCCCTCACCCCCTGAAAGACTAAAAAAGTATTTCCTAACATCCTTGTAGCTCATCTGTGTTGATAACTTCCTTCTGTCAAGTCCTCAGAGTATCCTGTACTGTGATATGTCCGTGATCGGTTTTGAGGGTTTTTTCTACCCTCGCAGACCAGTCTGGGGCTATGCTCTTCTGTTGATTACCTGCTCAACCAGGCTGTTGCTGTTGGTGGCCCGCTGATCCACAGAGCCATCAAAGCTTGTTTGATCTGGTACTTGGCGGAGGTAGTGATCCATCATGACTCGCCATATCGTAATAACACGATTGTAAACACACCAGGGAACAGGTGGGGTTTGAACCCATGACGAATATGTCGTAAAACTCCAGGCCAGTGCCTCAGTTACTGGGTTCAAACGCCATCCGTTCCGTGGTTTTCAGTGATTCAGTTTTCCCTTTAAAACTTCTTTACTTGTAATGAGCTATTTTTTAAGTTCATTTAGTCGCTCCTCACAACTCACTCCTCTCAGCCTCGGTGATATGTTGGGCGCGATGTTAACTCCAAGATTTTTCTCCTTGGGCGATATTTGCAGTTTTTGGCCTCTTCAGCTGTACTCCGTCTCTGGTCTTCTCTGAATGGCTCTAGAAGTGTCCAACTTTTCTAGTTGTTTCATTAACTCTTCTGTTGGTTTGGACTTGCACGTCTGTTTACCAGCATCATCCCCGTGTCTTCAGTGATTACTTTCTAAAATATTCTGTTTAATTCCTCGCATAGTTCTCTATCGTCTTGTACGACTTTTCTCCCTATCTTCATCCCTTCATTGTCTTCTCTTTAGTAGAGTGGTTTATTACCGGTATCCACTCCTCCTCTTCTTTTTCTCCTTGCCGCTGCCACTTCTATCAAGAAGAGCTAAGCAGTGTGTGATCACTAACCTCTAGTCTGCCACATATTCTATATCCCTTATGTCCGATTCACTTAAGGTGAAAACCAGGTCAAGTTGAGTTGGTTCGTCCTCTGCCCCTCACTTTTGTAGCCTCTTTGACGTGTTGTGTCAGGAACTTTCCCTTCACTGCTTCCGTCAGTGTTTCTCGCCCTCCTTGTGGACCCCAGGTCTGTTGTGGTTAAAATCCCTTGTAACAGTATCTGTGTTAGTTACCACTTCTCAAAGGCACTTGTGATAGACACGGCCTGTTTTCTATGGTAATGACCAGTTGTCAAAGTGTGTGTACTCACCTATATGTTGTTGCGGGGATCGAGTTACAGCTCCTGGCTGTGTACACTCACCTAGTTGTGATTGCAGATATCGATTCACAGCTCCTGGCCCCGCCTCTTCACTGGCCGCTACTCGGTCACTTCACCCGCTCCATGAGCTTTATCATACCTATCCTTAAAGCTATGTATAGATCCTGCCTCCACTACATCACTTCCCAGACTATTCCACTTCCTGACAACTCTGTGACTGAAGAAATACTTCTTAACATCCCTGTGATTCATCTGAGTCTTCAACTTCCAACTGTGTCCCCTTGTTGCTGTGTCCCATCTCTGGAACATCCTGTCTATGTCCACCTTGTCGATTCCTCTCAGTATTTTATATGTCGTTATCATATCCCCCCTATCTCTCCTGTCTTCCAGTGTCACGTCGATTTCCCTTAACCTCTCCTCGTAGGACATACCCCTTAGCTCCGGGACTAGTCTTGTTGCAAACCTTTGCACTTCCTCTAGTTTCCTTACATGCTTGGCTAGGTGTGGGTTCCAAACTGGTGCTGCATACTCCAGTATAGGCCTAACGTACACAGTGTACAGGGTCCTGAATGACTAAGATGTCGGAATGCTGTTCTTAGGTTTGCTAGGCGCCCATATGCTGCAGCAGTTATTTGGTTGATGTGCGCCTCAGGAGATGTGCCTGGTGTTATACTCACCCCAAGATCCTTTTCCTTGAGTGAGGTTTGTAGTCTGTCCCCCTAGACTGTACTCCGTCTGTGGTCTTCTTTGTCCTTCCCCAATCTTCATGTCTTTGCACTTGGTGGGATTGAACTCCAGGAGCCAGTTGCTGGACCAGGCCTGCAGCCTGTCCAGATCCCTTTGTAGTTCTGCCTGGTCCTCGTCCGATTGAATTCTTTTCATCAACTTCACATCATCTGCAAACAGGGACACTTCGGAGTCTATTCCTTCCGTCATGTCGTGTGTGTGTGTGTGTGTGTGTGTGTGTGTGTGTGTGTGTGTGTACCTCTAGTTATGTTGCTCACAATTGAGTACCTAACGCGGTCATCAGCGTCAGGCAACACACACCTACCTTAATTACTCCGGAGGAAACTATGTAAGGTATCAGGTACGTCCCTGAGGCGGAGCTCTGAGAGAGCTGTTAGGTACGTCCCTGAGGCGGAGCTCTGAGAGAGCTGCTAGGTACGTCCCTGAGGCGGAGCTCTGAGAGAGCTGTTAGGTACGTCCCTGAGGCGGAGCTCTGAGAGAGCTGTTAGGTACGTCCCTGAGGCGGAGCTCTGAGAGAGCTGTTAGGTACGTCCCTGAGGCGGAGCTCTGAGAGAGCTGTTAGGTACGTCCCTGAGGCGGAGCTCTGAGAGAGCTGTTAGGTACGTCCCTGAGGCGGAGCTCTGAGAGAGCTGTTAGGTACGTCCCTGAGGCGGAGCTCTGAAAGAGCTGTTAGGTACGTCCCTGAGGCGGAGCTCTGAGAGAGCTGTTAGGTACGTCCCTTAAGTGGAGCTCTGGAGGAGCTTCAACATGATAATGCTCACTCTGCATTAGAGTGAAGGCATTAAGGGTCTCCCTGACACCACCTCAATAAGCTCTCCTAGAGTAAAGTGCAGTGTAGTGTGTCCTGGCAACCTGAATAAATGTATGAAGCCGTAGTGGTTAAATTTGTATGTAGTGGGAGGTGGGTAATGGGTGAACAGAGGTGTGGGGGGTGAGCTGTGGGAGGGGCGACAATAGAAGGGTACTAATAGAAGGAGTGATAATAGGAGGGGCGACAATTGAAGGGTACTAATAGAAGGGGTGACAATATTAGGGTGTGGGGGAGTGGTGGTATATATACCCATTTGGAAGGTCACACTATGTATACCCTAGTGGAAGGTAACACTGTGTACCCAAGTGGAAGGTAACACTATGTATACCCAAGTGGCAGGTAACACTATGTATACTCTAGTGGAAGGTAATACTATGTATACCAACTAGAAGGCAGCACTGACAGTCTCTGTGATGTGTTGCAGCCATGAACAAGACACCAGGTTTCAATTGCAGTTGATGTAATGTGTGAGCACTGGTGTTACACTGCTGGCACTGTTACATTTCTGGCACTGTTACACTGCTGGCACTTTTACACTGCTGGCATTCTTACACTACTGGCACTATTACAATGCTGGTACTGTTACACCCCTGGCACTGCTACACCCGTGACACTGTTACACCCCTGGCACTGCTACATCCCTGTCACTGCTGCACCTTTGGCACTGCTACGCCCCTGGCACTGCTACAGTGCTGATATACTTAGGGTGAGCTTCAGGCTCTCTCTCTCTCTCTCTCTCTCTCTCTCTCTCTGAGATTCTGGGAAGAGTGTGGGTGATGGGGAGTATGTGCGAGGTGATGGACAGTGTGTGGGAGGTGATGGACAGTGTGTGGGAGGTGATGGGCAGTGTGTGGGAGGTGATGGGCAGTGTGTGGGAGGTGATGGGCAGTGTGTGGGAGGTGATGAGGAGGTTGTGGGAGGTGATGAGAGGAGTATAGTGGGGTTTGTGTGATTCGGGGAATGGGGGGTCCTTGGAGGGTAGGGCCTTGATGGGTCGAGGGAGGGGACCGGGGACCTGGGTGGGTAGAAGAATGGGAGTGTGGTACGATAACAGGGCAATTATCGTTTAATGGGGAAACTATTATATAGAGAAGAGAGCAGCGAGTATCATATTTGAGCTTCATCTAGAGTAGTTACACTCTCAGAGTGCTGAAGTTGTACACGAAGTGGCGTAGTTAGTGCAACTTACAACCACAAGTCTCTGAAAGAACATGGCTTGTATACCTCCCGTATCTGATGGCATCTCTGGCTGGCTTGTTGGCTGGCTAGCATGGCTGGCTGGGTTGGCTGCCTTCCTGGCTGCTCCTTCTGATATGAACCTAATTAATCGTAACGCACACGGCCCATTGGCGCCGGCTTACACGGAGACACAGAACTTAACTGACATGGTGGAACAAGCGAGTGTCATGTAGTGAAACACGACATGGTGTCGTCCACAGCTGTAGTGCGTGGGCGTCATTCCCAGCTGTAGAATGCTGGAGTATTATTCCCAGCTGTAGAATGCAGGGGCGTCATTCCCAGCTGTAGAATGCTAGAGTATCATTCCCAGCTGTACCTAAAGATACCTGAGGATGTTTCTGGTAGTGAGTGCTCCTGTAGACTCGTCCCAGGCCAGACCTCCAGGTAGATCAAGGCCTGATCATCCAGGCTCTTACTACTGGCTGCACAGTCTTTTATGCAAATTCCCTCTTGAAGACAGCCAGAGAATTGTTGGTAATTTTCCTTATGCACGGAAGGCTGTGAAGAGTCGGGGACCTCTGACACTCATCGAGTTCTCTCTGTGTCCTCGTCGAGGCCCTGCTTGTAATTAGAGGTATTTTGCATCATCTGCCAAATCTCCTGTTGTTAAATGGAGTGTTTTCGGTGTGTAGGTTTGGGACCAGTCCCTCTAGGATTTTGCATGTGTATATTATGAAATAACAACATTGTAATGATCCTTGAATGCGAGATCTTTCATCATTACTCCCAAGTCTCACACACAGAACTTTCGCTCTATTGAATGATTCGAGTTTGTCCTGTACTCCATTACAGTCTTTATTTCCTCCATCCCAGAGCAACTGAAACTTGCTCTCGTTAAACATTATATTGTTGTCTGAGACCCATTGTAAGATTTTATTTATATCCGTCTGAAGATTTGCTGTGTCTTCAGTGGACGCTACTCTGAGATTCTAGTATCATCGGCAAAGATGTTGGTATAAGAATGAGAAACAGAAATAGGGAAAGTACTGTGCCTTGAAGAACAGAGCTTTTCACTGTGGCAGCTTCTGAATTCACTCTGTTTACTACTACTCTCTGGGTTCTATTGTTAAGTTAAATATCCATTTGCCTATTTTCCAGTTATTTTGTGTGCTATCATGCCATGTTGCACTTGTAAAACGCTTTTGCAAAATCACTGTATACTAAATTAACATTTAGCTTGTCTTCCAGTGCAGCCAGGACCATGTCGTAATCTACCAGTTATGAAAGGCAGGAGCGACCTGCCCTAAACCCATATTACCCTGGATTGTGCAACTGTTGTGATACCATACGATAGGCATATTTGTTTCTTAGGACACGTTCAAAGCTTTTGATGCTTGTTTTAACAATATTAGTCTGAAGTGTTTCGCGATTGCTTTGGTGCCACCTTTGTGGAATGGCACCAGTGCCCAGGATCCTCTGTATGGCCCTAGATGCTTTCTCACAACTTTTGGTGAATATGGAGATCCACGAGTCTGAACCTGAAGAAGAATGCGCGGGCATGCTGTCGATGGCTTCTTCGAAGTCATCTGGGAATAGAATGTATACTAGCGTCATTCCTGTAGAATGAGTGCTCGTCGTCCCCAGCTATAGAGTGTCACCCCAGCGTCACACTGTTGGGAAGTTACTCTCATACCATCTCATCTTCACACCACGTGTGATAATCCTACATGCCTCAATATTTCCTAGTTATTATCAGCCACCTAGTTGCTAGATATATGCTCTTATTTGTTAAATATACATTTCTGTAAATTTGTGTAATCTAACCTAAGCCTAACCTAACCTAACCTAACCTAAGCCTAACCTAACTTAACCTAAGCCTAACCTAACCTAACTTAACCTAAGCCTGAGGGACCAGGGACGCGAAGAAACATTGGGCATATTTCTTAACCTTTGCTGTCCTTATTCACCTAGCAGTAAGTAGGTACCTGGGTGCACCTACTATCAATTCACCTGACATGCATGGATCATATGGTTCACTTGGGAGGCTGCCCAGATGGGTTTCCCGTTATGCTACATTAATATTTTTTTCACTAACCAGAAGAGATGGTAAAAGAAGCCTCAGCGATAGGGAAGAGGGTTGTGGAAGCCTCAGAGGAGAGGGGGTTGAAGCCTCAAGCAAAGGAGAGAGAGTTCAAAAAGCCTCAACTAAAGGAGGAGGGGGGTTTCAGGAAGCCTCAGAGATAAGGTTGTGAGGCTTGTGTTGTGGAGCGGACAATCTATCAGGCTGTGTCTGGGGACAAGACAAGAGAAAGATTGTGTTGTCCACCACCTCCCTCACGGTGTCACCCCCTCCCTCACGGTGTCACCCCCTCCCTCCTAACCAACTCCTCCCCTTCCCACCCTTCTCCCTCCCACAGCTAACGTTCTCTCTGATCTCCCCTGCCTTATCTCTCCCCGCTCTTCCTCTTGTTTTCCTCCATCTCTCTGTACCTCCTTTACCCTTTCCTGTTCCTCTTACCCTTTCCTCCCTCTCACTTTTACTTTACCTTTCTCCATTACTCTCCTGCTGAGTCTGCCTTTATCTGTGTCTGTCTGTATCTCTCTCTCTCTCACACACACTCACACACACACACACACACACACTCACACACACACACATGATTTTAAAATGTTAGGTTAAGGTTCCTAATTTTATTTACAAGCTAAGAGCTGTTACCTACATCAGCTCATTTTAAAGAATTTTTATTGTCATGAGACAGACAAATGGGGAACAGGATGAAGTTGGAGCCATCTGTGGGCCAGCAATTTCATTTGATCAACTGACTATTTCGTTGATGTCGTTATGCTGTACGAACGTGTTCCAGACACGAGTCATCCTAGCTATAAATGATCTCAGATGAAGTGATTTTCTTGATTAACAACGTACAAAGTACCGGTCCAGTACAGGGTTCAGGGTACATTTTCAGCATTTCATACCATCTGTACCATGGTATGGGTATGTTGTACCAGTCACTGCATGAACCTCACTACAGGTTCAGAATTATTTTTGCGAAATTATATGATTGTAAATTTCTGTATTAGGGAAACGCTGTAAAGCGGGACTTCCCTGTAATAACTCGCAACAAAGGCGTACAATAACGTTTGCGACAACCCACAGCACGAAAGGTTTGACCTCAGTGCTCTAACCACCAGTCTCAACAGCCTAGTTAACCCGGTAAGCACCAGATGAGCCTGGCCCAAGGTCGGTCTCTGGGAGTAGAAAAACTCTAGGAACTCATCAATTAGAGATATTCAATTAGAGATATTCTTTTACACTGAAGACCCTAGTATGGGCCTTAATGTACCCAATTGTGTATAAAAATAGGCCTGCCGTAGGTTCAGGTCCAACCTCTAATTACTGAGGTTTGTAATATAACAATAATAATAATATTTTATTTCAGCATGATGCAATGTTTGTACAGAAATGGGTGACATTTGGTATTGCATGCATAAAACCCATAGTATCCAGAGTTCAAGAGACAGAAAAGACCAACAGCCCTGCCAGAGTGCAAAACTTTTAACAGGCTTCTGTTTCATACGTGTGTCGTAATGATAGTACCTAGCTATATTGTGTGTACTGACGAACATTCTTCCTTAGGTCACGTCTCTCTTTCTTTCTCTCTCCTTTTGGGCAGCTCCCTCTGGTAAGTTATTAGGTCATATCCCTCAGGTCATCTGAGAGATGACCTGAGGGACTTCCCTGAGGTCATCTTTACCTTACGTTTACATTACGTCAATTCCGGGGATCACTACCTGCGTTCCCTCTCGTACTTCAGAAAATATTCTGCCTTGGAGCTGCGTATCCGTCACCTGCGCCTATGAAGAGAGCGCCTCCTCTCTCTCTCTCTCTCTCTCTCTCTAATATACAATGAGCTCCTCTACAATTGTCTTATCGTCTTCACAGTGTCTCATTAAGGTCATGTTTCACTGGTTCCAAGTTGATGTTCTGGTTGAAGCTGAGTTTTTTGTTTTAATTTGGTCTCAAGATCGACCGTGTTTCTCTGACCCAGACCAGAAAATATGTTGTGGTCTGGGATTGCTGTCTTCGATACCATTGTGACCAGGTCCTCATTGTTCGTGAATATAAGATCTAGAAGGGTATATCTTCTTATCTGGTCGGTTCTGCTATCTGCTGGTTTAAGACGTAGTTATTGCAGACGTTTATTAAGACGTAGTTATTGCAGACGTTTAATAATTTTGATGTGTGGGACTTTTCCTCCAAGGTAGCACCAGGACTCTCTTCTACAGTCTTTGGTATAGTCTTTCATTTTAGGTGTCTTGAACTAAAGTCACCAAGAATTAAGATACATGCTTAGTAAATTCTTCAGTGTTTCGAATTAAAATCACCAAGCAATTAGACATTTGGTACCGGTACCGGGTTTGATGTTTCAAGATATTGATCTTTTTCCAATACCTGGTCTTTTAACTGCTGGTAAGTTGTATCCTGAGGTTTGTATACAAGCTTAACTAGACTCTAATTTTCAGTTTTAAGCACCATAACTTCGACTACATCGTTTGTGGTATTCAGTAACTCAGTGCAAATGAGCGTCTTTTTCTTAACATACAGATCACACCTTCCCTCTGTTTTTCCGGTCGCATCTTAAGAGGCTGTACCCTGGAATCTGTATTTCGGTATCACAAAAGTTGTTTTGCGAGAGTCTCCGTAAATGCTGCTAAACACTGTATTCGTCTCCTCGACAAGACAAATAATAAGCAGTATATTATCAGTTTTTCTCGGTTTAATTCTTTCCATATTTACATACACATATGACGATGCATTGCTGGGTACTGTGCTGGGTCCTTGTTGGTTGGATACGTGTCCAGCAGCTCTATCGCTAGCGCACTCAGCTCACACACTGAGGTCCGGGGTTCGAATCTCCTCCGCTGGAAAACATTAGGGACGTATTTCCATAAGACACCTGCTGTCCCTGTCCCTGTTCACCCATCAGTTTAAAATGGGTACCTGGTGTTAGTGGACTGGTGTGGGTCGCATCCTGGGACAAAACTGACCTAATTTGCCCGAAATGCTCTGCATAACAAGGGGCTTTCTATGTAGTAGTATGTCAATGATGTCAGCTAGGCCTGTATACCTTGTACATGTACTTGTAGTAAATAAAGATATTAATATATTATTATTATTATGGTATGTGTGGCTCTGACGAGCCCGCTACAGGCTCTGTTTCCGGTCCAACCTAACTCCTAGATGGTGACACATTCTTAGCATTTCTCACAATTCTTTTTCGCTTTCTGCCACTAAAAAAATCTATTGATTACATAACTATAGTTTTCATGTTTACTTTGAGCTTCCATGAGGCTTTATACACCTCGTTACCCTCATGTGTAAAGTCAGTTTCGCTCGTAGCACTGTGTCTCATGTATTGAAGGCTGACACATCGTTGGGTCAGAGTCCTGCAATGGCATGCGCAGGAGATATCCATATTTCTTCGGAAGATTTGGAAAAAAGAAAATTATGTATAGTTCAAGACATTTATTACAGGAAACGTTTCGCCCCGACTGGCTTCTGTCTGTTTTCGCATCTCGTCGGTATCACCATACCATTTTTCACTTCGGAAGAATGTATTGGCAGGTTCCATTGTTGTTAGTGGCAGTAGGGCTCCGTCTGCAGATGTCCCAGGCAAAGAATTTACACATTTCGATTTTCCTCTGGCTGTGTTGTGCTCTGCTGTGTTATGTTGTGCTGTGTTGTGCTCTGCTGTGTTGTGCTCTCTGTGTTATGCTGTGTTGTCTCAATTTTCATCTTTGCCGGAGTCAGAACCAACAGTGACAGTACCAGTACCACCACCAGCTGCCACCAGGTGGAAACCAGTACCACCACCAGCTCCCTCCAGGTGGAACACCAGTACCACCACCAGCTCCCACCAGGTGGAACACAGTACCACCACCAGCTCCCACCAGGTGGAACACCAGTACCACCACCAGCTCCCACCAGGTGGAACACCAGTACCACCACCAGCTCCCACCAGGTGGAACACCAGTACCACCACCAGCTCCCTCCAGGTGGAACACCAGTACCACCACCAGCTCCCTCCAGGTGGAACACCAGTACCACCACTAGCTCCCACCAGGTGGAACACCAGTACCACCACCAGCTCCCTCCAGGTGGAACACCAGTACCACCACCAGTTCCCTCCAGGTGGAACACCAGTACCACCACCAGCTCCCACCAGGTGGAACACCAGTACCACCACCAGCTCCCTCCAGGTGGAACACCAGTACCACCACCAGCTGCCACCAGGTGGAACACCAGCACCACCACCAGCTCCCACCAGGTGGAACACCAGTACCACCACCAGCTGCCACCAGGTGGAACACCAGTACCACCACCAGCTGCCACCAGGTGGAACACCAGTACCACCACCAGCTCCCACCAGGTGGAACACCAGTACCACCACCAGCTCCCACCAGGTGGAACATCAGTACCACCACCAGCTCCCACCAGGTGGAACACCAGTACCACCACCAGATCCCACCAGGTGGAACATCAGTACCACCACCAGTTCCCACCAGGTGGAACACCAGTACCACCACCAGATCCCACCAGGTGGAACACCAGTACCACCACCAGATCCCACCAGGTGGAACATCAGTACCACCACCAGTTCCCATTAGGTGAACACCAGTACCATCACCAGCTCCCACCAGGTGGAACATCAGTACCACCACCAGCTGCCACCAGGTGGAACACCAGTACCACCACCAGCTCCCACCAGGTGGAACACCAGTACGTGTCCCAGGACCACCAGGTTCTCCAGTGTTAGCATCACCAGTACCAGAACTTCCGTTACCAGCACTGGTTTACTCATTTCCTCTCAAGTCATATCCCTCATGGCATGTCCTTCAGGTCATGTCTCTCAGGTCGTCCCTTATGCAATGTCCCTCATACCTTGTCCCCCAATGTCATGTCCCTCATGACATCTCTCTCTCAGACCATCTCTCAGGTCATCTCCATTTCATCTCACTCATGTCATTTATTGCTCTCGTTTGGCATTATTGATTGTGTCATTTCACGCCGGGTAATGACAGCAGAGGATGCAATAAAATATTGATAACGTTCCAGCGTGTGTAAAAGTCCTGAGCGCCTTTAGAAGACGTCGTTAAGGCTAAACTCCTGTAGTGATGAGGCCCGATATTCGACCCTACCGGTCCACTCCCTCACCCTAATGACGTGAAACATACGAGCACTCCGATTGGCTGCAACTACCACAGACTAGCCATTCACAAGGCGAATAATATACGAGCTCGCTGATTGGCTGGAACCACCACAGACCAGCCATTCAGCGCCCGTACAAGATATTTACATGATTATTTTTCCAATCTCGGCGCTGAATGGTGGACTATAAGGCTGGTAATTCAATTTTTGGAGGTGGTCCGGCTATAAATTTTTGCTGAGGTCCATTAAGAATACGTAAGGGTGTTAGTTTGAGCTGTGGGGAAAACCACAATATGTGTGGTGTTTATATGCTGTACTCCCTTCTTCACCTACATCCTTAAATTTACAGCCCAAGAGCTGTTATCTTACCTCAACTCATTTACAGCCTAAGAGCTGTTATCTTACTTCAACTCATTTACAGCCTAAGAGCTGTTATCTTACTTCAACTCATTTACAGCTTAAGAGCTGTTATCTTACTTCAACTCATTTACAGCCTAAGAACTGTTATCTTACCTCAACTAATTTACAGCCCAAGAGCTGTTATCTTACCTCAACTCATTTACAGCCTAAGAGCTGTTATCTTACTTCAACTCATTTACAGCCCAAGAGCTGTTATCTTACCTCAACTCATTTACAGCCCCAAGAGCTGTTATCTTACCTCAACCCATTTACAGCCCAAGAGCTGTTATCTTACTTCAACTCATTTACAACACCATTGTAATCGATTCAATGTATTTAGTTCATTATATGGAATCCCAACTTGTTGATTAATGAAACATGTGCAACACCTGAGTATATGAAACATGTGTAACACCTGAGTATATGAAACATGTGCAACACCTGAGTATATGAAACATGTGCAACACCTGAGTATATGAAACATGTGGAACACCTGAGGCTCTTGATAAGGGTATCCAAGTGTTGCCTATGTGTCTCATTCATAGCATCTAAATTCCCGGAATTCTTCTTGGTCACTCACGCTGCGCTCCGCTTGATAATTCTCTTAATGACTGTGTGATCATTAACGTCGGAATTAATGGCAGTTAGACGTACGAAAGGTTGAATGACGCTGCTAATAGTTGCAGAGTTGGTAGGTTCTTGAATGTCAACGAAGAACGTGTGAGAGGCGAATGTGTGTTTACTCTGGTGTTCTGTCAGGGGCAGCAGCGCCAGAACCTTGATAGGGGGGGGGGGGGAAGGGGTCAAGATGGAAATTGTTTAATAATTGTCCGATTTCAATGATTTTTTTTATTTTAGGTTAAGGAGGTGGTAATAAGTGTATACTAGAAGTTTCATGAAGTTCGGCCAAAAATAAGAAGAGATTAAATATTATAGAATGATTTTTGATATGGTACCTTACCTTTGAAGAGTTTCGAGAGTTTCTCTACTCTCTGAGCCCGGCCATGGGCCAGGCTCCTCTGGTAATGCCTTGGTAAAAATTTTGCCAATGTTTAGGATGTTGTAGTTTACATTACATGAACAATTATAATCTAAAGAAGAATTGTACAAAAGGATTTGAACGACATATCAGTATAATAATTTTTTTTTTTTTTTTTTTTTTGGGGGGGGGGAATTTTGAAGTTGATAAAACATAAACGGTAAAGTCTATTACAAATTCCTCTTTTAGAATTGTAAAACCATGACTCCTGAATAACGTGTGTAAAAATCTTATCAATCTATTCAAATAACGAAGAAATTTCTAATAATAGGAGAATAACTAACTCTTGAGAAGATTTACGGATGTGACATAAATGATATAAAATATTGACACAATGGAAATATAAACACATAAGCAGTATAATGTGATCCTTTATTGACAACGTTTCGCCCACACAGTGGGCTTTATCTAGTCACAAACAGATCTACCTGGGTGAAAGACACAAGAGTATATATAGGATGGAGTCAGGTGGGGAATGTTGCAGGAGACAGTGTCTGCCACTGCTAGAAGCTTTACACACCATGTACTGTTTTTTCTAAATATTGACACAAAACTAATAATTCGAAAAAAATACAATAATACAATATGTCATTGCATCATTTTGATGACGTCATCAGATATAATGATAAAATTGTTAGGACACAAGTGCAACTAATGTGGCATTTTATTGTGGCAACGTTTCGATCTCCAGGAGCTTTGTCAAGCTGTAACAAAGATCCTGGAGAGCGAAACGTTGCCACAATAAAATGTCACATTAGTTGCACTTGTGTCCTTTTACCTAACATATTGTGGGTAATTCTACCAACATTATTACAATAATAAAATTTCTATAAAAATACTTTGAAAAAAATGTTATGAACAAGCGGGTTGTACCAAAATGTTATGAACAAGCGGGTTGTACCAAAATGTTATGAACAAGCGGGTTGTACCAAAATGTTATGAACAAGCGGGTTGTACCAAAATGTTATGAACAAGCGGGTTGTACCAAAATGTTATGAACAAGCGGGTTGTACCAAAATGTTATAAACATGCGGATTGTACCAAAATGTTATGAACAAGCGGGTTGTACCAAAATGTTATGAACAAGCGGGTTGTACCAAAATGTTATGAACAAGCGGGTTGTACCAAAATGTTATGAACAAGCGGGTTGTACCAAAATGTTGCCAGATTTATGTACTATTTTTCTGTAAGAATTTTTTTTTTTCGTATTTCGTTTTTTTTTTTTGGTTTACTTTCCATGTTGAAGCCTCATCCTCTTAAGACCATAGAAATATAAGTGATGTTGAAGAATTATATCTTTATTGAGGAAACGTTTCGCCAGCTAGTGGCTTCTTCAGTCCCATACGAAGAAGAACGGAGAAAGACGAGGAGTTTGAGGTAATCAGTCCCTCAGCCTTGATGACGGTGTTCACTACCTTAGTCTCCTACCGTCCTCAGTTTCAACACCTTCCAATAACATCTGAGTGGAACTGACAAAGCCACTAGTTGGCGAAACGTCTTGAGAATAAAGATACCCAAGTGTTACACACGTGTCTTATTCACAGTAAATAATACTAGTATGTACATTGCCTAATATCACAGATCACATTAACATCATAACTTAATAAGATGCTATTGTAACCTACACATTTCTAGGCAATATTAATCTCTATGTTTACCATATTAGTTTTCACACACGAACCAACATCTTTCAGCTGAAGAATTTAGACACATGTGCAACATCTGGGGTGTCTAATTCTTGTTGGTACTGTATACTGAGTGTAGCGCTAAATCTAAGCTTTCTAGAGTTATATACTCATGCATTAATAATATAAACTTTTCCTGTTGTGATGGAGAAATTAACTGTTCAGCTGTATTAAACTGTCAATGTTTTAAACTGACGTTTTTGTAAGGATCGTGTCAATGACGACGTTGATGTAGCGAGCAGTGTGACCTGTGTTAGGCTTGGAGTCATGTATGAAAGACAGTGAACCTTTGTATTCCACACAACTGAAAGCTGATACAGGTTTGGAAATGAGTGGAATGTAATACTATGTTCTGCGGGGAAAGACTGTGACTCTGGCAATTATTACACTTATCAAGGAAGGTTATCTGACACTGGCGTTTGTTATGTGATGATTCACTTACTGGTGGAGCAACTAGCATCCAGCAGCAACACTCACTGGTGGAGCAACTAGCGTCCAGCAGCAACACTCACTGTTGCAGCAACTAGCATCCAGCAGCAACACTCACTGGTGGAGCAACTAGCGTCCAGCAGCAACACTCACTGGTGGAGCAACTAGCGTCCATCAGCAGCAACACTCACTGGTGCAGCAACTAGCATCCATCAGCAGCAACACTCACTGGTGCAGCAACTAGCATCCAGCAGCAACACTCACTGGTGGAGCAACTAGCGTCCAGCAGCAACACTGGTGCAGCAACTAGCGTCCAGCAGCAACACTCACTGGTGGAGCAACTAGCGTCCAGCAGCAACACTCACTGGTGAGCAACTAGCGTCCACAGCAACACTCACTGGTGGAGCAACTAGCGTCCAGCAGCAACACTCATGGTGGAGCAACTAGCGTCCAGCAGCAACACTCGGTGGAGCAACTAGCGTCCAGCAGCAACACTCCTGGTGGAGCAACTGCGTCCAGCAGCAACACTCACTGGTGGAGCAACTAGCGTCCAGCAGCAACACTCACTGGTGCAGCAACTAGCGTCCAGCAGCAACACTCACTGGTGCAGCAACTAGCGTCCAGCAGCAACACTCACTGGTGCAGCAACTAGCGTCCAGCAGCAACACTCACTGGTGCAGCAACTAGCGTCCAGCAGCAACACTCACTGGTGCAGCAACTAGCGTCCAGCAGCAACACTGGTGCAGCTGCGTCAGCAGCAACCTGGTGCGCAACTGCGTCAGCAGACACTCACTGGTGGAGCAACTAGCGTCCAGCAGCAACACTGGTGCAGCAACTAGCGTCCAACAGCAACACTGGTGCAGCAACTAGCGTCCAGCAGCAGCAACACACACTGGTGGAGCAACTAGCGTCCAGCAGCAACACTGGTGCAGCAACTAGCGTCCAGCAGCAACACTGGTGGAGCAACTAGCGTCCAGCAGCAACACTGGTGCAGCAACTAGCGTCCAGCAGCAACACTGGTGCAGCAACTAGCGTCCAGCAGCAGCAACACACACTGGTGGAGCAACTAGCGTCCAGCAGCAACACTGGTGCAGCAACTAGCGTCCAGCAGCAGCAACACACACTGGTGGAGCAACTAGCGTCCAGCAGCAACACTGGTGCAGCAACTAGCGTCCAGCAGCAACACTGGGGCAGCAACTAGCGTCCAGCAGCAACACTGGTGCAGCAACTAGCGTCCAGCAGCAACACTCACTGGTGGAGCAACTAGCGTCCAGCAGCAACACTCACTGGTGCAGCAACTAGCGTCCAGCAGCAACACTGGTGCAGCAACTAGCGTCCAGCAGCAACACTGGTGCAGCAACTAGCGTCCAGCAGCAACACACACTCCAGTATCAGTCACCTCTCCTAGTGACTCATGAAGCCTGCTGTGCAGGCGAAACGTTTCGTCAATGAAAGTACTTCAATGTTGCATGTGTCTTACTCATTAACTGCTCCATACTGCACACCCATGTTGCCTGCTGCAACAAAGGTATAATTTTAAAGGGGTTAACCGGTAAGCCAGTGGAAGGCGTCGGTCAGATGACCAAAAGCTCCAGTGGCGGGTCATCACATGACTTGAGATCCTCGTCAGGAAACAGGACAAGTGTTTCCTGACCCAACCTAACCTAGGTGTGTGAGCTGGCTGTGTTGACTTAGTGGTGGGTCACAACACAGCGACCACAGACCTACTGGCTCTGAGCTCTGTGTGGAGGGTAGCATCACCAGGCTCTGAGTTCTGTGTGGAGGGTAGCATCACCAGGCTCTGAGTTCTGTGTGGAGGGTAGCATCACCAGGCTCTGAGTTCTGTGTGGAGGGTAGCATCACCAGGCTCTGAGCTCTGTGTGGAGGGTAGCATCACCAGGCTCTGAGTTCTGTGTGGAGGGTAGCATCACCAGGCTCTGAGTTCTGTGTGGAGGGTAGCATCACCAGGCTCTGAGCTCTGTGTGGAGGGTAGCATCACCAGGCTCTGAGTTCTGTGTGGAGGGTAGCATCACCAGGCTCTGAGTTCTGTGTGGAGGTAGCATCACCAGGCTCTGAGTTCTGTGTGGAGGGTAGCATCACCAGGCTCTGAGTTCTGTGTGGAGGGTAGCATCACCAGGCTCTGAGCTCTGTGTGGAGGGTAGCATCACCAGGCTCTGAGCTCTGTGTGGAAGCATCACGGCCTGAGTTCTGTGTGGAGGTAGCATCACCAGGCTCTGAGCTCTGTGTGGAGGGTAGCATCACCAGGCTCTGAGCTCTGTGTGGAGGGTAGCATCACCAGGCTCTGAGTTCTGTGTGGAGGTAGCATCACCAGGCTCTGAGTTCTGTGTGGAGGGTAGCATCACCAGGCTCTGAGTTCTGTGTGGAGGGTAGCATCACCAGGCTCTGAGTTCTGTGTGGAGGGTAGCATCACCAGGCTCTGAGCTCTGTGTGGAGGGTAGCATCACCAGGCTCTGAGCTCTGTGTGGAGGGTAGCATCACCAGGCTCTGAGTTCTGTGTGGAGGGTAGCATCACCAGGCTCTGAGCTCTGTGTGGAGGGTAGCATCACCAGGCTCTGAGCTCTGTGTGGAGGGTAGCATCACCAGGCTCTGAGCTCTGTGTGGAGGGTAGCATCACCAGGCTCTGAGCTCTGTGTGGAGGGTAGCATCACCAGACTCTGAGCTCTGTGTGGAGGGTAGCATCACCAGGCTCTGAGCTCTGTGTGGAGGGTAGCATCACCAGGCTCTGAGTTCTGTGTGGAGGGTAGCATCACCAGGCTCTGAGTTCTGTGTGGAGGGTAGCATCACCAGGCTCTGAGCTCTGTGTGGAGGGTAGCATCACCAGGCTCTGAGCTCTGTGTGGAGGGTAGCATCACCAGGCTCTGAGTTCTGTGTGGAGGGTAGCATCACCAGGCTCTGAGTTCTGTGTGGAGGGTAGCATCACCAGGCTTTGAGTTCTGTGTGGAGGGTAGCATCACCAGGCTCTGAGCTCTGTGTGGAGGGTAGCATCACCAGGCTCTGAGCTCTGTGTGGAGGGTAGCATCACCAGGCTCTGAGCTCTGTGTGGAGGGTAGCATCACCAGGCTCTGAGCTCTGTGTGGAGGGTAGCATCACCAGGCTCTGAGCTCTGTGTGGAGGGTAGCATCACCAGGCTCTGAGCTCTGTGTGGAGGGTAGCATCACCAGGCTCTGAGCTCTGTGTGGAGGGTAGCATCACCAGGCTCTGAGCTCTGTGTGGAGGGTAGCATCACCAGGCTCTGAGCTGTGTATGGAGGGTAGAATCACCAGGCTCTGAGCTCTGTCACTCTCGGCGTTAAATCTTCTGTAAAGCAAGACCTGGTTTTTGTAAGGCACTCACTACCACCACCACTAACCAGCACCACTACCACCACCACTACCACTCGCTACTATCATCACCAACCAGCCCCACTACCACCACCACCACCAACAAGCATCACTACCACCACCACCAACAAGCATCACTACCACCACCACCAACCAGCATCACTACCTCCACCACTCACTACCACCACCATCAACCAGCACCACTACCACTCACTACGACCACCACAACCACAAGTGGGTATGGTCTCAGGTCTCAAGAGGTGGATCATGGAGCAACATTCTTACTTGTTCTTCCAGAGTTCAGTTAAGTCGCATTAATTAAGTAAAGCACTTGGGCAAAGTTGTTTTATTGCAAGGATGTTGACGCATGCAGAGTACCTCCTGTGTGCGTGTATGCATGCGTGTGTGTGTGTGTGTGTGTGAGAGAGAGAGAGAGAGAGAGAGAGAGAGAGAGAGAGAGAGAGAGAGAGAGAAGAGAGAGACTAAGGCTACTATTTCAGACACACACACACACACACACAGTTGAACAAACACGTTAAACAGGTCTTCTCGATGGAGACGGACAATGCCAGAAAAACCGGAAAACAGAGTGCACCAGCAGGTCCTGGACACCATACACACAGAAAGGAAAGAAGAAAAAAATACTTGATGGAGCTGGACGCATCAAAGAAAGGGAGACCTGACGGGTGTCAGCATGGATTCTGCGATAAGGAGCAGAAATACTGTCAGAACCATTAGCTATGATCTACAACCAGTCAATGAACACGGGACAGTTGCCAGAGATCTGGAACACAGCGAACGTAGTCCCTATATTTAAGAAAGGAGATAGGCAGATGGTGTTGAAATATAGACCAGTTTTGCCGACATGTATAAGATACAGGGTAATGGAGATGACGGTCAGCAGGAGAGTGATAGAGCACTTGGAGAGGAGGGTTTTCATGAATAATAACCAGCAGGGGTTAAGAGAATCTTGTCTTACCAACCTTTAGGAGTTCTATGATAAAGTAACGGCAGTGAGGCAGGAGAGAGGGTTGGATGGCTTGCGTTTTCCTAGACTGCAAGAAGGCATTCGATACTGTACCCCACATGAGAATGGGACAAAAACTTGAGGAGCAGGTAGGGATAGCAGGAAACGTACTCGCTCCGGCGGAAAGCAAGCAAAGAATGACTATCCATTAAGAGATGTCAAAATAGGGAAGAGTAACAAGAGAGATACCACAAGGAACTGTATTATGGCCAATTCTGTTTCTGACTTTTGTTAACACACCTGATGGGACTGAATCAGATGCATCTCTGTTCACTGATGATGTAAAACTAATGAGAATAAATAGATGAGGACTGAGAAAGGCTGCAGATAGATCTGGATAAGCTGCAGTGTTGTAGGTAAGTGGTTGCTTGAGGTTAACCCAAGCAAATGCAAGGTTATGAACACTGAGGGAGGGGTCAAATTACCAGACACGGAGTATAAGCTCGGGGAAAGAGGCGGTGAACTTCATTCAGAGACTTGGGAGTAAACATATTGTTTAGCATATCGCCAGAGGCTCTAATCAACCGACCTTTGCAGCTAATACTCGCCTGGCAAATCAGAGTGGCCTTCAGGAATACCAAACAGAGAGTCATTCCGTGCAATTTATACAACATATGTCAGGCCCATTTTGGAGTACACAGCACCAGTATGAAACTCACACCTGAGAAAGTATGATAAGAAGTTGAACAAAGTGCAGAAGTTAGGGGGTATGAGCTACGTAGAGATTGTAACTAAATTTAATCTAACGACACTAGATGACAGAAGGACCAGGGGAGACATGATAACAACATACAAAATACTCTGAGAACTTTATTAAGCAGCCAGGAACAGGCTGTTTGAGAGACGGGAAATAACCTGGGGAAACAGCTGGAAGTTAAAGACACAGGTGAGTTACAGGGATGTCAAGAACATTTCTTCAGTCTCAGGGTGATAGACGGCTAGGTAGTGAAGGCAAGGCTCCATACATAGTTTCAAGAACAGGTACGATAGAGCTCACGAGGCTAGGAATGAGTGAATCTGGCAAGCGGCAAGTTGAGAGGCGGGCCCAAGAGCTGAGACTAAAACTCTGAAACCACATATAGATGAGTGTACACACGCACACACACAGCTGTGCTGTTTGTCATTCAAAATCCTTATCAATTTCGTAATTTCGAAAACGATAAGAAAAACTCAATGTTTCTGTCAAATAAGAAAGTTTTCAACAGAGGATTTTCCAGTCAGCTGTTTCAACTGTTGTTAAAATGACGAGAATCATTGTAGCTTGTATTATTACCTTTCCTCTTGTTATACCATCATTATCTCTGTCAGCTCCTCCTTCATCTCCTCCTCATCCATCTCCTCCTCATCCATCTCCTCCTCATCCATCTCCTCATCCATCTCCTTCTCATCCATCTCCTTCTCATCCATCTCCTCCTCCTCATCCATCTCCTCATCCATCTCCTCCTCATCCATCTCCTCCTCCTCATCCATCTCCTCCTCATCCTCCTCATCCTCCTCATTCTCCTCCTCATCCATCTCCTCCTCCTCATCCATCTCCTCCTCCTCATCCATCTCCTCCTCCTCCTCATCCATCTCCTCCTCCTCATCCATCTCCTCTTCCTCCTCATCCATCTCCTCTTCCTCCTCATCCATCTCCTCCTCCTCCTCATCAATCTCCTCCTCCTCCTCATCAATCTCCTCCTCATCCTCCTCCTCATCCATCTCATCCTCATCCATCTCCTCATCCTCATCCATCTCCTCATCCTCATCCTCCTCATCCATCGCCTCCTCCTCATCCATCTCCTCCTCCTCATCAATCTCCTCCTCCTCCTCATCAATCTCCTCCTCCTCATCATCAATCTCCTCCTCATCCTCCTCCTCATCCATCTCCTCATCCTCATCCATCTCCTCATCCTCATCCATCTCCTCATCCTCCTCCTCCTCATCCATCGCCTCCTCCTCATTCATCTCCTCCTCATCCTCCTCCTCATCTTCTCCTCCCTCATCTATCTCCTCCTCCTCATCTATCTCCTCCTCCTCCTCCTCCTCCTCCTCCTCATCCATCTCCTCCTCCTCATCCATCTCCTCATCCACCAACTATCTCGCTATTCGCGAAAATAAAAAGTAGAAAAAATTAGTTTACAGGTTTTCACTCGGCATATTAATAAGAAATTTGCATCGTGATTGGTTGGTTAGTTGTGTGTCTATGATGGAGGGTGGAGGGTGGGAGGGAGGGTGGAGGGTGGGAGGGAGGGTGGAGGGAGGCTAGACGAGGGCTAGGAGAAGGATGGATAGTTCGATGTACGAAGAGATGGGTGGAGGGTGGGATGGGTGGAGGGTGGGATGGGTGGAGGGTGGGATGGGTGGAGGGTGGAATGAGTGGACGGTAGAATGGGTGTGTTGATGTTCAAAAGAATGAGTTGAAGGGTTGAGTAGAGGGTGACAGGTCACCGCATGGAACAGACCCGGGTCAGGACCCGTCCTGGTGACCCTCCCTGTGACCTGAGTGGACTAGAAATTATGTAATGTAAATAGGTAAAACTGGTCAATTAGCAAGAACTCATTAAAAATTAAGTCATTTCTAAAATTTTCTCTTAAACATTTAAAGATATATTTTTTTAATGTATGTTAATGTAAATATTATTAATTCTGTAACAAAAGAACCTTAGAAAACTTACCTAACCTTATTATAACAAGCGCAATTTAATTTAGTCTAATCCAACTAAATATATTTTAGATAAATTTACAATAATTTAATAATAAACAAACACAATGAACTATATTTTTTTCGTTACGTTCAGAACGATTTTTGCGAAATTTTTGCATACACAAATTTTCACTTGCCTTATTCGGCAAGAAGAGCGTTGCTAGTTAAGCCAAAACCGCAAGTTTTACCTGTTCGGCACGACATATATATATGAATATTGCGTTGGAAAAAAATTCAGAACACCAAAAGTTTTAAAGGATTTTTTGAGTAATATTAAAATAGAATTTCTCTATAAAAACGGATTATCTCACCCAATTTGTGAAGAACAAAATAAAGAAAATAAAAATACTCGCTTCCATTTGATTATTATATATATATATATATATATATATATATATATATATATATATATATATATATATATATATATATATATATATATATATATATATATATATATGTCGTGCCGATTAGGTAAAACTTGCGATTTTGGCTTAAATAGCAACGCTCACCTTGCCATATAAGACTAAGTGAAAATTTGTGTATGCAATAATTTCGCCAAAATCATTCTGAACGTAACGAAAAAATATATTTCATTGTGTTTGTTTATTATTAAATTAATGTTAACGTATCTAAAATATATTTAGTTGGGTTAGGCTAAATTAAATTGCGCTTGTTATAATAAGGTTAGGTAGGTTTTCTAAGTTTCTTTTGGTTCAAAATTATAAATTTTTACATTATCATAAATGAAAAAATATATCTTTAAACGTATAAGAGAACATTTTAGAAAAGACTTAATTTTAAATGAGTTCTTGCTAATTGGCCAGTTTTACCTAATCGGCAGATTATATTATATATATATATATATATATATATATATATATATATATATATATATATATATATATATATATATATATATATATATATATGTTATCTATTTATATCATTTATTTAATGGTCGAAGGAATACACAGGGTCAAAAGTGGTCATTTAGATTAAGAAAAGAAACAGGATTGTGTGGGTGTGGGATTGTGTGGGTGTGGGCGCCTTGAATAACAGGTCAAAAATGTGTTGAGAATTGGAGAGCAGTATTGGAGGTTCAGTGATCCTCTCTCTGAGGGCCACTGACACCCACGGGTGCCAGGGGAGACCCCTAGCAGCATCCGTGACTCCTGTCCTGACGCAGCTGGATCTAGTTCCTGACACCCGTGGCTTTATTCCCTGACACCCGTGGCTATTCCCTGACACCTGTGGCTTTATTCCCTGACACCCGTGGCTTTATTCCCTGACACCCGTGGCTTTATTCCCTGACACCCGTGGCTTTATTCCCTGGCACCCGTGGCTTTATTCCCTGGCACCCGTGTCTCTGTTCTCTGACACCCGTGTTTCTGCTCCCTGGCACCCGTGTCTCTGCTCCCTGGCACACGTGTCTCTGCTCCCTGGCACCCATGTATCTGATCCCTGACACCCGTGGCTTTATTCCCTGACACCCGTGGCTTTATTCTCTGATACCCGTGGTTTTATTCCCTGGCACCCGTGTCTCTGTTCCCTGACACCCGTGCCTATGTTCCCTGGCACCCATGTCTCTGCTCCCTGACACCCCGTGGCTGTGTTCCCTGACACCCGTGGCTGTGTTCTCTGACACCCGTGGCTGTGTTCCCTGACACCCGTGGCTGTGTTCCCTGACACCCGTTGCTGTGTTCCCTGACACCCATGGCTCTGCTCCCTGACACCCGTGGCTGTGTTGTCTGACACCCGTGTCTCTGCTCTCTGGCACCCGTGGCTGTGTTTCCTGACACCTGTGGCTCTGCTCCCAGACACCCATGGTTCTGCTCCCTGACTCCCGTGGCTCTGCTCCCTGACACCCATGGCTCTGCTCCCTGGCACCCGTGGCTGTGTTGCCTGGCACTATATGCCTGGTCTTCATCGTGACAGGTTAAGTGTGAGAGAAAGAATTACAGAGGTAAAAAAATCGAGTCTTTGTTATTTCACTGGACACCTGCAGTTCTGGGATCAGTTCTCGGGCCACCCATGGCTCGATTCTTGGGCCACCCATGGCTCGATTCTTGGGCCACCCATGGCTCGATTCCTGGTCCACCCATGGCTCGATTCCTGGTCCACCCATGGCTCGATTCCTGGGCCACCCATGGCTCGATTCCTGGTCCACCCATGGCTCGATTCCTGGGCCACCTTTGGTTCAGTGCCCCTCACCACACCTGTGATTCCCCTCACCACATCTGTCACTCCCCGTGCCGCACCTGTCATGCCACCTCGCGCATCTGGAGTGTCCTGGGCTGCCTTCCCAGGACAGTTTTTCCTGCGCTTAGAGCAGAATTCTCCATTGTCCTTGTGAGTATTACCGCCCCCTCCCTAACACACACACATATATATTACGTATGTTAGCGGTGCCCAAAATACCTTGGCTGACGTCTCTTCTGATATTCAGGTGAAGTGGGCGAAATATTTCAGAATTACTTCAGAAATAAATTGGCATAAATTTTATTTTAACTGGAATAGAAATATTACTCTGGTGAAAATAGAAAATTAATTTAGGTATATATGTGACAAAAATACGTTGGTCTTTGATAAGAGTTGGTCGTTGAAGCGAAAAAATATATATTTTTTGGTAAGATAGAGTTATAATTTTGAAAGGAAAAACTGAAAAAGACTTAATCAGGAAAAAAATTAGTTTGTGTATGGAGGTTGTATAGAAGAATCAGCAAGGTCGGCAGGGCAGTATAGAGGACTTACAGCTCTATGCGACCTTTAGCTGCGACCTTCTCGTACAGTGGCGCCGGCAGGCTGTGTTGTGGTCAGCCTGAAGGTGGCCGAATATGACGGAGGTGGTGGCGCAGAGCTGCGGCTGCGACTCCAGTAGTCGAGCCCAAACTGCGGCCGCTGCGGCCTTACCTGGCCCCAGAGATACTACTGCTCACCGCTGGCGCCTCCACCTGCTTACTGGCGGAGCACCTACTGAGGACTTCCCTTCCAGGAGCCTAACTCAGGGACATCATCCTGCCAGGGGCGTGGCAGGCAGGACTCTCACTCAAGAACTCTCTTACTGCTGCTACTGACAGAGGCTCTTACCACCACCACCACAATGCTCTGCTACGTGAGTTACCATTCTTTATAGTGTTTGCATATTTCGCTTATCCTCTAACACCCTCTTCTGCACAGTAAAAATTAAAAGGGATGTAAATTATACACACAGACAGGTGAATTATGCTGCCTCCCTTCTGTACTTTTTACTGTGCTGTAGATGGTCTCATTTTAGGCCGAAATATGCACTGTTTATATTCTGTTTTATATCTTCCATGTGGGTTGTGTCACTGATCAATGTTTATTGCATTTTTTGTGTTTGGTTTTATTTATAAAAAATGTTTATTTTATTTATCAATTTAAAAGGAAAATAAAGTAGACTTCAAGAGAGATGTTTATTAGATTCTGGCAAAAAAGCTTTTGACTCTCTGGGAGATGTTTATGTAAGATCTCTGGGAGATGTTTATGTAAGATCTCTGGCAGATGTTTATGTAAGATCTCTGGCAGATGTTTATGTAAGATCTCTGGCAGATGTTTATGTAAGATCTCTGGCAGATGTTTATGTAAGATCTCTGGCAGATGTTTATGTAAGATCTCTGGGAGATGCTTAATGGTCTATCTCATGATGTCTGAGAGATATTTAGGTAAGGTCTCAGAGATGCTTGCTGGTCTCTCAACTTATCTCAGAGATATTTACCTACCTGGAGTCTACATGGAGGGTGTTTCGGGGGTCAACGCCCCCGGTACATGACCAGGTCTCGCGCTCTATCTCAACTTGATATCCTAATAAAAACAAGACTATGCAATATTTTAATGGCACATTTTTTGGCTAATAGCCATTTTTTTCTAATGGTTTTCCATAAACCTTTAATCGAAAATTTGTATAGCACTTATTTTCAACTTCCTGAAATTATTATTTCCCAAAATTTCGAAAATCCTTTGATGAGAACGGAGACTTAAAAGACGTAATGGTGTTTTCTGTGCAGCTTTGATCCGAGGAAATGTGACCCAGGGCCATGACTAAAATTATACACGTGGACAAAATTGGGTTTGCTTTTAAAGTGTGGCCACATGGTGGGCCAAGCGTGGCCACAGTTATAGACGAGACTGGAAGGATAAGGTCACTGCTGTGGCCTCCTTGGTCACAGTGTTGAAGGATAAGGTCCCTGCTGCGGCCTCCTTGGTCACAGTGTTGAAGGATAAGGTCACTGCTGCAGCCTCCTTGGTCACAGTGTTGAAGGATAAGTGTCGATTCTTCTGTGATGATGCTTGATTATGATTATAATGATGATGATGATAGTTTGAGCGTGCGTGTGTGTGCACTCACCTAATTGTGGTTGCAGGGGTCGATTCACAGCTCCTGGTCCCGCCTCTTCACTGGCTGTTACTAGGTCACTCTTCCTGCTCCATGAGCTTTATCATATCTCTTCTTAAAGCTATGTATGGATCCTGCCTCCACTACATCACTTCCCAGACTATTCCACTTCCTGGCAACTCTGTGACTGAAGAAATACTTCCTAACATCCCTGTGATTCATCTGAGTCTTCAACTTCCAACTCTGACCCCTTGTTGCTGTGTCCCATCTCTGTCCACCTTGTCGATTCCTCTCGGTATTTTATATGTCGTTATCATGTCTCCCCCTATATCGCTTGTCTTCCAGTGTCGTCAGGTCGATTTTCCTTAACCTCTTCTCATAGGACATTCCCCTTAGCTCCATGACTAGTCTTGTTGCAAACCTTTGCACTTTCTCTAGTTTCTTTACGTGCTTGGCTAGGTGTGGGTTCCAAACTGGTGCTGCATACTCCAATATAGGCTTAACGTACACAGTGTACAGGGTCCTGAATGATTCTTTATTAAGATGTCGGAATGCTGTTCTTAGGTTTGCTAGGCGCCCGTATGCTGCAGCAGTTATTTGGTTGATGTGCGCCTCAGGAGATGTGCCTGGAGTTTACCTGGAGAGAATTCCAGGGGTCAACGCCCCCGCGGCCCGGTCTGTGACCAGGCCTCATGTTGGACCAGAGCCTGATCAACCAGGCTGTTACTGCTGGCCGCACGCAGTCCAACGTACGAACCACAGCCTGGCTGGTCAGGTACCGACTTTAGGTGCCTGTCCAGTGCCTGCTTGAAGACAGCCAGGGGTTTGTTGGTAATCCCTCTGATGTATGCTGGGAGGCAGTTGAACAATCTTGGGCCCCTCACACTTATTGTGTTGTCCCTCAACGTGCTAGTGGCACCCCTGCTCTTCATTGGGGGGATGTTACATCGCCTGCCGAGTCTTTTGCTTTCGTAGGGAGTGATTTTCGTGTGCAAGTTTGGTACTAATCCCTCGAGAATTTTCCATGTGTATATAATAATGTATCTCTCCCGCCTACGTTCTAGGGAGTACAGGTTTAGGAACTTCAAGCGTTCCCAGTAGTTGGTGGTTTATCATATGCGTGCGGTGAAGGTTCTGCGTCACCCTAGCTAGAACAGCCCCCAGTGCTTTATCAGTCAAGACAGATAATGTATATACTAAATACATGATGCTTGGTTTCGGAAGCAAGTTTTCTCGTCTTCAGAATATTAATTTTTATAGAATATTTCGTATTATTTTCGAAAACATTTTCAAGGTCAGCAATTTCACCCGCCTTGAAAGGTGCAGTTAGTGTGCAGCAATATTCCAGCCTAGATAGAACAAGCGATCTGTAAAGTGTCAACATGGGCTTGGCATCCCTGGTTTTGAAGGTTCTCATTATCCATCCTGTCATTTTTCGAGCAGATGCAATTGCTACTTTGTTATGGTCCTTGAAGGTGAGATCCTCTGACATGATCACTCCCAGGTCTTTGACATTAGTTTTTCGCTCTATTGTGTGGTTGGAATTAGTTTTGTACTCCGATGAGATTTTAATTTCTTCACGTTTTCCGTATCTGAGTAATTGAAATTTCTCATCATTGAACTTCATATTGTTTTCTGCAGCCCATTTAAAGATTTGGTTTATGTCTGCTTGGAGTCTTGTAGTGTCTTCAACGGTGGACACTGTCATACAGATTCGGGTGTCATCTGCAAAGGAAGACACAGCACTGTGGCTTATATCCCTGTCAATGTCTGATATGAGGATGAGGAATAGGATGGGAGCAAGTACTGTGCCTTGTGGAACAGAGCTTTTCACAGTAGCTGCCTCAGACTTTACTCTGTTGACTACTACTCTTTGTGTTCTACATGTTAGGAAATTATAGATCCATCTACCAACTTTTCCTGTTATTCCTTTATCACGCATTTTGTGTGCTATTACACCATGGTCACACTTGTCAAAGGCTTTTGCAAAATCTGTGTATATAACATCTGCATTCTGTTTATCTTCTAGAGCATCCAGGACCTTGTCGTAGTGGTCCAGTAGTTGGGACAGACAGGAGTGGCCTGCTCTAAACCCATGCTGTCCTGGGTTGTGCAATTGATGGGTATCAAGATGGGTGGCGATCTTGCTTCTTAGAACCCTTTCAAAGATTTTTATGATATGGGACGTTAGCGCAATTGGTCTGTAGTTCTTTGCTATTGCTTTACTGCCCCCTTTGTGGAACGGGGCTATGTCTGTTGTTTTTAGTAGCTGCGGGACGATCCCAGTGTCCATGCTCCCTCTCCATAGGATGTTAAAAGCATGTGATAGGGGCTTCTTGCAGTTCTTGATGAACACGGAGTTCCATGAGTCTGGGCCTGGAGCGGAGTGCATGGGCATGCCATTTATTGCCTTTTCGAAGTCATTTGGCGTCGTGGTGATGTCAGAAAGGCATGCGTCTGTCAAGTTCTGTGGCACTCTCATAAAAAATTCATTTAGGTTTTCGATTTTCAGTCTGGTTAGTGGCTCGCTAAAAACTGAGTCATACTGGGATTTAAGTAACTCACTCATTTCCTTGCTGTCATCTGTGTAGGACCCATCCCGTTTAAGTAGGGGCCCAATACTGGTTGTTCTCGACTTTGATTTTGCATAGGAAAAGAAATACTTAGGGTTTCTTTCAATTTCATTTATGGCTTTTAGTTCTTCCCGTGTCTCTTGATTCCTATAAGATTCCTTTAGTTTTAATTCGATGTTTGCTATTTCTCTGACTAGTGTCTCCCTACGTATTTCAGAGATATAGGCCTCCTGTAGCCGCTCCGTTATTCTTTGCCTGGTGTTATACTCACTCCAAGATCCTTTTCCTTGAGTGAGGTTTGTAGTCTCTGGCCCCCCTAGACTGTACTCCGTCTGCGGTCTTCTCTGCCCTTCCCCAATCTTCATGACTTTGCACTTGATGGGGTTGAACTCCAGGAGCCAGTTGCTGGACCTGGCCTGCAGCCTGTCCAGATCACTTTGTAGTTCTGCCTGGTCCTCGTCCGATTGAATTTTGTGTGTGTGTGAACATGTTAAGATATTTGGGAGTGGACTTGTCAGCAGATGGGTCTATGAAAGACGAGGTGAACCACAGAATTGACCAGGGGAAAAAAAGGTGAGTGGTGTACTAAAGAGTCTGTAGAGACAAAGAACATTATCCATGGAAGCAATGAGGGGAATGTATGAGAGTATAGTGGTACCAATGCTCTTATATGGGTGTGAAGCATGGGTGGTGAATGTTGCAACAAGGAGAAGGTTGTGAAGATGTTGTGTCAGAGAGCAATGTGAATATTATGAAGAGAATCCGTAGTTTGGAGATTAGGAGGAGCGGGGTTACTAAAAGTATAAATCTGTAGTGGAAGGAAGGTGGGGTAGGGGTCGTCCTGGGAAAGGTTGGAGGGAGGGGGTTGTTGCATGCAAAGAGTATGTAACCTTTATTCGGAGCATGTTAAACACACCCAAATAGGCTCCCCTCCAACCAGCGAACCATCGTTAAGGGTTTGGTGATGGGGCCCCATCATCAAATCAACGACTCGGTTCAGCCAATTAAAATGCGAGTTTAACAATGACAAAGGTGACGTGGATACCACTCGCAGTTTGTCATTGGAATTCCTGCATAGAGCTGGTTGTGGAAAGTTGTCTGTCTTTTGGCTGCTGCTTAGCTTAGACAACTGTGGCGTGCACTAAACACTACTCCTTTGTATATAGTGTACATATGTGTAAACACCCCTTTGTTATACTTGGTGAAGGAAAAGACAAAAGTCTGGAATTAATCTAACTGATTTTTGAAGGAAATACAATTTCAATACATCTTCTACTGTGTTTCTTTGCTCCAAGCTCCCTTTTACACTCAGGTTAACAGGCCATTGAACCTGAGGTTGTAATAGGGGTAAAGGAGGTTTTGTGTGTGAGGGGCTTGGACTTCCAGCAAGTGTGCACGAGCGTGTAAGATAGGAGCAAGTCCGAATTTTATTGCATAAAAAATGGAACACCACAAACAGGACGTCAATACGGATGTAAAAACGTAAACGTTTATAACAATGAATATTGCCTCTTCAGTAATAGGAATTTATGACTGCTTTAATTGTATTTTAAAGCAGTGAAGTGAGTCTTAAAGTGTGCGTAGCGAGGGTATGAGTCCTGGTAACCAGTCACTGCTGCGTCTGGGATACCTGGTAACCAGTCACGGCTGCGTCTGGGATACCTGGTGTGTAAGTGTAGACTGGTCGACAGAGAGGTGTCGGGGGAGGTGTCGGCAGAGAGGTGATAGATAGTGGTGATGAGAGAGAGGCATCAGGAGAGAGTGAGAGACAGAGGGGGCATCAGGAGAGAGGCATCAAGAGGGGGAGAGGGGTATTAGGAGAGAGAGAGGTATTATTAGAGATAGTAGGAGAGAGATATCAGGAGGGAGAGAGGTATTAGGAGAGATCTATCAGGAGGGAGAGATATCAGGAGGGAGAGGGAGATATTAGGAGAGAGATATCAGGAGGGAGAGGTAGTAGGAGAGAGCTATCAGGAGTGAGAGAGAGGTATTAGGAAAGAGCTATCAGGAGGGAGAGGTATTAGGAGAGAACTATCAGTAGGGAGAGATATTAGGAGAGAGATATCAGGAGGGAGAGATATTAGGAGAGAGATATCAGGAGGGAGAGAGAGATATTAGGAGAGAGCTATCAGGAGGGAGAGATATTAGGAGAGAGATATCAGGAGGGAGAGAGAGATATTAGGAGAGAGCTATCAGGAGGGAGAGATATTAGGAGAGATATATCAGGAGGGAGAGAGAGACATCAAGAGGGAGAGGTATCAGGAGAGACTTGTGTTGACAATAACTGGTGGTAATATTCATGTTAGTGGTTCCAGGCTTCTTAACTATTTATATCCTCTGAAATATTACTACCGCTGGTGGTGGTAGTGGTGGTTACGGTGGTATGGTGGTTACGGTGGTGGTGGTATGGTGGTAGTGGTGGTTATGATGGTAGTGGTGATTATGGTGGTTACGTGGTAGTGGTGATTATGGTGGTTACGGTGGTTACGGTGGTATGGTGGTGGTGGTTACGGTGGTGGTGGTTACGGTGGTGGTAGTGGTACATCTGACAACCCAACACTGGTGCCAGGCACACCTGACAACCCAACACTGGTGCTAGGCACACCTGACAATCCAACACTGGTGCCAGCCACACCTGACACCCCAACACTGGTGCCAGCCACACCTGACACCCCAACACTGGTGCCAGCCACACCTGACACCCCAACACTGGTGCCAGCCACACCTGACACCCCAACACTGGAGCCAGCCACACCTGACACCCCAACACTGGTGCCAGCCACACCTGACAACCCAACACTGGTGCCAGCCACACCTGACAGTCCAACACTGGTGCCAGGCACACCTGACAACCCAACACTGGTGCCAGGCACACCTGACAACCCAACACTGGTGCCAGACACACCTGACAATCCAACACTGGTGCCAGGCACACCTGACAACCAACACTGGTGCCAGGCACACCTGACAATCCAACACTGGTGCCAGGCACACCTGACAATCCAACACTGGTGCCAGGCACATCTGACAATCCAACACTGGTGCCAGGCACACCTGACAATCCAACACTGGTGCCAGGCACACCTAATACATTGTTGGTTCACCACAAAAAGTCTGAGTTGAAGAATAAGACATTTGTGCAACATTTGGGATTCTTTATTGAGGAAACGTTTCGCCAATCGGTGGCTTCTTCAGTCCAATACAGAGAAGGGTGGAAGATGAGGAGGAGTTCGAGGTAATCAGTCCCTCAGCCTGGAGTCGGTGTGGTCAGTCCATCAAGATGCAGTCAAACACATCTTGGGATCTTGATACAAAGAATTTTTCAACTCTTGGCTAACCTACATTCATGACCTACTTTCACTAGTGGATTTGTCCAATGGTAACTCCGCCTCCTAGTGCTTCAACTCACCCGACTGAAGTTTATAAGTCTCTTCTCCGAGCATATGCTCTGCTTTTCTCAAGACTGATGGACTGAACACATCGATGGGCGAAACGTTTCCGCAATAAAGATTCCAAAATGTTGCCCCAGTCTCATTCTTCAACTTGTCAATTTTCTTATTTATTTAAATGAGAAAGTCTGAGAGGCGCTGGTCTGAGTGTTGGCCCCCTATCTCTCTCACCAAGAAATTATTTTTTTGTTGATAATCGCTGGAGTTGAGGACGACTTCTCTGTCAGGGTTGATGGCGAGGGTTGATGACGAGGGTTGATGGCGAGGGTTGATGGCGAGGGTTGATGGTGAGGGTTGATGGCGAGGGTTGATGGCGAGGGTTGATGGCGAGGGTTGATGGCGAGGGTTGATGGTGAGGGTTGATGGCGAGGGTTGATGGCGAGGGTTGATGGCGAGGGTTGATGGCGAGGGTTGATGGCGAGGGTTGATGGCGAGGGTTGATGGCGAGGGTTGATGGCGAGGGTTGAGATGTCGCTTATCTGTATCCTCGTCAATAAGACGGGCTAGCAGGTCATGACGTAACCTAGACCCGCGTTAGGTCACACTGGCGGGTCATGACGTGACTCAGACCAGCGTTAGGTCACACTAGCGGGTCATGACATGACATTAATAGTGGATGAGAAAGGTTGGATGTGAGAGGGACCTACCGAGCAGGTAGGTTTTTCAATTATTACATTATACTACTAGAGGGCGTCGTCACTCTTGTCGTCAAGATATTTGCACGTCACCTTTGACTGTAAGTCACCTTTATTGTTGCTTTAGCTTCACGTTGTTCCAGACTATGGAGCAGAACTCTTCTCCAGGCTGAGGGACTGACCACCTCAAAACTACGTCTTCAAGGGTGATGGACTGATGACATCGTCTTCACATCTCTACTTCTTCTGTCTACTCTGTGTTCGATTGAAGAAGCTTACTGTTTATCCACCGTCCACCTTCAGTCTGTCTATCCACCCGTCCACCTTCAGTCTGTCTATCCACCCGTCCACCTTCAGTCTGTCTATCCACCCGTCCACCTTCAGTCTGTCTATCCACCCGTCCACCTTCAGTCTGTCTATCCACCCGTCCACCTTCAGTCTGTCTATCCACCCGTCCACCTTCAGTCTGTCTATCCACCCGTCCACTTGCCCACCGTCAACCTCATCTACCCTCCCTCCGTCCCGCCACCCCACTATCAAAAATACTTGCATTAAGCGATGGGGAAGGGAAGGAGGGAGAGGGAAGGGGAAGGGGAAGGAGGGATGGGTAGGGAAGGAATTGGAAGGAGGGAGGGGGAAGGGATTGTTTAGGAAGGAGGGAGGGGGAGGGGGCAGGTGTTTAGTACCACAAATACAGAGGAAGGTCGGTCAGTAGCTTGACACAGTTCAGTTTAATGTGCTCATCAGGGGACATTAGGGAAGCTCCGCCCCCCTGGCACTGCTGTAACGTGTGACGTCATCACGCATGCGCACCTCACACAAGCCATTATAATAACCTGGAATTAATGGTCTTTCAGTAGGTTATCAAGGACCTCGTTCAACTTCATTTTCTTGTCCTCACTGTGCAGCTGTGCTGGCCAGGCTGCTGCAACACCCAGGTGTGAAGCTGTGTTGGCCAGGCTGCTGCAACACCCAGGTGTGAAGCTGTGTTGGCCAGGCATGCTGTAACACTTAGGTGTGCAGCTGTGCTGGTTAGGCTTCTGCAGCACCTAGGTGTGCAGCTGTGCTGGCCAGGCTGCTGCAACATTTGTGTGTGCCAGAAAAAGACTGATACAACACCTAGGTGTTCACCAGACTGTTGCAACATCTAGGTGCTGACAAGACTGCCGGCCAGGCTGCTGCAGCACCTAGGTGTGCAGTGTTGCTGGCCAGGCTGCTGCAGCACCAAGTTGTGCAGCTGTGCTGGCCAGGCTGCTGCAGCACCAAGGTGTGCAGCTGTGCCGGCCAGGCTGCTGCAGCACTTAGGTGTGCAGCTGGGCTGGCCAGGCTGCTGCAGCACTTAGGTGTGCAGCTGTATTGGTCAGGCTGCTGCAGCACCTAGGTGTGCAGCTGTGCTGGTCAGGCTGCTGCAGCACCTAGGTGTGCATCTGTGCTGGCCAGGCTGCTGCAGCACCTAGGTGTGCAGTGTTGCTGGCCAGGCTGCTGCAGCACCAATGTGTGCAGCTGTGCTGGCCAGGTTGCTGCAGCACCTAGGTGTGCAGCTGTGATGGCCAGGCTGCTGCAGCACCTAGGTATGCAGCTGTGCTGGCTAGGCTGGGGTGACCTGACTCAGTATACTGTTATGGTTACAGATCTCTTTTATTTGTAGTTCTCTCTACCAACTTATGTCTGTAGGAGAACTTTGGTTGCAAAATATATCAATATTGCTAGGACAGAATCAAGCCATCAACGGTATGCAATGGCGACAAGTTGATGAATAAGACTTGTGCAACACCTGGGTATCTTTATTCATCAAGGTTGAGGTGGTGAGCACCTTCATCTGGGCTGAGGTGGTGGGCACCTAGTCTTCTACTGTCTCCGGTTTCAGCACCTTTGTATAACCTCTGTAGTGAACTGACAGAACCACTGGATGGCGAAACGTTCACAGAATCAAGACACCCAGGTGTTGCACACGTGTCTTACTCATCAGAACCAAGCCAGAAGTCTGGGGATTGTGGCAAGACTTTGCTGTTCCCCCTGTGTGAGTTATTATATCCCATAGTAACAGTTATTATATCCCATAGTAACAGTTATTATATCCCATTGTAACAGTTATTATATCCCATTGTAACAGTTATTATATCCCATAGTAACAGTTATTATATCCCATAGTAACAGTTATATCCCATAGTAACAGTTATATCCCCATAGTAACAGTTATATCCCCATAGTAACAGTTATATCCCCATAGTAACAGTTATATCCCCATAGTAACAGTTATATCCCCATAGTAACAGTTATATTCCCATAGTAACAGTTATATCCCATAGTAACAGTTATATCCCATAGTAACAGTTATATCCCATAGTAACAGTTATATCCCATAGTAACAGTTATAGCCCCATAGTAACAGTTATATCCCCATAGTAACAGTTATATTCCCATAGTAACAGTTATATCCCATAGTAACAGTTATATCCCATAGTAACAGTTATATCCCATAGTAACAGTTATATCCCATAGTAACAGTTATAGCCCCATAGTAAGTTATATCTCCATAGTAACAGTTATATCCCCATAGTAACAGTTATATTCCCATAGTAACAGTTATATCCCCATAGTAACAGTTATATCCCATAGTAACAGTTATATCCCATAGTAACAGTTATATCCCATAGTAACAGTTATAGCCCCATAGTAAGTTATATCTCCATAGTAACAGTTACATCCCATAGTAACAGTTATATACCATAGTAACAGTTATATCCCATAGTAACAGTTATATCCCCATAGTAACAGTTATATACCATAGTAACAGTTATATCCCATAGTAACAGTTATATCCCATAGTAACAGTTATATCCCATAGTAACAGTTATATCTCCATAGTAACAGTTATATCCCCATAGTAACAGTTATATCCCCATAGTAACAGTTATATACCATAGTAACAGTTATATCCCATAGTAACAGTTATATCCCCATAGTAACAGTTATATACCATAGTAACAGTTATATCCCCATAGTAACAGTTATATCCCATAGTAACAGTTATATCCCCATAGTAACAGTTATATCCCCATAGTAACAGTTATATCCCATAGTAACAGTTATATCCCATAGTAACAGTTATATCCCATAGTAACAGTTATAGCCCCATAGTAAGTTATATCTCCATAGTAACAGTTACATCCCATAGTAACAGTTATATACCATAGTAACAGTTATATCTCCATAGTAACAGTTATATCCCATAGTAACAGTTATAGCCCCATAGTAAGTTATATCTCCATAGTAACAGTTATATCCCCATAGTAACAGTTATATCCCATAGTAACAGTTATATCCCATAGTAACAGTTATATCCCATAGTAACAGTTATATCCCATAGTAACAGTTATATCTCCATAGTAACAGTTATATCCCATAGTAACAGTTATAGCCCCATAGTAAGTTATATCTCCATAGTAACAGTTATATCCCATAGTAACAGTTATAGCCCCATAGTAAGTTATATCTCCATAGTAACAGTTATATCCCATAGTAACAGTTATAGCCCCATTGTAAGTTATTATCCCCATAGTAACAGTTATATCTCCATAATAACAGTTATCATCTGGTACTCTGGAAATCAATACTATTTTCTAATGCTATTATACTAGTTTATAGCACAAATAGTAAAGATTAATACCAGGAAAATGTAACATGTTTGGATTTATTCTGAACAAATGATAAATGTTGATGGCGTTATCGGAAGAGTGAGTTAGGTTCTTGCGTCTCATCTTGGCCCATAAAGCAAACCTGGAATTGTATTCTGGCGAATAACAGATGACATTACTGGAGGACCCGGAGGACATGATGAATTCTTGTTTGATGCTGCGCATCTTCAGTCATCTTGTGTGCAGACACAGGGACGACCTCTTCCTCCACCACCAGAGTGAAGAGTCTGCGTCAGTCATCTTGTGTGCAGACACAGGGACGACCTCTTCCTCCACCACCAGAGTGAAGAGTCTGCGTCAGTCATCTTGTGTGCAGACACAGGGACGACCTCCTCCACCACCAGAGTGAAGAGTCTGCGTCAGTCATCTTGTGTGCAGACACAGGGACGACCTCCTCCACCACCAGAGTGAAGAGTCTGCGTCAGGAAACACTTGGCCTGTTTGCTGGCCAACCTTACCTAACCTAACTTGCCCAGAAGTCTAGCTTCGCCACAATAACAACCAAACAGCAAAACAAAAATATACAAATAAAACAACAAAATATAACAATAAAAACAAAACAAATATCAAACAAAAATAAACAACGCACAAAAACGAACAACCACCACCAACTCTCATACTGTGACTACGTGTTTTTCTGCAGTGATATCTGTGTATAGATTGTTTGACCTGCTTTACCGTGGTGTGACCCGTCACGCCAGTGTCTCAAGGGTGACCTGCTTCACCGTGGTGTGACCCTTCACGGCAGTGTTCCAAGGGTGACCTGCTTCACTGTGGTGTGCCCCGTCACGCCAGTGTCCCAAGGGTGACCTGCTTTACCATGGTGTGACCCGTCACGCCAGTGTCCCAAGGGTGACCTGCTTTACCGTGGTGTGACCCGTCACGCCAGTGTCCCAAGGGTGACTTGCTTCACCGTGGTGTGCCCCGTCACGCCAGTGTCCCAAGGGTGACCTGCTTCACCGTGGTGTGCCTCGTCACGCCAGTGTCCCAAGGGTGACCTGTTTCACCGTGGTGTGCCCCGTCACGCCAGTGTCCCAAGGGTGACCTTCTTCACCGTGGTGTGCTCCGTCACGCCAGTGTCTCAAGGGTGACCTGCTTCACCGTGGTGTGCCCCGTCACGCCAGTGTCAAGGGTGACCTGCTTCACCGTGGTGTGCCCCGTCACGCCAGTGTCAAGGGTGACCTACTGTAGAAAAAAAAATCTTGAGAATCACCGGTCTGTAAGCCTAAGTGGTAAGGAATGTTGTGAGAGTGATGCATGAACTAGCAGTCACAGTTGGTGGACCCTCGGTTTTCGTTCACCTCCAAACTCGAACAATTATGTAAGTGTATTTTCGTAAGTGCTTTTGTAAGTGTATTTTTGGGGGTCTGAAACGACTAATCTAATTTACATTTATTTGTCCTTATGGGAACAAATTCGTTCGGTAATGGCACTCAAACAGCATTCTGGAAAGAATTTTCAACGAAAACCGAGGGTCCACTGTATTATATATATATATATATATATATATATATATATATATATATATATATATATATATATAAACTTTATTTCAAGACAAAATACATTGACAGGAATACAATAGAGAGTAAAACAACATAGATAACAACTCAGAGCTACATGTCAAATACTTCGTCCAGCTCCCCGGCAGTGGGCCGCGTGCCCAGAATGCTGCAGGCATTTCCCCTCATATATATATATATATATATATATATATATATATATACAGCTAATCACATAGGTGTGTTGGTATGCTCATATTTACAGTATTGTGAAACGCTAAACCCACAAGGGTTATACATCGCCTGGGAATGGGGAGTAATATGGTTTAATCCAAGAAAAGTGAGATTAGTTCCAATTCCTTGAATCAAGAGCCCTTAGCTAGCACCCCTTTTTCACCCCCTTAAGATCAAGGACATGTCATCCAGGTGGATGACCACCCAGCACCAACAACTGTACATGTCATCCAGGTGGATGACCACCCAGCACCAACAACTGTACATGTCATCCAGGTGGATAACCACCCAGCACGAAGAACTGTACATGTCATCCAGGTGGATTACCACCCAACACCACCAACTGTACATGTCATCCAGGTGGATGACCACTAAACACCACCAACTGTACATGTCATCCAGGTGGATGACCACTAAACACCACCAACTGTACATGTCATCCAGGTGGATGATCACCCAAAACCACCAACAACTGTACATGTCATCCAGGTGGATGACCACCCAAAACCACCAACAACTGTACATGTCATCCAGGTGGATGACCACCCAAAACCACCAACAACTGTACATGTCATCCAGGTGGATGACCACCTAACACCAACAACTGTACATGTCATCCAGGTGGATGATCACCCAACACCACCAACAACTGTACATGTCATCCAGGTGGATGACCACCCAACACCAACAACTGTACATAGCATCCAGGTGGATGACCACCCAACACTACCAACAACTGTTGTATATCACCTGCTTCATAAATATTGGCTTGTGTCAGTGGTGAGGGAGGGCCAGTGCCAGGCACACAGTGAGGGAGGGCCAGTGCCAGGCACACACAGTGAGGGCCAGTGCCAGGCACACAGTGAGGGCCAGTGCCAGGCACACAGTGAGGGGCAGTGCCAGGCACACAGTGAGGGAGGGGCAGTGCCAGGCACACAGTGAGGGAGGGCCAGTGCCAGGCACACAGTGAGGGAGGGCCAGTGCCAGGAACACAGTGAGGGAGGGCCAGTGCCAGGCACACAGCGAAGGAGGGCCAGTGCTAGGCACACATAGTGAAGAGGGCCAGTGCCAGGAACACACAGTGAAGAGGGCCAGTGCCAGGAACACAGTGAGGGAGGGCCAGTGCCAGGCACACACAGTGAGGGAGGGCCAGTTCCAGGCACACAGTGAGGGAGGGCCAGTGCCATGCACACTGAGGGAGGGCCAGTGCCATGCACATTGAGGTAGGGCCAGTGCCAGGAACACACAGTGAAGAGGGCCAGTGCCAGGCACACACTGAGGGAGGGCCAGTGCCAGGCACACTCAGTGAGGGAGGGCCAGTGCCAGGCACACAGTGAGGGAGGGCCAGTGCCATGCACACTGAGGGAGGGCCAGTGCCATGCACACTGAGGGAGGGCCAGTGCCATGCACACTGAGGGAGGGCCAGTGCCATGCACATTGAGGTAGGGCCAGTGCCATGCACATTGAGGGAGGGCCAGTGCCAGACACACAGTGAGGGAGGGCCAGTGCCATGCACATTGAGGGAGGGCCAGTGCCAGGCACATTGAGGGAGGGCCAGTGCCAGGCACACAGTGAGGGAGGGCCAGTGCCAGGCTCCTTTACTAGCAGTGCCAATCTTAACTACTTGATCACAGCCTGACTGAAGAGTCCGGGGCCATGATCAGTAGATAGAGGTGTAGTCTCTCCACCAATTTCAGGGCAAGATAACACACACGGATCCAAATACAATACAATACAATGATACAGTACAATACAATGTAACAATACAATAATACGGTACAGTGCAATACAATAAAATACAACAATACAGTGCAACAGTACAATACAGTGCAAAATACAATACATTGCAACAATACAATATAATACAGCAATACAATCTCCTAAGCGCTACAGTTACAAAATAAATTTATTTTCGCCCACTGTAGTTTCTGAGAGAGGTTTCCTCGAACCTCAAGAGGCCGAGGAGCTGCAGCTCAACTCCCTTAAGAGAACCAGGAACTATAGCTCAACAATCCCAAGAGATCCAGGAGCTGGAGATGAACACCTCGAGAAGTCTAGCACTTGTAGCTTAATACCCACTAAAACCCGGGAGGTGTAACTCAACACCCTCAAGAAGACCAAGAACTAGAGCTCAGCCCCTTCTGACACTAAAATATATTTATGCAGTGATGCTCAGAAAAAAATCCCAGCAGCACCAAGACACAGAACACTGCATGTATCCATGATTCACCTACTGACAGATACTGACACATCCTGACACATACTAACACATACTGACACATGCTTAACAATTCGCAAACGGGCGAAATTATTTACAAACATTATCTCTCAGTCCACAGCAGGATTCGAACCTACGTACTCTGAATCTAAGTACTACGGACTATTATGCAGAGTGTGTAGGTTCGAATCCTGCTGTGGACAGAGATAATGTTTGTAAATACTGACACATATGAAATACGTAAACCTTAAAAAAAAATATGTATAAACTGAACGATGAAATAAGAAAAAGATAAGTCTTTATTAATCAATAATTTGTAATGGTAATCTACTACAAATTTATCAAACTTTAAAACGTCACAAAAAAGGGAATTTTTTTTATTACTTTTTAGCTTTGCTTCCATAGTTGCATTCTATTTTAAATACTCGAAAAATCCTTGAAAAAAAATAATTTCCTTTTTTAAGGTGGCATCACGACTGATTAATGAAAATATAACTGGACAGATTGAACTTTGCTTTAGGTTAGATACATCGGAATTGACAGTTTGACAACTGCAACCATGTGGAGTGATAGCCCATTAAGTAAGATTGATGGGCATGACATGAAAAATATGAAAATGGGCACAGCTGACAGTGTACCAGCACAGTGACAACACTAGCACCCTGCCTGTCATGTACAGCTGACAGTGTACCAGCACAGTGACAACACTAGCACCCTGCCTGTCATGCACAGCTGACAGTGTACCAGCACAGTGACAACACTAGCACCCTGCCTGTCATGCACAACTGACAGTGTACCAGCACAGTGACAACACCATCACCCTGCCTGTCATGCACAGCTGACAGTGTACCAGCACAGTGACAACACTAGCACCCTGCCTGTCATGCACAGCTGACAGTGTACCAGCACAGTGACAACACTAGCACCCTGCCTGTCATGCACAGCTGACAGTGTACCAGCATAGTGACAACACCAGCACCCTGCCTGTCATGCACAGCTGACAGTGTACCAGCACAGTGACAACACCAGCACCCTGCCTGTCATGCACAGCTGACAGTGTACCAGCACAGTGACAACACTAGCACCCTGCCTGTCATGCACAGCTGACAGTGTACCAGCACAGGCAACACTAGCACCCTGCCTGTCATGACAGCTGACAGTGTACCAGCACAGGCAACACAGCACCCTGCCTGTCATGCACAGCTGACAGTGTACCAGCACAGTGACAACACTAGCACCCTGCCTGTCATGCACAGCTGACAGTGTACCAGCACAGCGTCAACACTAGCACCCTGCCTGTCATGTACAGCTGACAGTGTACCAGCACAGCGTCAACACTAGCACCCTGCCTGTCATGCACAGCTGACAGTGTACCAGCACAGGTCAACACTAGCACCCTGCCTGTCATGCACAGCTGACAGTGTCACACAGCGTCAACACTAGCACCCTGCCTGTCATGCACAGCTGACAGTGTACCAGCACAGCGTTAACACTAGCACCCTGCCTGTCATGCACAGCTGACAGTGTACCAGCACAGCGTCAACACTAGCACCCTGCCTGTCATGCACAGCTGACAGTGTACCAGCACAGCGTCAACACTAGCACCCTGCCTGTCATGCACAGCTGACAGTGTACCAGCACAGCGTCAACACTAGCACCTTGTCTTTTTCTGACCTTTAAAGTTCTTGTCAGAACACACGTTCCATAAGCTGGAGAGTGTTATTGGGAACAAGTTGGTTAAGAAGCTCGTTGGTTGAACATGTAATCAGTGTTCATCATCTCCGGCACAGTGTTACATACTCACCCCAGTGCTGGTGCAAACTTGGGCAGCACTTGCTAGTACACAGGCTAGTGCACTGTTGTATACTGTACACAGTTGCGTGGTCTCGTGTACACTGTGTTGTGCGGTGTACAGAGTTGTGTCTGATCTAGTGTACACAGTGTTGTCTGGTCTAGTGTACACAGTGGTGTCTGGTCTAGTGTACACAGTGGTGTCTGGTCTAGTGTACACTGTTGTCTGGTCTAGTGTACACAGTGTTGTCTGGTCTAGTGTACACAGTGGTGTCTGGTCTAGTGTACACAGTGGTGTCTGGTCTAGTGTACACAGTGGTGTCTGGTCTAGTGTACACAGTGGTGTCTGGTCTAGTGTACACAGTGGTGTCTGGTCTAGTGTACACAGTGGTGTCTGGTCTAGTGTACACAGTGGTGTCTGGTCTAGTGTACACAGTGGTGTCTGGTCTAGTGTACACAGTGTGTCTGGTCTAGTGTACACAGTGGTGTCTGGTCTAGTGTACACAGTGTTGTCTGGTCTAGTGTACAAAGTGTTGTCTGGTCTAGTGTACACAGTGTTGTCTGGTCTAGTGTACAAAGTGTTGTCTGGTCTAGTGTACACAGTGTTGTCTGGTCTAGTGTACAAAGTGTTGTCTGGTCTAGTGTACACAGTGTTGTCTGGTCTAGTGTACAAAGTGTTGTCTGGTCTAGTGTACACAGTGTTGTCTGGTCATGTGTATGAACACAAAGGATTGTTAGAACATGTGATCACGACATAGAGCGTAAATCACCACATAGTAATGGTTCCCATCTGATAGTTTTATACAAGACAAGTATTACAGTCATTACCGCATCACCTTCAAACTTTAACTTATCTGACGGACAAGTTAATTTCAGCAACATAACACAAGGAACACTGGTCAAAGACTGGACAGTAAAGTTGCAAGAGATGAGAACAGTGGATATCTGATTATCTTCCATTAAAGTTGAGGGACTGTATATCTCAGACACCCTTTCCACTTCGTCTAATGATTCCAGGACTGTTGTTCTTCTATGTATTCGACTGATGAAGCCTGCAGCGCTGGCGAAACCTTTCGACAATGCATATGACTAAGCGCTGCACACGTGTCTTGTTCATTAATGGATTCTAAACTCTCCAGGATCAAAACAGTCGAGGTCAGCCATTGTGGTCAGATCACTGGAGGTTACGTCATTGCAATGTTACTAAGTCCCTGTCTAAATGTCTTAGACAGGGATGTGTAATGTCACCATGGTTGTTTAATATATTTATAGATGGGGTTGTAAAAGAAGTAAATGCTAGGGTGTTGGGGAGAGGGGTGGGATTAAATTATGGAGAATTAAATGCAAAATGGGAGTTGACACAGTTACTTTTTGCTGATGATACTGTGCTTATGGGAGATTCTAAAGAAAAGTTGCAAAGGTTAGTGGACAAGTTTGGGAGTGTGTGTAAAGGTAGAAAGTTAAAAGTGAACATAGATAAGAGTAAGGTGATGAGGGTATCAAACGATTTAAATAAAGAAAAATTGGATATCACATTGGAGAGAGGGATTATGGAAGAAGTAAATATTTTCAGATATTTGGGAGTTGACGTGTCAGCGGATGGGTTTATGAAGGATGAGGTTAACCATAGAATTGATGAAGGAAAAAAGGTGAGTGGTGCATTGAGGTATCTGTGGAGACAAAAAAACGTTATCCATGGAGGCAAAGAAGGGAATGTACGAAAGTATAGTGGTACCAACACTCTTATATGGGTGTGAAGCATGGGTTGCAAATGCTGCAGCGAGGAGGAGGCTGGAGGCAGTGGAGATGTCCTGTCTAAGGGCAATGTGTGGTGTAAATATTATGCAGAAAATTCGGAATGTAGACAATACGGGAGCACTGTATTAACATCCGGGGTCCCAGACTATTCAACATCTTACCAGAAGATATCCGAAACATCGCTGGAACCAGTGTAGAAGCCTTCAAGAGGAAACTGGACAAGTATCTTCATCGGGTGCCAGATCAACCAGGCTGTGATGGATATGTGGGTCAGCGGGCCTCCAGGAGCAACAGCCTGGTTGACCAGGCAAGCACCAGACGAGCCTTGCCCATGGCCGGGCTCAGAGAGTAGATACTCTCGAAACTCTTCAAAGGTATATCAAAGGTGTGGAAATTAGGAGAAGGTGTGTAGTTACTAAAAGTATTTGTCAGAGGGCTGAAGAGGGGTTGTTGAGGTGGTTTGGTCATTTAGAGAGAATTGATCAAAGTAGAATGACTTGGAGAGCGTATAAATCTGTAGGGAAGGAAGGCGGGGTAGGGGTCGTCCTAGAAAAGGTTGGAGGGAGGGGGTAAAGGAGGTTTTGTGGGCGAGGGGGCTTGGACTTCCAGCAAGCATGTGTGAGCGTGTTAGATAGGAGTGAATGGAGACGAATGGTTTTTGGGACATGACGAGCTGTTGGAGTGTGAGCAGGGTAACATTTTGTGAAGGGATTCAGGGAAACCGGTTAGCCGGACTTGAGTCCTGGAAATGGGAAGTACAATGCCTGCACTTTAAAGGAGGGGTCTGGGATAGTGACAGCTGGGAGGGACTATTCTCAGCTGTCGTATCTGAGCGCCTCTGCAAAGACAGTGATTATGTATGTGGTGAAAGTGTTGAATGATGATGAAAGTATTTTCTTTGTCACCTGCTGTGGTCCCTCCCGTGGTCACCTGCTCGGTGTCACCTGCCTCGGTGGGAGACGGCCGACTTGTTGAAAAAAAAAAAAAAATATATATATATATATATATATATATAACAAGTAAAAATTTTAAACGAGCAAATGCTTGCGGTAGTAAATTGCCACAAACTTTTTCGCTTCCACTTAAAAAAGAAAAGTTTGCAGCAAGTTCATTTTCATTAGTCTTTCAGCGTCTATGAAAGCAGGTCAAAGTTGAGGTGATAATGTGTGTTAGCGAGCCACGCTGTAATGAAGCCCTTATATATATATATATATATATATATATATATATATATATATATATATATATATATATATATATATGTCTTGTAGGAGTGCGGAAGAGCCAGTTGTGAGTGTGGGGGAAGTTCGTGAGGCAGTGGGTAGAATGAAAGTGGGTAATGCAGTTGGGATTGATGGGATAATGATAGAAATGTTAATAGCAGGTGGGGATATAGTATTGGAGTGGTTGGTGATTTTATTTAATAAATGTATGGAAGAGGGTAAGGTACCTAGGGATTGGCAGAGAGCATGCATAGTTACTTTGTATAAAGGCAAAGGGGACAAAAGAGAGTGCAAAAATTATAGGGGAATAAGTCTGTTGAGTATACCTGGTAAAGTGTGTGGTAGAGTTATTATTGAAAGAATTAAGAGTAAGACGGAGAGTAAAATAGCAGATAAACAAGGGGGCTTTAGGAAAGGTAAGGGGTGTGTAGACCAAGTGTTTACAGTGAAACATATAGGTGAACAGTATATAGATAAGGGTAAAGAGGTTTTTGAGGCATTTATGGATCTGGAAAAGGCGTATGATAGGGTGAATAGGGGGGCAATGTGGCAGATGTTGCAAATGTATGGAATAAGAGGTAGGTTATTGAAAGCAGTGAAAAGTTTTTACGAGGATAGTGAGGCTCAGGTTAGAGTATGTAGGAGAGAGTGAGATTATTTCCCAGTAAAGTAGGCCTTAGACAGGTATGTGTTATGTCACCATGGTTGTTCAATATATTTATAGATGGAGTTGTAAGACAAGTGAATGCTCGGGTGTTGGCAAGAGGTGTGGGGTTAAAAGATAAATAATTAACACAAAGTGGGAGTTGTCACAGTTGCTCTTTGCGGATGACACTGTGCTTTTGGAAGATTCTGAAGAGAAGTTGCAGAGGTTGGTGGATGAGTTTGGTAGGATATGTAAAAGAAAATTAAAAGTGAATATAGGAAAGAGTAAGGTGATGAGGATAACAAAAAAAATAGATAACGAAAGATTGGATATGAGATTGGAGGGAGAGAGTATGGAGGAGGTGAATGTATTCAGATATTTAGGAGTGGATGTGTCAGCAGATGGGTCTATGAAGGATGAGATGAATCATAGAATTGATGAGAAAAAAAAAAGGTGAGTGGTACACTTAGGAGTCTGTGGAGACAAAGAACTTTGTCCGTGGAAGCAAAGAGGGAAATGTATGAGAGTATAGTTATACCAACTCTCTTATATGGGTGTGAATCATGGGTGGTGAATGTTGCAACAAGGAGAAGGCTGGAGGCAGTGGAGATGTCATGTCTGAGGGCAATGTGTGGTGTGAATATAATGCAGAGAATTCATAGTTTGGAAATTAGGAGGAGGTGCGGGATTACTAAAAATATTATCCAGAGGGCTGAGGAGGGGTTGAGGTGGCTCAGACATGTAGAGAGGATGGATCCAAGTAGAATGACTTGGAGAGCGTATAAATCTGTAGGAGAAAGAAGGCGGGATAGGGGTCGTCCTCGAAAAGGTTGGAGGGAAGGGATAAAGGAGGTTTTGTGGGCGAGGGGCTTGTTCTTCCAGCAAGCGTGCGTGAGCGTGTTAGATAGGAGTGAATGGAGACGAATGGTTTTTGGGACCTGACTAGTTGTTGGAGTGTGAGCAGGGTAATATTTAGTGAAGGGATTCAGGGAAACCGGTTAGCCGGACTTGAGTCCTGGAAATGGGAAGTAAAATGCCTGCACTTTAAAGGAGGGGTTTGGGATATTGGCAGTTTGGAGGGACTTCTAAACTGAGCGCCTCTGCAAAGACAGTGATTATGCATGAGTGAGGTGAAAGTGTTGAATGATGAAAGTATTTTCTTTTTGGGGATTTTCTTTTTTTTGGGTCACCCTGATCGACGACAAAGCAAATCCCACAAAGTCGAACAACTAAACAAAGAAAAATGGTCTGTATATGTAGGTCTCAAAAAGAGGTCCTCTTCAGCAGATAAGAGTACATGGATTTACCAGTATGTGACCTCTGCTGAAAAGAGTGTAGATCAGTGGGTCGTGGCTGCCTATCCTGGTCAGGTAAGCTTCGTGCAAGGTTCACGACATGAGAATGTTGTTAATTAACTTGGGGACCGAGAAGTAAGTTTTGGTGGCTATGGTGATGACATCAGACTGTCACTGTCCTCATGACATGTTGAAAGTAGTTCCAACTTGAACTGAATTAGACATACGCAACACTTTAGTATCTTCATTTCCGAGACGTTTCGCCTGCGCAGTGTGTTTCTTCAGTCGAATACAGAGGTGACTAAAATACTGGAGACAAATGAAGAGATCGAGATGGTTAGTCATCTACACTGAATAACGAGTAAGGCTGAGGGACTGACCACCTCAACATTACCTCTCTCAGTGTTGCACATGTGTCTTAGTCATCCACTTATCAATGTTGTATACCATGAATATGTTGAGATACTTGTGCAACACTTGGTATCTTTACTGTGGAAACGTTTCGCCACACTAGCTTCATCAGTCCAGTACAAAGAAAAATGTTTCAAGAGCAGAAGGAGTTTGAGGTAAGCAGTCCCTCAGCCTGTAGTTGATGGACTCATTACATCGACTCCAGGTTGAGAGACTGATTACCTCAAACTCCTTCTGATCCTCACAATTCTTTGTATTGGACTGATGAAGCCATTGTGTGGCGAAACGTTTCCTCAATAAAGATACCCAAGTGTTGCACATGTGTCTAATTTATCAACTTGTCGGTTCTCTGAACTGTGTGTAAATTGTGACATTCATCTCTTCTACGTTCCAAGGAATACAGTTCAAGGGACTTCAAGTGTTCCCAAAAATTTAGAAGCTTGACTGAATTTATACGAGTAGAGAAGGTTCTGTGAACATTCTAAAGATTTGTAATTTCACCTGCCTTAAAAGAGGCTGTTAGTGTGCAGCAGTATTCCAGTCTAGAGAGAGAGAGAGAACCAGTAAGTTATCATCATCATTGGCTCAGCATCTTTGTTTTCAAGGTTCTAGTTATCCAGTTTATCTTTTTCCTCGTGGTTGTAATAACAACATTACTGTGATCCTCAAATGTAAGATCTGACATCATCACCATTAGGTCTCTCACTCTAGTCTCCCATAGCTGAAATTTGTCATCATTGATCATAATATTGTTTTCTGTTATCCACTGAAAGACCTTATTAATTGATATCAGCTTGATTTGCTATTTGCCTAAGTCATGTCTCTCTCATACAAATTCTAGTACCATTTGCAGTGGATAATTTAGTGCTACCACTTAATTAAGGGTGTCTATTCTCAGGAATGAGAAATAGAATTCGGGTGAGCACTGTGCCTTGTGTAACAAAGTGTCAGATTTTCATTTTACTAATATTGTTTGCGTCAGTTTTGTCCGGAAGTTAAAATCCCATGTGTCTACGTTCCCACTTATTCCTTTGGAAGGCATTTTATGTACCCAGCTTGTCTTCCAGAGTACTCAGTACTCAGCTTGTCTTCCAGAGTACTCAGTACTCAGCTTGTCTTCCAGAGTACTCAGTACTCAGCTTGTCTTCCAGAGCATCCTACACCATGTCGTCATGGTTTTGGATGCTGGTCGCTCCTGCAAGAGGCAGCAGCAGCCTGCACTAAACCCAGGTTGCCCTGGCTTCTGCAACTCCTGCTATTTCATGTGTTTAGCAATCTTGCTCTTTTTTTATTTAATTATATCAGCGATTTTCATATTGTCACGTCAGCGTTACCGATCTATTTTTTGTGGCAGTTGCTTGCCTGTCACTTTTGTGCAGTAGATAGTATTAATGTTTAAACAATAACAAAGACAATATTGTAATTGTAGAATTTCCGGTAAACAGTTTCACTTGTTTCAGGGACACACCGTTTCACTGTGGCGTTGTCTCTTTATATATTAGTCGGCCAGCGTGTTTGTAACCAGTATTACTACTGGGGTAATTAGGCTGTATTTATTTCTACCTGGTTCCTCCCCTCCTTCGTTAATGGCCTTTCAAGTGGCCTTTCGTCTTACTAATGCCTTCTTCAGTGGTAATGACCTCGTATTGGGAGATACTGAAAGTCTCTCCTGGATGGTGCTGATCTTCTTCAGTGATGCTGCCATCACTACCTCCAGTGATGCTGCCATCACTACCTCCAGTGATGCTGCCATCACTACCTCCAGTGATGCTGCCATCACTACCTCCAGTGATGCTGCCATCACTACCTCCAGTGATGCTGTCATCACTACCTCCAGTGATGCTGCCATCACTACCTCCAGTGATGCTGCCATCACTACCTCCAGCGATGCTGCCATCACTACCTCCAGCGATGCTGCCATCACTACCTCCAGCGATGCTGCCATCACTACCTCCAGCGATGCTGCCGTCACTACCTCCAGTGATGCTGCCGTCACTACCTCCAGTGATGCTGCCGTCACTACCTCCAGTGATGCTGCCGTCACTACCTCCAGTGATGCTGCCGTCACTACCTCCAGTGATGCTGCCGTCACTACCTCCAGTGATGCTGCCGTCACTACCTCCAGTGATGCTGCCGTCACTACCTCCAGTGATGCTGCCGTCACTACCTCCAGTGATGCTGCCGTCACTATCTCCAGTGATGCTGCCGTCACTACCTCCAGTGATGCTGCCGTCACTACCTCCAGTGATGCTGCCGTCACTACCTCCAGTGATGCTGCCGTCACTACCACCAGTGATGCTGCCGTCACTACCACCAGTGATGCTGCCGTCACTACCTCCAGTGATGCTGCCGTCACTACCTCCAGTGATGCTGCCGTCACTACCACCAGTGATGCTGCCGTCACTACCTCCAGTGATGTTGCCGTCACTACCTCCATTGATGCTGCCGTCACTACCTCCAGTGATGCTGCCGTCACTACCTCCAGTGATGCTGCCGTCACTACCACCAGTGATGCTGCCATCACTACCACCAGTGATGCTGCCATCACTACCACCAGTGATGCTGCTATCACTACCACCAGTGATGCTGTCATCACTACCACCAGTGAGGCTGCCATCACTACCACCAGTGAGGCTGCCATCACTACCACCAGTGAGGCTGCCATCACTACCACCAGTGATGCTGCCATCACTACCACCACTGATGCTGCCATCACTACCACCACTGATGCTGCCATCACTACCACCACTGATGCTGCCATCACTACCACCACTGATGCTGCCATCACTACCACCACTGATGCTGCCATCACTACCACCATGATGCTGCCATCACTACCCTATCTACCACTGATGCTGCCATCACTACCACCATGATGCTGCCATCACTACCACCATGATGCTGCCATCACTACCACCAGTGATGCTGCCATCACTACCACCAGTGATGCTGCCATCACTACCACCAGTGATGCTGCCATCACTACCACCAGTGATGCTGCCATCACTACCACCAGTGATGCTGCCATCACTACCACCAGTGATGCTGCCATCACTACCACCAGTGATGCTGCCATCACTACCACCAGTGATGCTGCCATCACTACCACCAGTGATGCTGCCATCACTACCACCAGTGATGCTGCCATCACTACCACCAGTGATGCTGCCATCACTACCACTAGTGATGCTGCCATCACTACCACCAGTGATGCTGCCATCACTACCACCAGTGATGCTGCCATCACTACCACCAGTTCACCTGAATCAGCATTGACGTCCTCTAGGTGACTTCTTTCAATGTCCTTTACAACAGGACTGAAAGATGTCACAGAACCATTTAATAAAGTCACGGGACCATTTAATTTAGTTCCTTAAATAGTCATGCCCCATAAAATGACGTTAATTAACATTCTCTACCACAAGATGAGCCCTTAAAATGGCAGTCACTACCTCATTGTTACCTTAATGGCACTCCCTCCCACAAGATCCCCTCAAAAGAGGCATTGTACGGCAAGAGGGTCTTAAATGGCGTTCCCGTCAAGATCGGCTTAAATGGCGTTCCCGTCAAGATGGTCTTAAATGGCGTTCCCGTCAAGATCGGCTTAAATGGCGTTCCCGTCAAGATGGTCTTAAATGGTGCTCTCTTCTTTAAGATGGTCTTAAATGGTGCTCTCTTCTTTAAGATGGTCTTAAATGGTGCTCTCTTCTTTAAGATGGTCTTAAATGGTGCTCTCTTCTTTAAGATGGTCTTAAATGGTGCTCTCTTCTTTAAGATGGTCTTAAATGGTGCTCTCTTCTTTAAGATGGTCTTAAATGGTGCTCTCTTCTTTAAGATGGTCTTAAATGGTGCTCTCTTCTTTAAGATGGTCTTAAATGGTGCTCTCTTCTTTAAGATGGTCTTAAATGGTGCTCTCTTCTTTAAGATGGTCTTAAATGGTGCTCTCTTCTTTAAGATGGTCTTAAATGGTGCTCTCTTCTTTAAGATGGTCTCAAATGGTGCTCTCTTCTTTAAGATGGTCTCAAATGGTGCTCTCTTCTTTAAGATGGTCTCAAATGGTGCTCTCTTCTTTAAGATGGTCTTAAATGGTGCTCTCTTCTTTAAGATGGTCTTAAATAGATATGTCTTCTAGATTACGGTGAAGACAAACCTCAATAAGTGTGTTAATGCACTTATAACAATTTTAAAGTTTTACCCACCACCACCACCACCACCGCCACCGCCACCAGCACCACCAACAACGCCACCCCCACCACCACCAGCGCCACCAGCACCACTATTACAACCTCAGGTTCTAAGGCCTGTTATCCTGAGTGTAAAAGGGAGATTAGAGCAAAGAAACAAACACAGTAGAAAATGCTTTGAATTGTATTTTCCTTCACCAAGCAATTATATATATATCTGAGTTTTTGTATTTTCCTTCACCAAGTATTTATAGTTTTATACAATTATGTACACTATATACAAAGAGAGTAGTATTAGTGCACGCCACGGTAGCCAAGAGACAGTCGACCGTACAACAACCAGCTCAGGGTGGGAATGACAATGGCAAACATGTGAGTGGAATCCACGTCACCTTTACCATTGCCAGACTCACATTATGATTGGCTGAACCAAGTTGTTGATCTGGTGATGGGGCCCCGATCACCAAATCCTTAACAAGATGGTTCGCTGGTTGGTGAGGCAGCCTATGTGGGTGTGTTTAACATGCTCCGAATAAGGGACGTACTCTTTGCATGCAACAACCACCACCACCAGCGCCACCACCACCACCAGCGCCACCACCACTAGCAACACCAGCACCACCACCATTGCGACCTCAGATTGGGGCACAATGTATATACATGTTTATATTGTATATATATATATATATATATATATATATATATATATATATATATTTATATATATTTCCCTTTCTTATAATTTTATATTGCTGATATTTTCGATATTAGCTAAATCGTTAATATCTTTCTTTATATTATTATTTGACTTAGCTATATTATTAGGTAGGATGTACTATTTACACTTTGTGCTCATTTGTTTGAGAGTGTTGAGTAACTGCCCGAGTTGGCAAACCACCATGCTAACTACCACTCGCTTGTTTGTGGCAGCCTGTACCTGGCACCGTCCTGGAGTAGCGGGCGAGTCACGTGACCAGAGTGGCGTGATCCCACCTGTGGAAGGAGACTGCCTCCCCTTGCTGGCTCTCTTCTCTGTTGACTCTCGTTGGAGAAACACCTCGCTCTTGTCTCTGCTTGTTTCCTCATCATTTAGACTCTGTTTGGTAGAGTATGTGTTCGGTGGTGAGACGAAACATACTTCTCTGGACTCTGTGTAACTCTGTTCACAGAGAATAGCCTAGAATTAGTGATTTTCGATGTTTTACTGAGGTTGTGTGTCACATTGACACTCTGAGATAACTCAGGTCCCGAGCTGTAGCTTCTGACCTAATTTGTTCTGGCATCTGTGCACCGTCACAGTCGGGGATTTGGTTATGCTGAACTTAGATTCAGTATTAAGGGAGTTTTGTGACTATTATGGAGGATCTGCTGATGGTCCCCAGTTAGGGTCGTTATTTTATCTCCTTGTTCCTGACGCTGTGTTGCTGTTACTTGTTATATTGCTGTTCAGCGAATTGGTCATTTTATTGTTCAATCAAGCTGTTCTGATAGCCTGTTTGGTAGAGAAGTTAGCTTATGTGAGGACGTTTAGTCGGTCACTGTTCGAGTCGAGTCTTAATGAGTTACCTGGAGCACACATATACACATACTTGTATATATATTAGTATTATTGTAAATTGCTGACATTGTACCAGATGGTACTTGAGAGCCATTAAGATATATGTGCCTTCAGCACAATAATATTGTATATGAGAGAAGTGTAGGAGCTAACCTCCTAATTAATAAATTAATATCCTGATTATATTTAAAATGATTTACTTTGATACCCTAGGATTTGGTTAGTACCATCTCAGTTGAAATCCTATGATACTATTATTGAATATTACGGATAACTGGACCAGGATACTGACTACTTGTTGCAAAAACCCAGTAACAGGCTGGATGCTAGAGGGGCAGTCCTTTCTAGTGTTCACTGGAGATGTCTATTTCTAATAGATATCGCGTCTTTTGTAACAACCACCAGCACCACCACCAGCACCACCACCAGCATCACCACCACCACCACCACCACCACACTAGCAACACCACCACCAGCGCCACCACCGCCACCACCGCCACCACCAGCTCCACCACCACCCACCACTAATGTTTTGGAACAGAATTTATGTTTGTATTATCAACTATTGTAACCAGATTAACAATTTGTAAGTAGTTCATTACCACTGTACCTTAGGTACAGTGGTAATGCCATTATTAACCTCAGAGGATTAACCCCTAAGGTTAATAACTCCTGAGGGCCATTAACACTTAGTATTAATAATGTCCCCGGAGGGTGATTAACCCACGACATAACCCAGGGAAGCCATGCAGTGTGGCTTGTTCCAGGAGGGGAAGGGGGGTTATCAGGTCTTCTTCCCCAGGATGCGACCCCACAACAGTTGATTAGGTACCGTTATTGCTAGGTAAATAGGAGGAAGAGGAGTTAGAATACTTGTTGTTAGGTAAGTAGGAAGAAGAGTTAGGTGACTTGTTGCTAGGTAAGTAGGAGGCAGGAAAGTTAGTAGACTTGTGCATGCCATCCCAGGATTGAACTTGGGTTGTTTCGGTTGTGAGCCGAACAATGTTGCTGAGCTGCTGCTCATCCACGATACTCTAATTAGTAGTCACATGACAGATTTGTTTTCTCTTATTAATGAGGAAGCACTAAATCCGTACGAGTTGCATAGCAACTAGAGAATGAGATCTAATCACATTCCATCAAGGAAATGGAGGATGGCTCCAATTCCTAGGGTCAAGAGCTCTTATCCGGCTCCGAAGGAAGAAATATTTCAGAGGTAGGATATAGAATAGTATTTTTCTTAGATATGGTACTGGTGGGTGGTACTGGTGGGTGGTACTGGTGGGTGGTACTGGTGGCTGGTACTGGGTGGTTAAGGTGCTGGCAACAGTGTGTGTGTACTCACCTAATTGTTGTTAGAAAATGACACGATATCTATTAGATATCTAGAGTGCCTTATTTGTTCTCAACAGTTTACTTTCTCCCTCGTCACTTCCTGTATCTCCCGAGTCTCTCCTGATAACTTTTATCGAGTGGTCTTTCCTGATTTCTTTGCTCCTGTTTTCTTTCCTTACATTACTGTCTTTTCTACGCTTTACTTAATTTTCCCATAGTCTCTCCTCCATTTTTTTTATTTCCTCTTCCGGACTGTGTGAGTGTTTAGGTGTGTGGGGAGGGGGGAGTGTTGGGAGAGGGGTGTGTGTGTGGGGAGGGGGAGTGTTTGTGTCAAACTGTCAAGGTACACAGTGCAGGAAGGTGTTTTCTCCCCAGTGTTACCAACAATTCAGCGCCTCGCCTTTTGTGTGGCTGTTACTGTCTTCTTAGCGCAGGAGGTCGAGAGACAGCTGGATCTGTGATGGGAGGAAGTGGAGACGAGACAGGGATACACTCGTAGTGAAGAGAGACAAGAGAGGTATTCCTTCATGGTAAAAGAGAAGAGAGGAGACGGAGGAGATATACACAATGAGAGACAAAGGGTTGTGAGAGATGTGGAAGAGAGGATACAAGAGGGAGAGAGATTCATACAGTGAAAAACAGAATGGGTAGTGAGAGATGTAGATTAGCTGCGAGACAGAAAAAGATGAAAGGGAGAAAGATAGTGGGGTTGAGAGAGGGAGACACAGAGTGATAGACAGGTTGGTTATGAGGACACAAGAGGAAGGGGACACTACTGTCACACCCCTCGTCATAACCATCTCGGCGCGGCAGGACAATGGGCAAGACCATGGGCAGGACCATGGGCAGGATTTAATGGTCTCTGAAGGGTAAAGATTATTTTTAATCCATTTAAAAAAAATAGCAAATTTCTGACTAAAACTGAGGCATGAAGAGGGGCAGCCTGGAACATGAACTGGGCCATGGACAAGGGCAGCCTGGGACATGAACTGGGGCAGCCTGGGCCATGAACTGGGGCAGCCTGGGACATGAACTGGGGCAGCCTGGGCCATGAACTGGGGCAGCCTGGGGAATGAACGAGCTGAGGCAGCTGAATTGAGGTAGCAAGGTGGATGACTGGTGGACAGGTGTCACATGGGTGTGTATTGTATCTGCCAACTGCAACACTTGATTGAGACGGCAGGGAACACTGGAGGTGTAAATGGCAGGGAACACTGGAGGTGTAGATGGCAGGGAACACTGGAGGTGTAGATGGCAGGGAACACTGGAGGTGTAGATGGCAGGGAACACTGGAGGTGTAGATGGCAGGGAACACTGGAGGTGTAGATGGCAGGGAACACTGGAGGTGTAGATGGCAGGGAACACTGAGGTGTAAATGGCAGGGAACACTGGAGGTGTAGCAGACACTGGAGGTGTAGATGGCAGGGAACACTGGAGGTGTAGATGGCAGGGAACACTGGAGGTGTAGATGGCAGGGAACACGGTGTAGATGGACACTGGTGAGATGGCAGGGAACACTGGAGGTGTAGATGGCAGGGAACACTGGAGGTGTATATGGCAGGGAACACTGGAGGTGTAGATGGCAGGGACACTGGAGGTGTAGATGGCAGGGAACACTGGAGGTGTAGATGGCAGGGAACAATGGAGGTGTAGATGGTAGGGAACACTGACGAGGTAGGCTACTACTTACTGGAACAGTGTATACTTAATGGATGACATTCTGGGCAGTGCCCAGAGCCTACCAAGAACTTTTAGACCCTAAAATTTCTCAAAAGAGTTTAAAATACGAAAATATAAATTCAAAATGTATCTTTTAAATTTGCTGTATATAAATTATTTGTTGTATGCAAATTATTTGCGTTTTTCAAAGAATTTATTGGTCTCATTGAGGCTTTTACATTATATACAATGTATAGGTAAAATTAGAATTTATACATAGTATAAAATGTAAGTATTTATAGATCGATTTTGGGAGCCTAGGATTATAAGAGTACCATTGACTTCAGTGGTTTCAGTAATGAGAGTACGAGTGACTTCAGTGGTTTCAGTAATGAGAGTGCCAGTTACTTCAGTGGTTTCAGTAATGAGAGTGCCAGTGACTTCAGTGGTTTCAGTAATGAGAGTGCCAGTGACTTCAGTGGTTTCAGTAATGAGTGCCAGTGACTTCAGTGGTTTCAGTAATGAGAGTGCCAGTGACTTCACTGGTTTCAGTAATGAGAGTGCTAGTGACTTCAGTGGTTTCACTCCTGAGCTGATGACACTGGATAAGACTGGATGGGATGGCACCATCACATAGCTGGTGGAAGGTGGCACTCCAGAACCTGAATTCCTCTTCCACCAGTGGTGGTGTTGGCACTAAGCATGGCATCACCTGGTTCTCTCACCTCGTACACGTACTCTATGGAGATGTGGTTGGTCACCATCACCCACAGGAGGTTCTAGCACCCGCCACCTACCAAACCTCCCTCACCCTGCCCAGTCTCCCTCACCCTGCCCATCTCCCTTACCCTGCCTCTCCTCCCTCCCTCCCCCTCTTCAAATTGTCCTTTTCCTACCTCCTCAACTCTTCCTGTCTCCTTACAGTATACTTCTCTAGGCGTTTCATTCTTTCCCCTCTCTTGCTCTTCCCACAGCTCTCAATTTTCCTTCAACTCTCTCTCTCTCTCTCTCTCTTTTACACAGGGTTTTACAAGATTATGTTAAGGTTCCTAACTTTATTTACAAGCTCATCAGCTCATTTGAAATATCTCTCTTTCTGCTCTCTCTCTCTCTCTCTCTCTCTCTCTATCTCTCTCTCTCTCTCTCTCCAGTGCCCCTTCATCTTATTTTATTAATGCATTTTATCTTGTGTTTTCCCTCCATCTTTGCTCTTCCTTTGTTCATATTCCCCTCGTAAACATCCGTTCCACTTTGATTACTTTCTTTGCTTTACCTTAAATTATCTTCTTTCTCTCCTCCTCCCTTCTTCCCATTCTTGTTCTCTCCTCTTTCTGTTTACCATCCTTTTTTATCCCTTCAGTATCGTCTGTTCCCCTTCGTCAGCGCCCTTCGTCAGCGCCCTTCGTCAGCGCCTTCATAACACAGACTATCCAGTAATAGTACTAGTAGTAATAGTAGTAGTAGTAATAGTAATAGTAGTAATAATAGTAGTAGCAGTAGAAAGTTCCCAGTAGATGACCCAGGAGTGATCATTATCAGTATTGACCTGAATGGCCCATGCGGGTTTAGCCCTAACTGAGTTTTTCCATGTTTTTCGTCTGTCTTCCACACACTTGAGCTGATAAGTAAGACGTAGTTTTGAGGTGGTCAGTCCCTCACCCTGAGGCTGAGGGACTGACCACCTCAAAACTACGTCTTCAAGGCTGATGGACTGATTATATCGTCTTTACCTCTCCACTGCTGCTTCTGCTGCCTCTGTACTCGACTGAAGAAGCCTACTGTGTAGGCGAAACGTTTCAGAAGAAACATAGCTGTTGTACATGTGTCTTATTTATCAACCTGTCAGTATTATATATTTTATTGTATTTTTGTATTCGATTTTATTATCATATTCTCATTTACACTATAGTCTGTGTTTGCCTCTCTTCTCTTCACCCACCCTGCCACCCACGCTGCCGCCCTGCCACCCACGCTGCCGCCCTGCCACCCACACTGCCACTACACTGCGGTAGTCGAAGCGCTTGCGGTCATTTATCTTAATCTGTCCAGGTTCTACCCCAGGCTTGGTGGTGAACTATAGTGGTGGTGGTGGTGATGGTGGTGATGGTGGTGGTGGTGGTGATGATGGTGGTGGTGGTGGTGGTGAACTATAGTGGTGGTGGTGGTGGTGGTGGTGGTGAACTATAGTGCTGTTTTACTGAGGGTGGCTGGTGGTGGTGGTGGTGATGATGGTGGTGGTGGTGGTGGTGGTGGTGAAGATGGTGGTGATTATGGTGGTGGTGATGATGGTGGTGATAGTGGTGGTGGTGATAGTGGTGGTGGTAGTGGTAGTAGTTGGTGGTGGTGGTAGTAGTTGGTGGTGTGGTTGGTGTTAGTGGTGTGGTTAGTGTTAGTGTCGCGTGGGTCTTGGGAGGGTGGTGGCTGGTACACAAAACAGCCTTTACGATAATAAGAAAACGTTTCGCTCATGAGGAGCTCCATGAAGATGAGCGAAACACTACCTTTCGTTCCACTTCTTTTCACCCACTGGTCGCCTCCCTGGCTCCGAGTTCAACAGATACGACCACAACCACACATAACCCGCACATAGGAAAATAAACCTTATGACGACGTTTCGCTCGACATTACGGGTCGACTTGGTCACTGGACCAAGCCGGACCAAAACGTCGTTGTGTATTGTTTCAGTCCCGGCATTCTGCCTTTCTAATTCTTTACGAACGCAACAGAAAATATGATCTCAACCTTGAGAGAAACGTCGCAACACGTTTCAAGCACAAAACAGGAAGAACGCGGGCGATAAGTTTAACGAGTACGTTGAAAAATAGACAGTTTTTACAGTATAATAATGACATTAGTAGACCCAGGAATTTCTGAAACCTGGGGGAGGGAAACTTACCTATTTTTATTTAGACGACCACGGAACTATGTTCTGGGTGCAGATCTTCAGTAATTCGTTTATTATATTGATTTTTTAGTTCCGGTGGTTGTAGTTCACACTGGAACCTCTGTAGTTCACACTGGAACCTCTGTAGTTCACACTGGAACCTCTGTAGTTCACACTGGAACCTCTGTAGTTCACACTGGAACCTCTGTAGTTCACACTGGAACCTCTGTAGTTCACACTGGAACCTCTGTAGTTCACACTGGAACCTCTGTAGTTCACACTGGAACCTCTGTAGTTCACACTGGAACCTCTGTAGTTCACACTGGAACCTCTGTAGTTCACACTGGAACCTCTGTAGTTCACACTGGAACCTCTGTAGTTCACACGGGAACCTCTGTAGTTCACACGGGAACCTCTTTAGTTCACACTGGAACCTCTGTAGTTCACACTGGAACCTCTGTAGTTCACACGGGAACCTCTGTAGTTCACACTGGAACCTCTGTAGTTCACACTGGAACCTCTGTAGCTCACACTGGAACCTCTGTAGTTCACACTGGAACCTCTGTAGCTCACACTGGAACCTCTGTAGCTCACACTGGAACCTCTGTAGCTCACACGGGAACCTCTGTAGCTCACACGGGAACCTCTGTAGTTCACACGGGAACCTCTGTAGCTCACACTGGAACCTCTGTAGTTCACACTGGAACCTCTGTAGTTCACACTGGAACCTCTGTAGCTCACACTGGAACCTCTGTAGCTCACACTGGAACCTCTGTAGCTCACACTGGAACCTCTGTAGTTCACACTGGAACCTCTGTAGTTCACACTGGAACCTCTGTAGTTCACACTGGAACCTCTGTAGTTTACACGGTAACCTCTGTAGTTCACACTGGAACCTCTGTAGTTCACACTGGAACCTCTGTAGTTTACACGGTAACCTCTGTAGTTCACACTGGAACCTCTGTAGTTCACACTGGAACCTCTGTAGTTCACACGGGAACCTCTGTAGTTCACACGGGAACCTCTGTAGTTCACACTGGAACCTCTGTAGTTCACACGGGAACCTCTGTAGTTCACACGGGAACCTCTGTAGTTCACACTGGAACCTCTGTAGTTCACACTGGAACCTCTGTAGTTCACACTGGAACCTCTGTAGCTCACACGGAACCTCAGCACATGGAACCTCTGTAGCTCACACTGGAACCTCTGTAGCTCACACTGGAACCTCTGTAGCTCACACTGGAACCTCTGTAGCTCACACTGGAACCTCTGTAGCTCACACTGGAACCTCTGTAGCTCACACTGGAACCTCTGTAGCTCACACTGGAACCTCTGTAGCTCACACTGGAACCTCGTAGCTCACACTGGAACCTCTGTAGCTCACACTGGAACCTCTGTAGCTCACACTGGAACCTCGTAGCTCACACTGGAACCTCGGTAGTTCACACTGGAACCTCGGTAGTTCACACTGGAACCTCGGTAGTTCACACTGGAACCTCGGTAGTTCACACTGGAACCTCGGTAGTTCACACTGGAACCTCGGTAGTTCACACTGGAACCTCTGTAGTTCACACTGGAACCTCTGTAGTTCACACTGGAACCTATGTAGTTCACACTGGAACCTATGTAGTTCACACTGGAACCTATTTAGCTCACACTGGAACCTATGTAGCTCACACTGGAACCTATGTAGTTCACACTGGAACCTATGTAGTTCACACTGGAACCTATGTAGTTCACACTGGAACCTATTTAGCTCACACTGGAACCTATGTAGCTCACACTGGAACCTATGTAGTTCACACTGGAACCTATGTAGCTCACACTGGAACCTATTTAGCTCACACTGGAACCTATGTAGCTCACACTGGAACCTATATAGCTCACACTGGAACCTATATAGCTCACACTGGAACCTAGTATGTAGTTCATTCTAGTGAAAATTTAAAGGTCCTCTTCTGTATTTTTTTTCTGTCTTGTAGGTTCCGTTTTTTGGACTCATTTTGTGCACTTCCTGGTATCCTCTTGTAGAAGACACAGGTGTTGTAGAAGACACAGGTGTTGTGTCGTTTAGTTGGTAGTCGCCTGGGCTCGTAAACTGTGGGACTAGCGTTTAAATCCTCCGCTCTGATGGGAGAGATGGGCATGTTTGCTCACGTCTACTGCCCCTCTACACCTACCAGTAAACAATAATAGACAAGGTGATAAATAGGACATGTGCAAGACATTGATCTTCATTGGCGAGACGTTTCGCCTTCACTCGAATGTAGAGGAGACAACAGAAACTGTAGAGGTGTAAAGACGGTGTAATCAGTCCATTACCCTCGAAGTAGTAGTTTTGAGGTGGTCAGTCCCTCAGCCTGGAGAAGAGCTCTCCATAGTCTGGTACATTGTTCCAGTCTATGGGGAAAAAACTTCTCCAGGCTGAGGGACTGACCACCTCAAAACTACTACTTCGAGGGTAATGGACTGATTACACCGTCTTTACATCTTTACTGCTCTTGCTGCCGCCTCTGTATTTGACTGAAGAAGCCTACTGTGTAGGGGAGAGTTCCAGAATAAAGATACCTAACTGTTGGACATGTAATCTTACCAACTTCTCGGTAGAGTATACCATTATCTATGTCTTCATTCTAACACGACACTGGGGAGTGTATACTTGACGTGATAAACCCGTCAGTAAGGTTTATCGAGGTGAAGCAGTTAGCTGCATGCATCTGTTCTAAGCTGGAGGTTTAGGTAAGATTCGTCAGGAAACAGGACAAGTGTTTCCTGACGCGGGTCCTAGACATATACTGACCCGCTGCTGGAGCTTTTGGTCATCTGACCGAGGCCTTACGCCGACTTACCGGTCCACCCCTTTATAAATTATGGTTATAATTTTAACCATTTCTGAGGATGAGGAAAAAGATGGGGACGAGTACTGTGCCTTGGGGAACAACAGTGTTTCACTGTGGCAGACTCTGATTTAACTCTGTTTACTTTTACACTTTGCGTTCTGTTTTAGAAAGGTTAAAAAGAAGAAGAAACATGCGCCCACTTTTCCAATTCTTTATGGACGCATTTTATGCGCTATCGCACCATGATCGCAGTTGTCGCAGGCTTTTGCACAGCCTGTTTACTATGTCTCATTTTATTTATCCTTGCAATTATTTCCTAGATTTTCTCTTTCCCCTGCTTTTGTTTGTCCTTTTCGTCCTGCTGTTTGCCTATGTTTTTGTTTTGTTACAATTGTCTCTAACATCTCTTCGGCTCTGCTTGAAGAGAGACTATTTTGTGTTTATATATACTGATTAATTCGGATCTTTCTGTGGCCCCTGCATCTCTGTGACTCGACCCCCTCCCTCTATATTGTGTCCCTGGATGCAAGATCAGGGGGTGTCGCCTCCCCCTCCCAGTATAATGTAAGCGTTTCATGAGGCTAGCGGGACAGTGTGCTTTTTCATATATTTATACTTTTTGTGTGTGTGTGTGTGTGTCTGTGTGTTCAACACGGTTAAAACAAGGATCAAAAACACTCAATGACATCTGCGCTGCTTTCATCTTTTGTTGACCTCTTGCAAAACCATTGTTGACCTCTTGCACTACCATTGTTGACCTCTTGCACTACCACCACTCCAGAATTTCTGACCTCAGGAGAGGTAACGAAAATGAAACAGGTCTTGTGTTTCTTGTGTTCTCAGGCTTATAACTGTTCTCTCATGGGAGAGAGAGAGAGATGTGAGGAAGAGAGAGAACAATTGTTCTCTCAGGGGAGTGAGGATGTGAGGAAGGACAACAAAAACACTGCCTTGCTCTTGTTAATTTGTTGCACAAAGAAAAGACTTATTATGGGGTCATAAAGAAGTGAGTAATGTGCTGGTACGTTGTGTTTGTTAGTTCTTCACACACACACACACACACACACACACACACACACACACACACACACACACACACACACACACACACACTGCAGAAAGTGTTGGAAAAGATTTCTATTTTTTATCTTGACACCGAAGTGGCTAGTTTATTGTGCACTCCATATCCATCCTGTGGAGGGTAGCACAAGAACAAGTACACACATAAAAGGCCTGGGAACTAGGCCCAAAAAGGGTTAACAGGTGTACATCTGGATCTATTTCTACAGTTGACTTATCTGTTACGAGCAAATTCAGGATATTTGATTAATATGTCCGGCATCTTATTTCCATTAATAAGATATCTTGACAAATATAGGTTATTATACTATCTCTATGTCCCTCAGAGTGGACAGTAAAGCATAGTGTTCAAGATAGTGACCATAGGGCTGGCCATATACTTTGCAATTAGTTTGATCATCTGTGTGTCTGCCAAACTACCAGAAGTACTTGTAACTAAGCCTACGGTGTGCCGTAGCCCGATCGCTAGCGCACTCAGCTCACACACTGAGGTCCGGGGTTCGAATCTCCTCCGGTACGGCTGGAAAACATTAGGGACGTGTTTCCATAAGACACCTGCTGTCCCTGTCCCTGTTCACCCATCAGTTTAAAATGGGTACCTGGGTGTTAGTTGACTGGTGTGGGTCGCATCCTGGGACAAAACTGACCTAATTTGCCCGAAATGCTCAGCATAACAAGCGGCTTTCTATGTAGTAGTATGTCATTGATGTCAGCTAGGACTGTATACCATGTACATTTACTTGTAGAAAATAAAGATATTATTATTATTATTATTAAGTCTGGCCACTACATCATTGAGTGTGTTCACATTACAAGTTGCTCCATAAACATACTTATCTTCATTCATGTAATCATTCCTATAATATACAATTTCATTATTTACATCTCTCCTAATATTATTCCTAATGCTAGACACAGATATGCCAAATATATATTCTGCATTCTCCTTCAGGATACTTGTGTTGGCTAACTTATCAACCTTATCATGAAGGAGTAATCCAGTGTGTGATGGGATCCATAACAATTGTACATTAATTTCTTTTACCCGGATTTTTGAGTATCTATACCTGGCTTCTCCAGTGAGCATGTTGTTGGTCACTGTGAGTCAAGAGCTTTAAATGATGACATAGAATCAGTAATGATGATAGAGTTAAGCGCCATTAGGATGGTAAACAATTCAGTTTGCAGTGTAGTCGCCCAGTTATATTATTCTTATGCCTATCTTAACATCCTATTGTTCTTAACTAGTGAGATGACAACAAGAGCAGATGCAGTCCTGCCAGAAGACTCCTGCTTAGATCCATCACTGTATATAACTTGTGGTAAATTATTACTAACAGTTAAGATAAATTTCTTCTCGATCAGTTACCTTTGCTTCTTGGGAGGTACTTGCAGGTATGTGGTATTAAATGATCACATCTTACATGGATGTGTGAAATGCTCTTGTTGTCTACAGTGATACAGTTCGTGTAAGTTGTAAAACTTTATATAATTGCATTTTTCCACAACCCATTTGTATACTGACTTCTAGACATTTAGTAAGATTTCTAATGTCAGTGTCATCAGCGTTAATCTCTATGAACCTATCATGATACTAGACACACCAAGCTCCTTCCTCATATTAAGAATCTTGGTAGTTTTAGACTAGCCAAAAATAATTCTGAGGGCTTCATTCTGCATTAACTCCAAGGTCCAGAGAGAATTTTCCTTATCTAACATTAACATGGGCGCAGAATAATCAATTAAGGATCTAATATGTACATCATTGTCACATTAGCACCGTAATTGGGTTTGTAGCAGCAACAACTTTGAGAACATTTAGCCTATCCTTGCATTTCTTATTTAGTTGTGGTATGGTGTGTTTATTTAAGGGTTCATCTCCACCAAGGTATCTGTAGGATTTAACGTAGCTAATATTTTCACCCTGGAAACTGATGGGTGGGGAATATCAATATCTTTGTTTTAGATGATTAGATCGATTACAAATTGGTTGAACCTTGTTAAGAATGGTACTCATCTTCTTATGCCCTGTTGTATGGGTCATGATGTCATCAGTATGTTCAGGTGAGGCAGGTAGAGCATTAATCAAAGCATTAAATAGCATAGGACTGAGAACTCCTCCCTGCGGTGTACCTAGAGACATTTCTTTAGATTTCCTTCTAAAGTCTTGGTAGAGGACAGAGGAAACTATTTGACTGATAGCCTATTATCCAACTGAATAGGCTATCACCAATGCATCTTTGCTAGTTCGTGGAGGATGACAGTTCTACTGGCGATATCAAATGCAGATTTTAGATCAAGAAATGTGGTAAAAGTAGTAGAGGTGTGTGCAGTGAGAAAGGTGTAAATACAATTCTGCACACTTTTACCTTTCATGAACCCATAGAGATGAGGTGACCAACCGGTCCACCACCACAGGACCAGCCGGTCCACCACCACAGGACCAGCTGGTCCACCAACAAAGGACATGCTGGTCCACCAACACACCCTCACAGGACCAAACGGTCCAGCTCCTAATTTTCCTCTATTGCCTTCCAATTTTGAGATTACGTTCTGAAAGAATTCTGTCCGAGTTTCGTTTGTTTCTCGGAGGTTGATCAGAGGTCGAGCTCAGAGCCCTGGAGGTCGATCATTGGTCGAGCTCAAGAGCCCTGGAGGTCGATCATTGGTCGAGCTCAAGAGCCCTGGAGGTCGATCAGAGGTTGAGATCAGAGCCCTGAAGGTCGATCAGTGGTTCAGGTCACAGCTGTTGTTGCTGCGCGCACACACGCACACACACACACACACACACAGCCTGTAAATCATTTACACATTGTTACAGCTGCACTTTTTATGAGCGCCACCTCAGCTGGAATGGGAATGGCAATCAGGTAGGCGGGAATGGAGATTATGTGGATAGGAATCTCAATAATGTCAGCGGGAATGTCCATGATTGGAATGGGAATAGCCACAGTGTGGCCAGACCCAACAGTACTGCCAGTACCCATAATGTGCCTAGATACTGCCCTGATGAGTGGGAATGACGGTGAGTGGGAATGGTGATAAGCAGTAATGACGATGAGTGTACAGGAATGGTGATGAGTGGGAATGAGGATAAGTGACAAGGGAGAGGGAGGATGAGAGGACAAGACGGAACGTAGGAACTGCAACGAAAATTGATGAATCTGGCAAACTCGTGTGTGTGTGTGTGTGTGTGTGTGTGTGTGTGTGTGTGTAAACTGCAAGTAGGTATCTTACCTGTGACACACGTGCGTTCGTACTGACTGGTCATCCAGACTGTTGGTTCTAGCTGCCCCCACGACCACATAGCCATCACAACCCGCTTAATCAGGACTTTCATGAGACAGTGACCCAGTTTTCTCTTGAAAATTTCGACATTACTTCTAGCAATATTTCCGGTATCTGCTGGTTGAAGCAGGTTGAAGAGTCTTGGACCACTCATGCTGACACATGTTCTCTTACTGGGGTGATGGCGCTTCTCACAGGGTTTATTCTACACTTCCACCATCATCTCTCATATTTTCCAGAGTAAGAGTACAAGTACTCTGAGGCGTTACCACTAGGCTGGATGATTTATTGATGATATAGGCAGTGTACAACCCCTGTACATTTTGCAGCTCTGCTCTTGTTCTCTGTGAACAGAGAACAAGTCGCAAGAACACAAGTGATTTGTAAAGTAGCATCATTAGTGTTGTTGCTTTTGTTTTGAAGGTAAAGATGACCCAGTGTGTCATAGTCCTGGCAATTACAGCACTTGTTTTCCTCACTGACAAAGCCTCTCACATTTTTACTAAGTGTTTTTTCCTGTTCCTTGCATTCTGTGAGGTTGTCTGTGTTCTGTGTTCTGTGTTCGTCTTCAGCTTTTCATTCTTCTCATATCTAAGTAGTTGAAATTTGTCATTAAGGAACATAATTTAAATTTCATTTGCTCTCTGAAAGACTATTTTGAATTCTGCTTGCAAATTTTCCGTGTTCTATTGGTGCCAGAACCGTGCATTACCTCCGTTAAGTATTTATACTTCCTGGATAATGAACGAAAACGCACAATACCGTGACTGGAACAATACATAAATAACCCACACATAAGAGAGAGGAGCTTTCCACGACGTTTCGGTCCGATTTGGACCATATGCAAGTCACAATGGTCCAAGTCAGACCGAAACGTTGTCATAAGTTTCTCTGTCCTATGTGCGGGTTATATGTTTATTATTCCTGGTTGATCTTTATCCCCTTTGCTTACTATCACATTGTGATCCACTTGTTAGAAATATATCTATTTTCCTACATTTTCCTCTTATATCTACTGACCTCATTTTAGAAGCTAGTCCTCCACTGTCATAAGACTTCGTGAAATCCTTGAAGATAACATCAGTGTTTGGTTTTCCCTCCAGGTCCTCCGTGACATAATGATCCAGTAATTATATTAGGTAGATTTTCCTGCTCTTAAAGCTTCTTGACTTGTTTTGTCTGACTCAAGTTTATCCATAAAATCAGTAAGTTGTTTCAGAAGCCTTGTAAATGTGATGGAATGTATCAGCCTCCCTTCCTCTCAGCACAGCTCATCTCTCCACTTTTTTGAGATCTCTGGGATCACGATCTCGCAGTAACACGATTGTAAACAAATCACGGAACGGGTGGACTTGAACCCAGTATGGTGTCCCGTGGCCTGGTAGGTAACGCTCTCGCTACACACACTGAGTATCCGTGGTTCAATCCCCGGCAAGAGGTGGAAACATTGGGCGTGTTTCCTTACACCTGCTGTTCCCGTTCACTAGTCGTAAGTAGGTACCTGGGTGTTAGTCGACTGGTGTGGATGGCATCCTGGGGGACAAGTTTGAAGGACCCCACTGGATATAAGAGTCCTCGGTGACGCGCTGACTTTCTTGGATTATCCAAGGTGACTAACCCTCCTGGGTTAAAAATCCGAACCAAATCTTCACCACTAGGCCACCTGGCTCTTCAAGATTCATCCAACTAGGAACATCTCAACCCCTGCCATGGGTTCGATCTCCAGTTCTGTGATTTGGTAAAATTTCTGGGATTTCACGCGAATTTAAACTAACCCAAAGAAAACAGTTGGTGAATTTTAAACAGGTGTCAACTTCATGCTGATAAACTATAACTTGAAGTAAGGTTTAATAAAGGGTAAGTGCTTGATAATGTTCGGATAGTGGGAACTGGTGGCCAGTGTGTATACAGTGACCACCGTTTAGAACTGGAGTGATATGCAGGTACTGATGATATTCAGTAACTAACACCGGTACAGTGAAGTCACTGCCTGGACGATACAGTGAAGTCACTGCCTGGACGATACAGTGAAGTCACTGCCTGGACGATACAGTGAAGTCACTGCCTGGACGATACAATGAAGTCACTGCCTGGACGATACAATGAAGTCACTGCCTGGACGATACAATGAAGTCACTGCCTGGACGATACAGTGAAGTCACTGCCTGGACGATACAATGAAGTCACTGCCTGGACGATACAACGAAGTCACTGCCTGGACGATACAACGAAGTCACTGCCTGGACGATACAACGAAGTCACTGGCTGGACGATACAATGAAGTCACTGATTGGACGATACAACGAAGTCACTGCCTGGACGATACAATGAAGTCACTGCCTGGACGATACAACGAAGTCACTGCCTGGACGATACAGTGAAGTCACTGCCTGGACGATACAACGAAGTAACTGCCTGGACGATACAATGAAGTCACTGCCTGGACGATACAGTGAAGTCACTGCCTGGACGATACAATGAAGTCACTGCCTGGACGATACAATGAAGTCACTGCCTGGACGATACAATGAAGTCACTGCCTGGACGATACAATGAAGTCACTGCCTGGACGATACAAGGAAGTCACTGCCTGGACGATACAACGAAGTCACTGCCTGGACGATACAACGAAGTCACTGCCTGGACGATACAATGAAGTCACTGCCTGGACGATACAACGAAGTCACTGCCTGGACGATACAGTGAAGTCACTGCCTGGACGATACAACGAAGTCACTGCCTGGACGATACAATGAAGTCACTGCCTGGACGATACAGTGAAGTCACTGCCTGGACGATACAGTGAAGTCACTGCCTGGACGATACAATGAAGTCACTGCCTGGACGATACAATGACGTCACTGCCAAGACAATTCAGAGAGAGACAGAGACAGAGAGAGCTCTACATCAAAGGAGACTTAATTAAGATTGATGACTTGTGTCATTACTCTGGTAGATGACGTCTTGGGGTTATCACATGTAATAACAACAGTTATCGTCACACTAAAGAGTTATTAACGTGGAAGAAACATCACGCGACTGGAAACTGACAAACTGTAAGCTGGAGGGAAGTTTGAACCCGAGCGAACCCATCATGCCGAGGTTCTTCGCTTAGAGGCGATTAAAAGCTCTCTTTTAAATTAGTAGATGGCTTAGCACTCAACAAATCACCACGTGAGCGAAACGTGTTAAAATAACAGTTTCCCCCCTTCGGGCTGGAGGTTAATATCGCTGGACATTAACATTATGGTCATCGCGCTGGAGAGCAAGTTAATTTCCAGGGGTCAGCGCCCCCGCGGCCCGAGCCCACACCAGACCTAAGACATTGAAAAAGAGGGGCAGATATGCCAGCAAGCTTTAACTTTTTAACCAGACTATCATATTTGGCAGTGGTAGAAGTCACATAGAACTGCATATTTAACAGTGGTAGAAGTCACATAGAAATGCATATTTAACAGTGGTAGAAGTCACATAGAACTTCATATTTAACAGTGGTATAAGTCACATAGAATTGCATATTTAACAGTGGTAGAAGTCATATAGAACTTCATATTTAACAGTGGTAGAAGTCACATAGAATTGCATATTTAACAGTGGTAGAAATCACATAGAATTGCATATTTAACAGTGGTAGAAGTCACATAGAACTGCATATTTAACAGTGGTAGAAGACACATAGAACTGCATATTTAACAGTTGTAGAAGTCACATAGAACTGCATATTTAACAGTGGTAGAAGTCACATAGAACTGCATATTTAACAGTGGTAGAAGTCATATAGAACTTCATATTTAACAGTGGTAGAAGTCACATAGAACTGCATATTTAACAGTGGTAGAAGTCACATGCTACTTCAGTGTGTCTCTGGTTAAGTTAGTAACATTAACTCAGTTTCAAAGCAAGTTGACTGAGTTGGTCAAATTGCAAAGTCTGACAGTCGCAAGGGGGGGGAGAGAGAGAGAGAGAGAGAGAGAGAGAGAGAGAGAGAGAGAGAGAGAAATAATAAATGAGAAAATGAGAGAGAAATAATAAATGAGAAAATGAGAGAGAATAAATGAATGAGAAAGAAAGAATAAATGAATGAGAAAGAAAGAATAAATGAATGAGAAAGAAAGAATAAATGAATGAGAAAGAATGATAGAAAGAGAAAGAATGCGAGAAAGAGAGAATAGCAGCAAAGCATAGCCAGAAAACGTTTAAATCTTCACGAGTGTCACTCGTAGTGAGAGACAAAATCGGAGGGGCTACAGTCACAACACTATAATAATAATAATAATCTTTATTTCTACAAGGACATGTACAATGGTCGTTCATTTACAGAGGTGTTCCGTAGAAGGGTTTACAACGCTACAAGGTGCAAACAAGAGCATCGAATCCAGTTACCTTTGATATACCTTTGGTGGGTTCCCAGAGTCTGCCTGGGACAGCCTTGCCTGGTGCTGCCCTGGTCAACCAAGGCTTGCCTGGTGCTGCCCTGGTCAACCAGGCTTGCCTGGTGCTGACCTGGTCAACCAGGCTTGCCTGGTGCTGACCTGGTCAACCAGGCTTGCCTGGTGCTGCCCTGGTCAACCAGGCTTGCCTGGTGCTGCCCTGGTCAACCAGGCTTGTCTGGTGCTGCCCTGGTCAACCAGGCTTGCCTGGTGCTGCCCTGGTCAACCAGGCTTGCCTGGTGCTGCCCTGGTCAACCAGGCTTGCCTGGTGCTGCCCTGGTCAACCAGGCTGCCTGGTGCTGCCCTGGTAACCAGGCTTGCCTGGTGCTGCCCTGGTCAACCAGGCTTGCCTGGTGCTGCCCTGGTCAGCCAGGCTTGCCTGGTGCTGCCCTGGTCAACCAGGCTTGCCTGGTGCTGCCCTGGTCAACCAGGCTTGCCTGGTGCTGCCCTGGTCAACCAGGCTTGCCTGGTGCTGCCCTGGTCAACCAGGCTTGCCTGGTGCTGCCCTGGTCAACCAGGCTTGCCTGGTGCTGCCCTGGTCAACCAGGCTTGCCTGGTGCTGCCCTGGTCAACCAGGCTTGCCTGGTGCTGCCCTGGTCAACCAGGCTTGCCTGGTGCTGCCCTGGTCAACCAGGCTTGCCTGGTGCTGCCCTGGTCAACCAGGCTTGCCTGGTGCTGCCCTGGTCAACCAGGCTTGCCTGGTGCTGCCCTGGTCAACCAAGGCTTGGCTGGTGCTGCCCTGGTCAACCAAGGCTTGCCTGGTGCTGCCCTGGTCAACCAGGCTCGCCTGGTGCTGCCCTGGTCAACCAGGCTCGCCTGGTGCTGGCCTGGTCAACCAGGCTCGCCTGGTGCTGGCCTGGTCAACCAGGCTCGCCTGGTGCTGCCCTGGTCAACCAGGCTCGCCTGGTGCTGCCCTGGTCAACCAGGCTTGCCTGGTGCTTGCCCTGGTCAACCAGGCTCGCCTGGTGCTGGCCTGGTCAACCAGGCTCGCCTGGTGCTGCCCTGGTCAACCAGGCTCGCCTGGTGCTGCCCTGGTCAACCAGGCTCGCCTGGTGCTGCCCTGGTCAACCAGGCTTGCCTGGTGCTTGCCCTGGTCAACCAGGCTTGCCTGGTGCTTGCCCTGGTCAACCAGGCTTGCCTGGTGCTTGCCCTGGTCAACCAGGCTTGCCTGGTGCTTGCCCTGGTCAACCAGGCTTGCCTGGTGCTTGCCCTGGTCAACCAGGCTTGCCTGGTGCTTGCCCTGGTCAACCAGGCTTGCCTGGTGCTTGCCCTGGTCAACCAGGCTTGCCTGGTGCTTGCCCTGGTCAACCAGGCTTGCCTGGTGCTGCCCTGGTCAACCAGGCTTGCCTGGTGCTTGCCCTGGTCAACCAGGCTTGCCTGGTGCTTGCCCTGGTCAACCAGGCTTGCCTGGTGCTGCCCTGGTCAACCAGGCTTGCCGTTACAAACCTTCATGGAGAGCTAATACCATGATCAAGTACACAGTGAGTCACTGAAAATCAACCATGTTTAAAGCTGATGTTGCACAAATGAGTCAACTGAAAAAACATGACTTAACAATGCTTTGGTAAGCTGTGTAAGCTTGCCGGTTTGATCAACTGTGTAACTAGAAACGTGGTAACCTGCTGTTTAACTGTTAACCTGCTGGTAACATGACAACTGTGGTAACTATGATAACTGTGGTAACTATACAACTGTGGTAACTATGATAACTGTGGTAACTATGACAACTGTGGTAACTATAACTGTGGTAACTATGATCAACTGTGGTAACTATGTCAACGCTGCGTAACTATAACAACTGGGTAACTGAAACTGTGGTAACTATGACAACTGTGGTAACTATGAACTGTGGTAACTATGATACTGTACATTTATAGTGGTAACAGGGTGAGTGCTAGCAACGTAGGATTATACAGCAGCACGTGGGGAACGAGGAGGATGTGGTAACGGTATGTTGTCGAAGTGGAACGAGCACGGATATAATGTGCTAGATCAACGAGTATCCATGTGGTCAAAGGGAACCTGTTGTAAGGGATATACTGTGGTAACGATATGTACACTGTAGTATAGTTGTGTCAACAAGGGTGTGTCCAGTGTTGTGGTCAACGAGGGTATGGCCAATGTTGTGGTCAACGAGGGTATGGTCAGTGTTGTGGTCAACGAGGGTATGGCCAGTGTTGTGGTCAACGAGGGTATGGCCAGTGTTGTGGTCAACGAGGGTATGGCCAGTGTTGTGGTCAACGAGGGTATGGTCAGTGTTGTGGTCAACGAGGGTATGGCCAGTGTTGTGGTCAACCAGGGTATGGCCAGTGTTGTGGTCAACGAGGGTATGGCCAGTGTTGTGGTCAACGAGGGTATGGTCAGTGTTGTGGTCAACGAGGGTATGGCCAGTGTTGTGGTCAACGAGGGTATGGTCAGTGTTGTGGTCAACGAGGGTATGGCCAGTGTTGTGGTCAACGAGGGTATGGTCAGTGTTGTGGTCAACGAGGGTATGGTCAGTGTTGTGGTCAACGAGGGTATGGTCAGTGTTGTGGTGAACGAGGGTATGGTCAGTGTTGTGGTCAACGAGGGTATAACCAGTGTTGTGGTCAACGAGGGTATAACCAGTGTTGTGGTCAACGAGGGTATAACCAGTGTTGTGGTCAACGAGGGTATAACCAGTGTTGTGGTCAACGAGGGTATAACCAGTGTTGTGGTCAACGAGAGTATGGTCAGTGTTGTGGTCAACGAGAGTATGGTCAGTGTTGTGGTCAACGAGAGTATGGTCAGTGTTGTGGTCAACGAGAGTATGGTCAGTGTTGTGGTCAACGAGAGTATGGTCAGTGTTGTGGTCAACGAGGTATAACCAGTGTTGTGGTCAACGAGGGTATGGTCAGTGTTGTGGTCAACGAGAGTATGGTCAGTGTTGTGGTCAACGAGAGGTCAGTGTTGGTCAACGAGATGCAGTGTTGTGGTCAACGAGATGGTCAGTGTTGTGGTCAACAGTATGGTCAGTGTTGTGGTCAACGAGAGTATGGTCAGTGTTGTGGTCAACGAGAGTATGGTCAGTGTTGTGGTCAACGAGAGTATGGTCAGTGTTGTGGTCAACGAGAGTATGGTCAGTGTTGTGGTCAACGAGAGTATGGTCAGTGTTGTGGTCAACGAGAGTATGGTCAGTGTTGTGGTCAACGAGAGTATGGTCAGTGTTGTGGTCAACGAGAGTATGGTCAGTGTTGTGGTCAACGAGAGTATGGTCAGTGTTGTGGTCAACGAGAGTATGGTCAGTGTTGTGGTCAACGAGAGTATGGTCAGTGTTGTGGTCAACGAGAGTATGGCCAGTGTTGTGGTCAACGAGGGTATAACCAGTGTTGTGGTCAACGAGGGTATAACCAGTGTTGTGGTCAACGAGAGTATGGTCAGTGTTGTGGTCAACGAGAGTATGGTCAGTGTTGTGGTGGTCAACGAGGCTATGGCCAGTGTTGTAGTGGTCAACGAGGGTATGGCCGGTGTTGGTTAACGACGCCAGTGTAACCTAATAACTGACCTTGGAAGGCAAATGAATTTTCCGATTTTTAGACAAGATGACTGAGGACAAACACAATGCTTGTGATGTATAAAGCTTTATCAAGCTGCCAGAATAAAAGCTTTATCAAGCTGCCAGAACAAAAGCTTTATCAAGCTGCCAGAACAAAAGCTTGTTCTACGGCTTGTGTCTGTATTCACTTTTCCAATACACTGTCTGACAGATTCCATCACCATGTATACGACACATCCTGTGTCATGGAATATGACAGGGGGGGGACAGCTTTGTTCCCCCCTGTGTAACTACTTACCCATGTAGGATATGGTAGCAGCACACTGCGGGTGTATTCAATTATTAAAATAATGATGATTACTCAAGAAGGTCTGTACCACAAGGACTGTTCCAGAACGTCTGTACCACAAGGACTGTTCCAGAAGGTCTGTACCACAAGGACTGTTCTACAAGGTCTGTACCACAAGGACTGTTCCACAAGGTCCGTACCACAAGGACTGTTCCACAAGGTCCGTACCACAAGGACTGTTCCACAAGGTCCGTACCACAAGGACTGTTCCACAAGGTCTGTTACACAAGGACTGTTCCACAAGGTCTGTTACACAAGGACTGTTCCACAAGGACTGTTCCACAAGGTCTGTACCACAAGGACTGTTCCACAAGGTCCGTACCACAAGGACTGTTCCCCAAGGTCCGTACCACAAGGACTGTTCCACAAGGTCTGTTACACAAGGTCTGTACCACAAGGACTCTTCCACAAGGTCCGTACCACAAGGACTGTTCCACAAGGTCTGTTACACAAGGTCTGTACCACAAGGACTGTTCCACAAGGTCTGTACCACAAGACTCACGAAATCGTAATGACACGATTGCAAACAAACCACATACCACGGGTGGGGTTCGAACCCGCGGTCAGAGAGTCTCAGAACTCCAGACCGTCGCGTAAGCCACTGTTTCACAAGGTCTGTTACACAAGGTCTGTACCACAAGGACTGTTTTACAAGGTCTGTTCCACAAGGACTGTTTTACAAGGTCTGTTCCACAAGGACTCTTTTATAAGGTCTGTACCACAAGGACTCTTTTATAAGGTCTGTACCACAAGGACTGTTTCACAAGGACTGTTTCACAAGGTCTGTACCACAAGGACTGTACCACAAGGACTGTACCACAAGGACTGTACCACAAGGACTGTACCACAAGGACTGTACCACAAGGACTGTACCACAAGGTCTGTACCACAAGGTCTGTACCACAAGGTCTGTACCACAAAGCCTGTACCACAAAGCCTGTACCACAAAGCCTGTACCACAAGGTCTGTACCACAAGACCTGTACCCCAATGCCTGTACCACAAAGCCTGTACCACAAGGCCTGTACCACAAGGTCTGTACCACAAGGTCTGTACCACAAGGTCTGTATCACAAGGCCTGTACCACAAGGTCTATACCACAAGACCTGTACCACAAGGTCTGTACCCCAAGGACTGTTTCACAAGGTCTGTACCACAAGGACTGTACCACAAGACATGTACCACAAGGTCTCTACCACAAGACCTGTACCACAAGGTCTCTACCACAAGACCTGTACCACAAGGTCTCTACCACAAGACCTGTACCACAAGGTCTCTACCACAAGACCTGTACCACAAGGTCTCTACCACAAGACCTGTACCACAAGGTCTCTACCACAAGACCTGTACCACAAGGTCTCTACCACAAGACTTGTACCACAAGGTCTCTACCACAAGACCTGTACCACAAGGTCTCTACCACAAGACCTGTACCACAAGGTCTCTACCACAAGGTCAATCTGTACCATTACAGTCACAGCCATAACACAGAACACAAACACGTAAAGACTTAGGAATATCCATATGAGATGATCTCTTATTCAGATAACATTAAAAAAGAAAGCAGACAGGTGCACTTGTCTGCCTCCAATGCACCGCATATTAGTGACTTTATTGTGTGCTAACAGTACTTCATTACACGTAAACCACGTTTTGTATACTGCAGAGATAAACTTGTTTGTACTCACGAAATCGTAAAAACACGATTGTCATGTCTTTAGTTTGTCTAAGACCCTGGAATGGTGACATGGGACCACCTAGCACTTAGAGAACGTAAACAAATGAAGCAAGTGTTATCTTGTTATCTTGACGGGGTGGGTATTGAGAACTTTCAAAACAAGGGAAATAATGCCGATGGTGACACTCTGCAAATCGCTAGTGCTCCCTCACTTAGAATACTGCTCAGTGCTGACGGCCCCGTCAGCACAGAGCAGGAGAAATATCAGAGCTGGAACAAATACAGAGATCGTTTACGGCTCACATTGAGTCAGTAAAGCACCTAAATTACTGTGAACGCCTTCAAGTCTTGAACATGTACTCATTGGAGCAGAGGAGAGAGAGATACATGATAATATATACCTGGAAAGTACTCGAGGGTCTGGTCCCAAATCTGCACACTGCCATAACAACATACTGGAGTGAGAGATATGGGAGGAAGTGTAAAATAAACCCAGTGAGGAGAAGGGGTGCGGTGGGGATAATAAGGGAACACTGTATCAACATCCGGGGTCCCAGACTATTCAACATCTTACCAGAAGATATCAGAAACACGGCTGGAACAAGTGTAGAAGCCTTCAAGAGGAAACTGGACAAGTATCTTCACCAGGTGCCAGATCAACCAGACTGTGATGGATATGTTGGGCAGCGGGCCTCCAGCAGCAACAGCCTGGTTGACCAGGCAAGCCTGGCCCATGGTCGGGCTCAGAGTGTAGAAAAAATCTCGAAACTCTTCAAAGAACATAAGAAAGGAGGAACACTGCAGCAAACCTGTTGGCCCATACTAGGCAGGTCCTTCACATTCCATCTAACTAACAGAATATTTGCAAATATTCAATTCTACCCAAGAAATAAGCTTTGATAATTCTATTTACTCTGTGCAATTCCCACTCAAATCCAACCCCTCTCACTCATGAATTTATCCAACCTAAATTTGAAACTACCCAAGGTCCTTGCTTCAATAACCCTACTAGGCAGACTGTTCCACTCATCAACTACCCTATTTCCAAACCAATACTTTCCTATATCCTTTCTAAATCCAAACTTATCTAATTTGAATCCATTATTGCGGGTTCTCTCTTGGAGAGATATCCTCAAGACCTTATTTATATCCCCTTTGTTAATACCCATTTTCCACTTGTATACCTCGATCATGTCTCTCCTCATTCTTCGTCTTACAAGTGAATGTAATTTTAGGGTCTTCAATCTTTCTTCATACGGAAGATTTCTAATGCTATGTATTAATTTAGTCATTCTACGCTGAATGTTTTCTAACGAATTAATGTCCATTCTGTAATATGGAGACCAGAGCTGAGCTGCGTAATCTAGGCGAGGCCTTACTAATGATGTATAAAGCTGTAATATAACCTCTGGACTTCTGTTGCTTACACTTGATATAAATCCCAGTAATCTATTTGCCTTATTACGTACGCTTAGGCATTGCTTCAGAACCTTGCATTTATCTACATTGAACTGCATCTGCCACTTTTCTGACCACGAATTGAGTTTGTCTAAATCCTCCTGAAGTTCCGTGACATCTACGTTTGAATCAATTATCCTACCTATCTTCGTGTATTTCAAAGGTAAGGTATTGAGGTTTCAGATCCTTCATGTCCTGGGCTGAAGCGCATTTAAAAATGCCAATAGCACTTAAGACTTAAATAGTTATATGTAAAGTTCGAATAACGAGAAAAATTAAACAAAAACATAAAAAAAAGAAGCCGGAGTTTCTAAGTAGGGAAAAACTTTTCCTCGTTCCTGTACCAAAAGTTTCATTATTACTGGAAAAAAGTTTTAAGGTAAATGGAGTAATTTAGTAAGAGTTCGTCTTCAGGTCTTTTAATGGTAGTCTTCAAACCCTCCACTGTGGTCTTCAGTAAAGCTTTTGAGGCTGTTGATCACGATAAAGAATTCGATATTGTTTATTTAGACTTTAGTAAGGCTTTTGATAGAGTACCGCACCAGAGACTGTTAAAGAAAGTGGCAGCTCATGGCATTGGGGGAAAAGTGCTGTCATGGATCGAGTCATGGCTCACCAATAGGAAGCAGAGAGTGTGCATAAATGGGGTTAAATCCGAATGGGGACTTGTAACAAGTGGTGTTCCACAGGGATCAGTCTTAGGCCCATTGTTATTTATAATATATATCAATGACCTTGATGAGGGAATTACTAGTGATATGAGCAAATTCGCCGACGACACGAAGATAGGTAGGATAATTGATTCAAACATAGATGTCATAGAACTTCAGGAAGATTTAGACAAACTTAATTCGTGGTCAGAAAAGTGGCAGATGCAGTTCAATGTAGATAAATGCAAGGTTCTGAAGCTCGGGAGTGTCCATAACCCAAGCACTTATAAGTTAAATAACCTAGAACTTAGCCATACAGATTGCGAGAAGGACTTGGGGTGATGGTAAGCAGCAACCTTAAACCAAGACAGCAATGCCTAAGCGTACGTAATAAGGCAAATAGATTACTGGGATTTATATCAAGAAGTGTTAGCAACAGAAGTCCAGAGGTTATATTACAGCTTTATACATCATTAGTAAGGCCTCACCTAGATTACGCAGCTCAGTTCTGGTCTCCATATTACAGAATGGACATAAATTCGTTAGAAAACATTCAGCGTAGAATGACTAAATTAATACATAGCATTAGAAATCTTCCTTACGAAGAAAGATTGAAGACCCTAAAATTACATTCACTTGTAAGACGTAGAATGAGGGAGACATGATCGAGGTATACAAGTGGAAAATGGAGTATTAACAAAGGGGATATAAATAAGGTCTTGAGGATATCTCTCCCAAAAGAGACCCGCAATAATGGATTCAAGTTAGATAAGTTTAGATTTAGAAAGGATATAGGAAAGTATTGGTTTGGAAATAGGGTAGTTGATGAGTGGAACAGTCTGCCTAGTAGGGTTATTGAAGCTAGGACCTTGGGTAGTTTCAAATTTAGGTTGGATAAATTCATGAGTGAGAGGGGTTGGATTTGAGTGGGACTCGCGCATGAGTGGGTAGAATTGTCAAAGCTTATTTCTTGGGTAGCTTTGAAAATTGGGTTGAGCAAATATTCTGTTAGTGGGATGGATTGTGAAGGACCTGCCTAGTATGGGCCAACAGGCCTGCTGCAGTGTTCCTCCTTTCTTATGTTCTTATGTTCTTATGTTCTTTAATTGTGGTCTTCCGGTCTTTAATTGTGGTCTTCACGTCCTTTAATTGTGGCTCAGGTCCTTTAATTGTGGTCTTCAGGTCTTTTGTGGTCTGCAGGTCCTCCACTGTGGTCTTCAGGTCCTCCACTGTGGTCTTCAGGTCCTCCACTGTGGTCTTCAGGTCCTCCCGTGTGGTCTTCAGGTCCTCCCGTGTGGTCTTCAGGTCCTCCACTGTGGTCTTCAGGTCCTCCACTGTGGTCTTCAGGTCCTCCACTGTGGTCTTCAGGTCCTCCACTGTGGTCTTCAGGTCCTCCACTGTAGTCTTCAGGTCCTCCACTGTGGTCTTCAGGTCCTCCACTGTGGTCTTCAGGTCCTCCACTGTGGTCTTCAGGTCCTCCACTGTGGTCTTCAGGTCCTCCACTGTGGTCTTCAGGTCCTCCACTGTGGTCCAAAGGATCTTCATCAAAACGCTGTTGGATTATCTCACTCTTGAAAAACACACATCACTGTTAACTTAACAGACGTCACTATATGCAGAACACACATCACTATAAACACTTCAAGCACGTCACTATAAACATTACAAACACTTCACTGTAAACATTACATACTTTAATATAAACATAGCCACGTTTCACTATAAACATGAAGCCTGAACAAAGGGCTCAGGAAACTGAGGACCCGGGCAACAAAGCACCCGGGCAGCAGAAGGCTCGAAGAACAGAGGACCCAGGCAACAGAAGGCTCGGTCAACAGAAGGCTCGGTCAACAGAAGGCTCGGTCAACAGAAGGCTCGGTCAACAGAAGGCTCGGTCAACAGAAGGCTCGGTCAACAGAAGGCTCGGTCAACAGAAGGCTCGGTCAACAGAAGGCTCGGGTAACAGAGGACCCGGGCAACAGAGGACCCGGGCAACAGAAGGCTCGGTCAACAGAAGGCTCGGTCAACAGAAGGCTCGGTCAACAGAAGGCTCGGTCAACAGAAGGCTCGGTCAACAGAAGGCTCGGTCAACAGAAGGCTCGGTCAACAGAAGGCTCGGGTAACAGAGGACCCGGGCAACAGAAGGCTCGGTCAACAGAAGGCTCGGTCAACAGAAGGCTCGGTCAACAGAAGGCTCGGTCAACAGAAGGCTCGGTCAACAGAAGGCTCGGTCAACAGAAGGCTCGGTCAACAGAAGGCTCGGTCAACAGAAGGCTCGGGTAACAGAGGACCCGGGCAACAGAGGACCCGGGCAACAGAAGGCTCGGTCAACAGAAGGCTCGGTCAACAGAAGGCTCGGTCAACAGAAGGCTCGGTCAACAGAAGGCTCGGTCAACAGAAGGCTCGGTCAACAGAAGGCTCGGTCAACAGAAGGCTCGGGTAACAGAGGACCCGGGCAACAGAAGGCTCGGTCAACAGAAGGCTCGGTCAACAGAAGGCTCGGTCAACAGAAGGCTCGGTCAACAGAAGGCTCGGTCAACAGAAGGCTCGGGTAACAGAGGACACGGGCAACAGAAGGCTCGGTCAACAGAAGGCTCGGTCAACAGAAGGCTCGGTCAACACAAGGCTGGTCAAACAAGGTCGGTCAACAGAAGGCTCGGTCAACAGAAGGCTCGGTCAACAGAAGGCTCGGTCAACAGAAGGCTCGGTCAACAGAAGGCTCGGTCAACAGAAGGCTCGGTCAACAGAAGGCTCGGTCAACAGAAGGCTCGGTCAACAGAAGGCTCGGGCAACAGAGGAGTCAGGGACTTACTAGAAAAATTATAGTTTCAGAAAATGTGAATTTGATGGATGGGGAAGTGAGAGGGAGGGGAGAGGGAAGAGAAGAGAGGGAGAGAGGAAAAGAGGGAAGTGTAAGAAGGGAATGTACCAGGGTGAAAAACAGGCCGCAGAATGTTTCAGAGGAGAATACCACCAGTGAATGAGGGGAACACCACCAGTGAATGAGGGGAACACCACCAGTGAATGAGGGGAACACCACCAGTGAATGAGAGGAACACCACCAGTGAATGAGAGGAACACCACCAGTGAATGAGAGGAACACCACCAGTGAATGAGAGGAACACCACCAGTGAATGAGAGGAACACCACCAGTGAATGAGGGGAACACCACCAGTGAATGAGAAGAACACCACCAGTGAATGAGGGGAACACCACCAGCGAATGAAGGGAACACCACATGTGAATGAGGGGAACACCACCAGTGAATGAGGGGAACACCACCAGTGAATGAGAGGAACACCACCAGTGAATGAGAGGAACACCACCAGTGAATGAGAGGAACACCACCAGTGAATGACGGGAACACCACCAGTGAATGAGGGGAACACCACCAGTGAATGAGAGGAACACCACCAGTGAATGAGAGGAACACCACCAGTGAATGAGGGGAACACCACCAGTGAATGAGAGGAACACCACCAGTGAATGAAGGGAACATCACTGGATGGGGGAAAACCACCACTGGATAAGACAAAAAACTACCAGTGGATGAGGGGAACCACCAGGGAAACCCCACCACCGGATGAGGGAACACCCACCACCGGATGAGAGGAACACCCACCACTGGATGAAGGGAACACCCACCACTGGATGAGGGGAACACCCAAAACTGGATGAGGGAGGAACACCCACCACTGTATGAGGGAGGAACACCCACCACTGTATGAGGGAGGAACACCCACCGCTGTATGAGGGAGGAACACCCACCACTGTATGAGGGAGGAACACCCACCACTGTATGAGGGAGGAACACCCACCAATGGATAAAAGGCAACACCACTGGATGAGTAAGAAGAACCACCGCTGGAAGAGAGGAACACCCAACACTGGATGAGGGAGAACACTCACCACTGGATGAGGGAGAACACTCACCACTGGATGAGAGGAAATCTCACCACTGGATGAGGTGGGAACACCTACCACTGGATGAGGGGGAACACCCACCACTGGATGAAGGAAAACTCCCACCACTGGATGAAGGAAAACACCAACCACTGGATGAGGAACACCCACCACTGGATGAGGGAGGAACACCCACCACTGGATGAGGGAACACCCACCACTGGATGAGGGAACACTCACCACTGGATGAGGGAACACCACCACTGGATGAGGGAGAACACCACCACTGGATGAGGGAAAACAACCACCACTGGATGAGGGAAACCAACCACCACTGGATGAGGAAAAACCACCACTGGATGAGGGAAACAACCACCACTGGATGAGGGAAACACCACCACTGGATGAGGGAAACCCCACTGGATGAGGACAACACCACCACTGGATGAGGGAGGACACCACCACTGGATGAGGAACACCACCACTGGATGAGGAGAACACCACCACTGGATGAGGAGGAACACCACCACTGGATGAGGACAACACCCACCACTGGATGAGAGGACAACCCACCACTGGATGAGGAGAACACCACCACTGGATGAGGAGAACACCACCACTGGATGAGGAGCACCCACATGGATGAGGAGAACAACCACCACTGGATGAGGGAACACCACCACTGGATGAGGGGGAACACCCACCACTGGATAGAGGAACACCCACCACTGGATGAGGGGGAACACTCACCACTGGATGAGGGGGAACACCCACCACTGGATGAGGGGGAACACCCACCACTGGATGAGGGGGAACACCCACCACTGGATGAGGGAAACCACCACTGGATGAGGGGAAACAACACCACTGGATGAGGAGAAAACCACCACTGGATGAGGGAAACAACCACCACTGGATGAGGGAAAACAACCACCACTGGATGAGGGAAAACAACCACCACTGGATGAGGGAAAACAACCACCACTGGATGAGGGAAAACAACCACCACTGGATGAGGAAACAACCACCACTGGATGAGGAAAACCACCACTGGATGAGGAAACACCCACCACTGGATGAGGAAACCCACCACTGGATGAGGGAACACCACCACTGGATGAAGGAAACCACCACTGGATAGAGGAACACCACCACTGGATGAGGGAACAACCACCACTGGATGAGTGAGAACAACCACCACTGGATGAGTGAGAACACCACCACTGGATGAGGAGAACAACCACCACTGGATGAGGGAAACAACCACCACTGGATGAGGGAAACAACCACCACTGGATGAGGGAAAACAACCACCACTGGATGGGAAAACCACCACTGGATGAGGACAACAACCACCACTGGATGAGGGAAAACAACCACCACTGGATGAGGAAACAACCACCACTGGATGAGGACAACAACCACCACTGGATGAGGACAACAACCACCACTGGATGAGGACAACAACCACCACTGGATGAGGACAACAACCACCACTGGATGAGGACAACAACCACCACTGGATGAGGAGAACAACCACCACTGGATGAGGAAAACCACCACTGGATGAGGGAACACCACCACTGGATGAGGGAAAAACCACCACCACTGGATGGGGGAACACCCACCACTGGATGAGGGGGAACACCCACCACTGGATGAGGGGAACACCCACAACTGGATGAGGGGAACAACCACCACTGGATGAAGGGGAACACCCACCACTGGATGAAGGGGAACACCCGCCACTGGATGAGGGAAACACCCACCACTGGATGAGGGAGGAGCACCCACCACTGGATGAGGAACACCCACCACTGGAGGAGGAGAACAACCACCACTATGAGAGGGAACACCACCACTGGATGAGGGAACACCACACTGGATGAGGAAGAGCACCCACCACTGGATGAGGAGGAACACACCACTGGATGAGGAAACACCACCACTGGATGAGGAAACACCACCACTGGATGAGGAGAAACCACCACTGGATGAGGGGCAACACCCACAACTGGATGAGTATGAGCACCCACCACTGGACAAGGAGGAACACCCACCACTGGATGAGGAGAAACACCTACCACTGGATGAGGAGGAACACCACCACTGGATGAGGAGGAACACCCACCAGTGGAGGAGGGAGAACAATTACCACTGGATGAGGGAAAACAACCACCACTGGATGAGGGAAAACAACCACCACTGGATGAGTTAGAAGAACCACCACTGGATGAGGACAACAACCACCACTGGATGAGTGAGAACAACCACCACTGGATGAGGACAACCACCACTGGATGAGGAGCCCGTCCTTGGACCAGGCTTGTCTGGTACGTGCCTGGTCAACCAGGCTTGTCTGGTGCGTGCCTGGTCAACCAGGCTTGTCTAGTGCGTGCCTGGTCAACTAGACTTGTCTGGTGCGTGCCTGGTCAACCAGACTTGTCTAGTGCGTGCCTGGTCAACCAGGCTTGTCTGGTGCGTGCCTGGTCAACCAGGCTTGTCTGGTGCGTGCCTGGTCAGCCAGGCTTGTCTGGTACGTGCCTGGTCAACCAGGCTTGTCTGGTGCGTGCCTGGTCAACCAGGCTTGTCTGGTACGTGCCTGGTCAACCAGGCTTGTCTGGTGCGTGCCTGGTCAACCAGGCTTGTCTGGTGCGTGCCTGGTCAACCAGGCTTGTCTGGTGCGTGCCTGGTCAACCAGGCTTGTCTGGTGCGTGCCTGGTCAACCAGTCTTGTCTGGTGCGTGCCTGGCACTCATCAGACTGTTACTGCTGGCGGCTCGCTGGCCAACACTGACATGGATACTGACTCAGTTTCTTTTTTAAAATTTCTACAAGTGATCCGTCATTTTTTCTCTTATATAGGGACCACTTACGTTGTCTCAGTGGTCTCTAGGGACCACTGATGTTGTCTCTAGGGACCACTGATGTTGTCTCTAGGGACCTCTGATGTTGTCTCTAGGGACCACTGATGTTGTCTCTAGGGACCACTGATGTTGTCTCTAGGGACCACTGATGTTGTCTCTAGGGACCACTGATGTTGTCTCTAGGGACCACTGATGTTGTCTCTAGGGACCACTGATGTTGTCTCTAGGGACCTCTGATGTTGTCTCTAGGGACCACTGATGTTGTCTCTAGGGACCTCTGATGTTGTCTCTAGGGACCTCTGATGTTGTCTCTAGGGACCACTGATGTTGTCTCTAGGGTCCTCTGATGTTGTCTCTAGGGACCACTGATGTTGTCTAGGGACCACTGATGTTGTCTCTAGGGACCTCTGATGTTGTCTCTAGGGACCACTGATGTTGTCTCTAGGGACCTCTGATGTTGTCTCTAGGGACCTCTGATGTTGTCTCTAGGGACCACTGATGTTGTCTCTAGGGTCCTCTGATGTTGTCTCTAGGGACCACTGATGTTGTCTAGGGACCACTGATGTTGTCTCTAGGGACCACTGATGTTGTCTCTAGGGACCACTAATGTCTCAGAGGTCTCTAGGGACCACTAATGTTGTCTCAGAGGTCTCTAGGGACCACTAATGTTGTCTCAGAGGTCTCTAGGGACCACTAATGTTGTCTCAGAGGTCTCTAGGGACCACTAATGTTGTCTCAGAGGTCTCTAGGGACCACTAATGTTGTCTCAGAGGTCTCTAAGGACCACTAATGTTGCCTCAGAGGTCTCTAGGGACCACTAATGTTGTCTCAGAGGTTTCTAGGGACCACTAATGTTGTCTCAGAGGTCTCTAGGGACCACTAATGTTGTCTCAGAGGTCTCTAGGGACCACTAATGTTGTCTCAGAGGTCTCTAGGGACCACTAATGTTGTCTCAGAGGTCTCTAGGGACCACTAATGTTGTCTCAGAGGTCTCTAGGGACCACTAATGTTGTCTCAGAGGTCTCTAGGGACCACTAATGTTGTCTCAGAGGTCTCTAGGGACCACTAATGTTGTCTCAGAGGTCTCTAGGGACCACTAATGTTGTCTCAGAGGTCTCTAGGACCATGGCGCCCCTTCTTTTAACTGGATTTATTTTACACTTCCCAACAACTTATTGGAGTGAGGTGTGGGAGGAAGTGTTCAGATATGGGACTAAGCCCTCAAGTTTCTTCCATGTGTATATCAGTTTGTATGTATATATACATATATATATATGTATATATATATATATATATATATATATATATATATATATATATATATATATATATATATATATATATATATATATATATATATATTATTCCCTGTTTATTTCAGATACTTCACAGTATATTCCTGGTACTTTGAGGCCTTCACAGTAGTTTTTTTGGTGAAGGGGTATAATTTAATCGAGTAGTAAACAATATTTTTTTTCAGCTACATCTTTCTTTGACCCAGTCATTTTTTTCAAATTTGCACCATGTGACTTTTTGTGTTTTCTAAATGATAGGTCAGCTTACACTGTTATATCAGAATCTTCTCTGTTCCTTTCGTTTTATGAGATGGTCCTCCCGATATGTATACAGTACTTCTTTTAAGTTCTTTATTTTTTCCATATACCAACAGTTGTTATGCATCTCCAATGAACATGTTATTTTTTTGTCTCTTGCTAGAATATTTTGTTAATATCTGCTTGCAGTTTTTTCGTGTCGTCTACCAAGGTGACCTTCATGCTTATTTCAGTATCATCCAGAGCTGTGGCCAGTGTTTTTATCTGTCTGTTGTGAGGATGATTACTTTAAGTTTGGTTCGTCAGGTAACTGGACAGGTGTTTCCTGACCCTCTACTGGAGCTTTTGGTCATCTGACCGAGGCCTTCCACTGGCTTACCCCTCCACCTCTTTAAAAAATATGATTATAACCATTTATTGGATGAGAAGCTGTGAAGGTGGCAGCACCGTTCCTGGCGGACTGAACTTTCTACATCACTAAGGCTACATTTTTGCTTTGCTAATTCTCTATGTTCGAGTCGTCGGAAAATTGAATATCCATTTCCGCATTTTTGTTATACTTATTGACCATAGTTTATAGACTCACTCCACGATCACACATGTTAATGCCTTCGCCACGTCCGTGTAGACCTCGTCTGCGATTTAGTTTTCTTACAACGCCTCTAATTGCACAAATATTTTTGTAGTTGTGAGAATCATGATCTTCCTATGTTATATGGCTTATGTAGGTCATGCTTTTTCACCTAGATTTAAGCTCTTTCTCCATAGAGAAAGAGCCGAGTGCTCGTGCCTGTGGTACTTTTGCATTTATTTACTTATATAGAGTTCCTTAAGTCAGGTCCTGGTGCTGCATTCGGGGAAATGTTTTCCATTACCATCTCATATTTGGAGGGATTTGTGCTTATGTCAGACATGATTTGTAGGTTGGACAGAGACAATAATAATAATAAAAAACATTTTCTTTTAGGGGGACTGCTAAATATTGATTCATTGTGTTCTATCAGTGTTTCATTCATTTCTTTTTCATCAGTGTATAAAGCTTTGAGTAGTGGGTGAAGTGGAACACGTGTGAACACAGAAGGGGTGTAGAGTAAGCTAGGAGAAGAGAACAGTCGCTGACGTCAGATGCAGAGCAACCAACACAAGAGAAAGCTTAGACTGGATTTTGATGGGATATTGGCACAGAGCCTGGCTGAGAGGGAAGCACAGAGCCTGGCTGAGAGGGAAGCACAGAGCCTGGCTGAGAGGGAAGCACAGAGCCTGGCTGACAGGGAAGCACAGAGCCTGGCTGAGAGGGAAGCACAGAGCCTGGCTGACAGGGAAGCACAGAGCCTGGCTGAGAGGGATAGAGTCTAGCTGAGAGGGGGGAGCCTGACTGAGGGAAAACAGCCTGGCTGAGAGAGAAAACAGAACCTGCCTGATAGAGGAAACAGAACTTGGCTGCGAGGGAAAAGTCATGTCAGAACAGTCACAATACAAGAGAAGTGACTGCAGTATTTACTCATGTTTCATTGTACTGTCACAAGGTTAACATGACTCTCAGACTGAAACACATTCACCTTTTCCTAGACGAAAAAAAAAAAAAACTTTCATCATAACGACGTTTCGCTCAAGGGTACAATAACTTTGTTTCCCCCTTGAGCAAAGTGTAGTTATCTGCGATGTTTTATACACTTGTGGCTGACTGTCACATCCACACTCATCTTACAAGACATTTCCCGTTGAAATGTAGGCAAGCATTTTATAAAGTTCTGACAGCTTCAGAGACGTGTACATGTTGACTGACAGACCTGTGGTGACAGTCATGTGAGTGTAAACAGCAGCATGAGTACCAGGTTTACCTTGAGAACATATACTACATCAATAAGACAGGGGAAAGAAGGTGCCATCAGTCACACACAGGTGGGGATCACCTTCCCTTGCTTCCCAGGCAGTTGTCACCGAGGCTCCAACCTCAGTGAAGCTCTCTTTCCACTCCTCTGAAGCCTGTCACCAGCAGTGTGTGTGTGTTAGCACCCAGCTAATAAAGAGAGAAGGATGAGTAAAACACATGTGCAACACAATATAACACGTGCAACACAATATAACACGTGCAATACAATATATGTTGCATGTCTCTCTTACTCATCAGCTTCTTGGTATTACATATACGAGAAAAAGGGAATGGTGATTAATGCGAGAAAGAGTGAGAGCTAGAGTGAAAGCAGTAGTGAGAGAGGAAGTGAGAGTGACTCAACATAGCTGCAGGCAACGTGTACAACATAGCCACTTTAAGCTCATCAATTATCGCCTTGCTAGACTAATATATTCGTGACTGTTGACTCAGCGTGATGAACAATGATTAGTGGCGTGAGGGAAGGAAGGGAGAGAGAGAGAGAGACGTAAGGAGAGCCAAAGGAGGGACAGAGAAGAGAGCTATTAGAGGAAGGGGGAGGCGAGGGACAAGGAAAAGAGTCAATGGGATGGATAAGGGAAAATGAAATAACGCAAAGAATGGAAAGGTTGAAAGGGGAGGAAGAGGGGCAGGGTTTGGAGAAATGAGGCAGAAGGAAGAGAGACAAAGAATGGAAGGGTGTGGGATGAGGGAGACAGACGAAGGGTGGAGGATTGAGGGAAGAGAGATAAGGTATTGGAAGTGGAAATTCAGGGAATGTTGGCCTGGGGATAGTGACTAGAAGGCGTAGTAGATTAAATTTTGTCGCCCAAGTGGCTAGTTTATTGTGCACCCTATATCCACCCTGTGGACGGTAATGGCTAGTTAATTGTGCAGTTCGTATCCATTCTGGAGATGGTAGGGGCTAGTTTATTGTACGCCACATATCCATCCTGGAGATGGTAGTGGCTAGTTTATTGTAAACCCCATATCAGTTCTGTGGGCAGTGACTAATTTATTGTGCACACCATATCCACCCTGTGGATGGTAGTGACTAGTTTATTGTGCACAGCATATCCACCCTGTGGATGGTAGTGACTAGTTTATTGTGCACAGCATATCCACCCTGTGGATGGTAGCGCAAAAACACATGGATACAAAAAAACATATGGATGCAAAAACATATGGATTGAAAAGGATTAGCAACAGTACATCTGGATATATATCTCCAATTTATATTTGATCTGTTACAAGCAATTTGAGGATATTTGCTTAATATGTCTTGTATCTTTATTTTCATTAATAAGATGTCTTGACATATCACAGGTTTTTATACAGTCTATATCTATAGTCCTCAATTAGGATTGAATACATAGTTCTGTATTTAGTGTGATCGTCTGTCTGGCAAAATGACAGAAGTAATTGTAACCTAAAGCTGACAGAAGTAATTGTAACCTAAAGCTGACAGAAGTACTTGTAACCTAAGTCTGACATTAGTACTTGTAACCTAAGTCTGACATTAGTACTTGTAACCTAAGTCTGACATTAGTACTTGTAACCTAAGTCTGACAGAAGTACTTGTAACCTAAGTCTGACAGAAGTACTTGTAACCTAAGTCTGACAGAAGTACTTGTAACCTAAGTCTGACAGAAGTACTTGTAACCTAAGTCTGACAGAAGTACTTGTAACCTAAGTCTGACAGAAGTACTTGTAACCTAAGTCTGACAGAAGTACTTGTAACCTAAGTCTGACAGAAGTACTTGTAACCTAAGTCTGACAGAAGTACTTGTAACCTAAGTCTGACAGAAGTACTTGTAACCTAAGTCTGACAGAAGTACTTGTAACCTAAGTCTGACAGAAGTACTTGTAACCTAAGTCTGACAGAAGTACTTGTAACCTAAGTCTGACAGAAGTACTTGTAACCTAAGTCTGACAGAAGTACTTGTAACCTAAGTCTGACAGAAGTACTTGTAACCTAAGTCTGACAGAAGTACTTGTAACCTAAGTCTGACAGAAGTACTTGTAACCTGAAGTCTGACAAGTACTTGTAACCTAAGTCTGACAGAAGTACTTGTAACATCTCAAGTCTTTCTGACAGAAGTACTTGTAACCTAAGTCTGACAGAAGTACTTGTAACCTAAGTCTGACAGAAGTACTTGTAACCTAAGTCTGACAGAAATATTGTAACCTAAGTCTGACAGAAGTACTTGTAACCTAAGTCTGACAGAAGTACTTGTAACCTAAGTCTGACATAGTACTTGTAACCTAAGTCTGACATTAAGTACTTGTAACCTAAGTCTGACAGAAGTACTTGTAACCTAAGTCTGACAGAAGTACTTGTAACCTAAGTCTGACAGAAGTACTTGTAACCTAAGTCTGACAGAAATAATTGTAACCTAAGTCTGACAGAAGTACTTGTAACCTAAGTCTGACAGAAGTACTTGTAACCTAAGTCTGACAGAAGTACTTGTAACCTAAGTCTGACAGAAGTACTTGTAACCTAAGTCTGACAGAAGTACTTGTAACCTAAGTCTGACAGAAGTACTTGTAACCTAAGTCTGACAGAAGTACTTGTAACCTAAGTCTGACAGAAGTACTTGTAACCTAAGTCTGACATTAGTACTTGTAACCTAAGTCTGACATTAGTACTTGTAACCTAAGTCTGACAGAAGTACTTGTAACCTAAGTCTGACAGAAGTACTTGTAACCTAAGTCTGACAGAATATTGTAACCTAAGTCTGACAGAAGAAACTTGTAACCTAAGTCTGACAGAAGTACTTGTAACCTAAGTCTGACAGAAGTACTTGTAACCTAAGTCTGACAGAAGTACTTGTAACCTAAGTCTGACAGAAATAATTGTAACCTAAGTCTGACAGAAGTACTTGTAACCTAAGTCTGACAGAAATAATTGTAACCTAAGTCTGACAGAAGTAATTGTAACCTAAGTCTGACAGAAATAATTGTAACCAAGCTTAAGCCTGGCTACTACATCAGTCAAACTGTATATATGATAAGGTAATGTTATAGTGAGTTATAGATCTACTCCGGCTTCTAACTGCAGTCCTATAACAAAATACAGTATGTGTTTTTCGTAAGATAGGTGGACAGTCAAGCAGTGTTAAAGATAGTGACCATGAGGCTCACCACATACTTTGCATTTAGTTAAATCATCGTCTATGTGTCAGGGGATGAGTGTATGTGTCAGTCACCAGGACCATGTATCTTCTCACCTGGCACTGAGTGTACTCTCGAAGCCAGTCGCAGGCACATCAAAAAATATATACAATCAAATAACGTATTTTCTTTAACGAAATGTTTCACGAGTCTTAATTAAAAAAAATAAGATACTGTCTTTTGGTTAAAAAGTTCATTTTGTTTTTAAATCGTGTGAAGGTAAAATGAATGTTGATAGCGACATTCTGAGTGAAAGAGAACACATCTTTATTAAATAGTATTTTATATAATTGTGTTTTATTTAATAGTGTTTATTTAATATGTTTGGGTCCTGGGAGCTTGGTCACTCCAAATGAGAAAACACAGTAGAGTGGGCAATCAGGGTCACTGGAGGTCAGATGAAGGTATGAGGTCACTTAATTATCCACAAATAACTCATACTTAGGAGATTGAAACATGACAACGTTTCGGTTTAACATGAACCATTAACAAGTCACACAGAAGTACGAAGGGCGGGAGTAGTAGAACGAGAGGAGGGAGTAGTAGTAGTATAGTAGTAAGTCAGTAATGCAGTAGTAGTAGTAGTGAAAAAAAAGTGGTAGAGAGTGGAGTTTTAGCAAAGAAATATTATTATTATTATTATTATTATTATTAGTAGTAGTAGTAGTAGTAGTAGTAGTAGTAATAGGAGGAGCAGCAGTAATAGCGGAGATAGTCTATAAAACAAAAGAACATCATAGGCAGCAGGGAATCAGCTGAAGACAGAAGTAATTAGAATACTGGAGACAGAGGTGGTGTCGATTAGGGATTCCTATGCAAGTCTAACTATTTGTGTGGACTTTCCCCTTCAACAGCATTGTTACCACTGAGCTTACTGGCTGCTGGTTACCCACCAGTCTGATGCCCTCAACACCTAATGCCTAGTCCATTACCAGGCAGAGAAGTCCAACACACTTAGTCACTGGTCAAGTGTAGGGCTGGCCTCGTGGGTACTACTGCCTGGCCAACTCACTGGTCCAGCTCAGAGACTCCCATTAAAATGAACCAGTATCATTTGGCTTATAAGTCCCTGCCTACCTTGAACGAGTTTATAGATTGCAATTTATGCTGGACAAATTTGCAAGATGGATCAGTGAGTGTTGGTACTAAAGACGACAGGGGAATACATCCATTCACTCCTGTCTTACTCAATGAGTGGTTGTCGTATCAGAATGTCAAAAAACACTTAATCCACGAACTAGTGTGGCCACAAAGTCACGTTCACTCCATTTGACTGAATTCCAGTGTAGATTCAGAGATCCACAAATCACTTAACTGAGTCGTAAATACTCCCACAGCGCCGTCCTTTACCAGGCGTTGAAGCGTAATTAAGAATTACTGGGCCTTTCCCTGTGTTCGCCTGGTGGGACGCACTGTGCACCTCACATGGTGTACTGTTTGGAGTAAGACTCTCTGTCCCCGTTTTTCAAACTGAATGCCTGGGGTTAGGCTCTAGACTAGGTTGCCAAAATTGAGCTCTCTTGACTTGTGGGAATGTCAGTCACTATGACAAACAAATTCGAGGTCCTTAAAACCCAATGGTGCAAGGTGTCACCTCTTGACATTAAGTCACTTCCAACTCAGACATGTCAAAAGAGATGATACTGGCATTTCACGGCTACTCCAGAGGTTAGGTTAGATAAGATTTGTCAGGAAACAGGACCAGTGTTTCCTAACACAGGTCTTAGTCATATGTTCCTCCAGAAATGGGAATATCCGTTAAACAACCCCCTCCCTCCCTTTCTTCCTCATTTGATGGGGGTGCCAATGGTCATGGTGACCCCTGGGGTCACATAGACAACCCCTCTAGAGAGGGAAACTATGAGGACTGATGGGATGAAATTCCACCACAAGTGGAGAGGTAATTTGGAGGTAATCCGTCCCTCACCTTTGTCCTCAGTAATGAAGAATTAGACTCTTTTGCAACATTTGAAAATCTTTATTGTGGAAACGTTTCACCAACAAGTAGCTTCCTCAGTCCGGTACAGAGATGAATGGTGGAAGATGAGGAGTTTGAGGTAATCAGTCCCTCTACTCAAGGTTGAGGGACTGATTACCTCACACTCCTCCTCATCTTCCACCATTCATCTCTGTACAGGACTGAGGAAGCCACTTGTTGGCAAAACGTTTCCTCAATAAAGATTCCCAAATGTTGCAAAATTGTCTAATTCAACCTGTCGGGTTTCTAAATCATTTGCATCACATTCGTTTCGTAAACATACATAAACATACGTAAGTGTTGCACACGAGTCTTACTCAAGTTGTCGGTATTGTATACACCATATGACGAGCGGAGTTGTGCTCTGCATAACAAGCGGCTTTCTATATAGTAGGTATGTCATTGATGTCAGCTAGGTCTGTATACCTTGTACATGTACTTGTAGAAATATTGTACAGGGTGTTTCAAAGAGATGGACCCAGTTCAAAATATTCTTCGAAAATGGGCCGATCGTTTTGAAACATGTGTATTATGATTATTATTATGATAATTATTATTAGTATATTGGAGTAGAGACGATTTCTTTGCTAGTCGTGTGTGCTACGGTTTTACAAGTGGCAACTGTGGAATGTTCAGTACAGTGTCGCCTGTCCCTGTTCAGTTCACTGTAGATCATTTCTGCTGTGTTCCAGTGCAGGGGATGACCCTCTTCAGATCTGTGTAAGACAAGTGTTGCTGGTGGAATGTAAGACAAGTGTTGCTGGTGGAATGTAAGACAAGTGTTGCTGGTGGGATGTAAGAAGTGTTGCTGGTGTTCGCCCGGTTACAGGCATTTCTGTGTACTGGGAACTGTGTACTGTCACCTGTGTTGATATACTTCTGGTTTCTTCACTATATACACTGTCGTTGAGACACCAAGGTCTCACAACCGAAAGTGTGTGTGTGTGTGTGTGTGTGTGTGTGTGTGTGTGTGTACACGTGTTCTCACGCTTTCAATAGAAGTGTATTTAAGCGTACGGAAAAGTCCATTAGAAGGTGTGGAACAATGAGCACTAAGACGGTGAGAACCATAACATAAAAGTTGAAAGTGGGTTAATGTAGAGAGAGAGAGAAAGAGAGAGAGAGAGAGAGAGAGAGAGAGAGAGAGAGAGAGAGAGAGAGAGAGAGAGAGAGAGAGAGAGAGAGAGACAGACAGACAGAGAGAGAGAGAGACAGACAGACAGAAGAGACAGAGAGACAGACAGAGAGACAGAGAGAGAGAGAGACAGAGAGAGACAGAGACAGGGGGAGCAATTGGACACTGGTGTAACTCCAGAGAGTACACTCGTTGAGAAGGTAGCAGTCTCAAAGTGAACACAAACTGCGTCTACCTATTAACCTTCCATTCAGTCTTTTTCCTCTGCCGTCTCCCCTGTTCCATCTTCCATTCCCTCTCCTTCATCCTCTCTCTCTCTCTCTTCTTAACTCTATGTTCAGCTACAGTGTTTTACCAGGTGACAGTGACGACAGGAGCGGCACTGCAGGCACCTCTACATGAACTGTAAGTTTCACTGTGAACAGTGACGTCTGGTCACAGTTTTGTCAAGTTTGAAAGTTCAGGCAAATTGGTCTCATTCTGTGTCAATTTGTTTCCCCGTCTGCAAATTTATGTACATCAGATTCATTATTTATGAGAGCAATGGAAATTGTTCAAAAAATAAATGGATGGTCAGGTTGTATTTATCTAAGTTTCAAGAAAAGCTTTTTGATAATTTTAAATGGGCTTAGATCTATTGATTTTCTCGCCAGATTAGAAAAAAAATGGAAAAATCGTTTTCTAGTCTCTACCCTATTACGATAAGAAGCAAAACTGCCAGTCTCATGGAATCGCAGCAGCTACACATTCCAGGGCATCGCAGCAGCTACACATCCCAGGGCATCGCAGCAACTGCACATCCCAGGGCATCGCAGCAACTGCACATCCCAGGGAATCGCAGCAACTGCACATCCCAGGGCATCACAGCAGCTACACATCCCAGGGAATTGCAGCAGCTACACATCCCAGGGAATTGCAGCAACTACACATCCCAGGGAATCGCAGCTAACCAGGACAGTACACATCCCAGGCTGCAACTCACAACTACATCACATCCCAGGGAATCGCAGCAACTCACATCCAGGGATCAGCTCATCGGGTGCACACTACATCCCAGGAACTCAGCAGACTACATCCCAGGGCATCGCAGCAACTGACATCCCAGGGCATCGCAGCAACTACAATTCCAGGGCACGAGCACTACACATTCCAGGGCATCGAGCAACTACACATCAGGGCATCCAGCAACTACATTCCAGGGCATCGCAGCAACTACACATCCAGGGCATCCAGCAACTACACATTCCAGGGCATCGCAGCAACTACACATCCCAGGGCATCGCAGCACTACACATCCCAGGGCATCGCAGCAACTACACATCCCAGGCATCGCAGCAACTACCATCCCAGGGCATCGAGCAACTACACATCCCAGGGATCGCAGCACTACACATCCAGGGCATCGCAGCAACTACACATCCCAGGGCATCGCAGCAACTACACATCCAGGGATCGCAGCACTACACATCCAGGGCAATCGCAGCAACTACACATCCCAGGAATCGCAGCAACTACACATCCCAGGGAATCGCAGCAACTACACATCCCAGGGCATGCGCAGCAACCTCACACATCCCAGGGCATCGCAGCAACTACATCCCAGGGCATCGCAGCAACTACACATCCCAGGGCATCGCAGCACTACATTCCAGGAGAAATCACAGCAACTACACATCCCAGGGCATCGCAGCAACTACACATCCCAGGGCATCGCAGCAACTACACATCCCAGGGCATCGCAGCAACTACACATCCCAGGGCATCGCAGCAACTACACATCCCAGGGCATCGCAGCAACTACACATCCAGGGATGCAGCAACTACAATCCCAGGATCGCAGCAACTACACATCCCAGGGCATCGCAGCAACTACACATCCCAGGGCATCGCAGCAACTACACATCCCAGGGCATCGCAGCAACTACACATCCCAGGGCATCGCAGCAACTACACATCCCAGGGCATCGCAGCAACTACACATCCCAGGGCATCGCAGCACTACACATCCCAGGGCATCGCAGCAACTAAAATCCCAGGGCATCGCAGCAACTACACATCCCAGGGCATCGCAGACTACACATCCCAGGGCATCAGCACTACACATCCAGGGATCGCAGAACTAATCGGGATCGAACTACATCCCAGGCATCGCAGCACATGCTCAGACTACACCCAGCATCGACAACTACATCCCAGGGATCGCAGCAACTACAACCCAGGGATCGCAGCACTACACATCCCAGGGATCGCAGCAACTACACATCCCAGGGCATCGCAGCAACTACAATCCCAGGGCATCGCGCTAACATCCCAGGGCATCGCAGCACTACAATCCCAGGGCATCGCAGCAACTACACATCCCAGGGCATCGCAGCAACTACACATCCCAGGGCATCAGCAACTACACATCCCAGGGCATCGCAGCATACATCCCAGGGCATCAGAACTCACATCCCAGGGAATCGCAGCAACTACACATCCCAGGGCATCGCAGCAACTACACATCCCAGGGAATCGCAGCAACTACACATCCCAGGGAATCGCAGCAACTACACATCCCAGGGATCGCAGCAACTAACATCCCAGGGCATCGCAGCAACTACACACCCAGGGCATCGCAGCAACTACACATCCCAGGGATCGCAGCAACTACACATCCCAGGGCATCGCAGCACTACACATCCCAGGGCATCGCAGCACTACACATCCCAGGGCATCGCAGCACTACACATCCCAGGGCATCGCAGCAACTACACATCCCAGGGCATCGCAGCAACTACACATCCCAGGGCATCGCAGCAACTACACATCCCAGGGCACGCAGCAACTACACATCCAGGGCATCGCAGCAACTACACATCCCAGGGCATCGCAGCAACTACACATCCCAGGGCATCGCAGCAACTACATCCCAGGGCATCGCAGCAACTACACATCCAGGGCATCGCAGCAACTACACATCCAGGGCATCGCAGCAACTACAACATCCCAGGGCATCGCAGCAGCTACACATCCCAGGGCATCGCAGCACTACACATCCCAGGGATCGCAGCAACTACACATCCCAGGGCATCGCAGCAACTACACATCCCAGGGCATCGCAGCAACTAACATCCCAGGGACGCAGCAGCTACATCCCAGCATCAGCCTACACATCCAGGGCATCGCAGCAACTACACATCCCAGGGCATCGCAGCAACTACACATCCCAGGGCATCGCAGCAACTACACATCCCAGGGCATCGCAGCAACATCCAGGCACAATCCCAGGAAGCAGCAACTACACATCCCAGGGCATCGCAGCAACTACACATCCAGGGCATCGCAGCAACTACACATCCCAGGGCATCGCAGCACTACACATCCAGGGCACGCAGCACTACAATCCCAGGGCACCAGCACTACACATCCCAGGGCATCGCAGCACTACACATCCCAGGGAATCGCAGCACTACAATCCCAGGGCATCGCAGCACTACACATCCCAGGGCATCGCAGCAACTACACATCCCAGGGCATCGCAGCAACTGCACATCCCAGGGCATCACAGCAACTACACATCCCAGGGAATTGCAGCAACTACACATCCCAGGGAATCGCAGCAACTACACATCCCAGGGCATCGCAGCAACTACACATCCCAGGGCATCGCAGCAACTACACATCCCAGGGCATCGCAGCAACTACACATCCCAGGGCATCGCAGCAACTACACATCCCAGGGCATCGCAGCAACTACACATCCCAGGGCATCGCACAGCACTACACATCCCAGGGCATCGCAGCACTACACATCCCAGGGCATCGCAGCAACTACACATCCAGGGCATCGCAGCAACTACACATCCCAGGGCATCGCAGCAACTACACATCCCAGGGCATCGCAGCACCATCCGCACACACATCCCAGGGCATCGCAGCAACTACACATCCAGGGCATCGCAGCACTACACATCCCAGGGCATCGCAGCACTACACATCCCAGGGCATCCCAGCAGCTACACATCCCAGGGCATCGCAGCACTACACATCCCAGGGCATCGCAGCAACTACACATCCCAGGGCATCGCAGCACTACACATCCCAGGGCATCGCAGCACTACACATCCCAGGGCATCGCAGCAACTACACATCCCAGGGCATCGCAGCAACTACACATCCCAGGGCATCGCAGCACACATCCAGGGCATCGCAGCACACACATCCCAGGGCATCGCAGCAACTACATCCAGGGCATGCAGCACTACTCCCAGGGCATCGCAGCAGCTACACATCCCAGGGCATCGCAGCAACTACACATCCCAGGGCATCGCAGCAGCTACACATCCCAGGGCATCGCAGCAACTACACATCCCAGGGCATCGGAGTACACTGTACTGTACACTAACTTTGCGAACACCTTCGACAAGAGCGACAGTGGGGGGGGGGGGGTAATTGCGCACCACAAAAAGCCTACAAATAGGAATAACTCAAAAGATGGGCAGGTGGACATTTAACTTCTTAATAAACAGGACCCAAAGAGAGAGAGAAAACAGTTAAATTGGCGGCTACAATAAAACGTCTGTCCTCCAAGGCACAGTACTCGCCCCACTTCTCTTATTTTTGTATAGTAATTCACAGGGACATGACACATAGCACAGAATATGTACCTGAGTGACATTCACAGGGGACACAGTGGGTCTCAAAACTGATATGATCAGTATACCAGTTGGATACTGACAATAATATGTTCACTGAGGACAAATTCTGATTACTGCGTTAGGTAAAAAATGTTACTTTAGTTGCACATGTGTCCTTTTAAGTAACAGTATCCCTATGCACAAGTATCCCTGCACAATTACAGCATACTTATATATAGATATTCCTTCACAATTATAGTATCCTTATTCTCAGGTATCACTACAAATTACCATTATCTAATGGTAGTAAATCCGACTTATTTTTTTTTATATAATGCTATATATGAAAATAACGTTGCGATAAAGGGGGGGGAAAGTGCAAGAACTGGAGTAAGGCGGAGAGGAAGAACGTTCTGAGAGGGTTGGTTACCTGGAAGGGTCTCGCTCGGAGTGAAAATTTCCACGGTAAATGTCTGAGATTTCCTTCCAGGAGACACGTCTGATAACCCTCCCCGTACTCTCTCTCTCTTTTTTCCCCCCCCTCTCTCTCTGTCATCTTGATAACTTACATGCATGGTAGGCTATCCATTATCCTGGCATGTGTGCCAGAGCTTACCAGGAAGGATAACGAGGCATGCAAGACAGGAGGGAAGAAGGAAGGGGGGGGGGAGAGAAAAGAGGAGGAAAGAGAATGAGGGGGATACCTTATACCTTTGATATACCTTTGAAGAGTTTCGAGAGTTTCTCTACTCTCTGAGCCCGGCCATGGGCCAGGCTCGTCTGGTGCTTCCCTGGTCAACCAGGCTGTTGCTGCTGGAGGCCCGGAGGGAGGGGAAGGACGGAGAAAGGAGGATTTTTTTTCGGAAAGTTACCATCACCTACACCAGCTTTCTCTCCTCCTCCTCTTCTTCCCCCTCTTCCTCTTCCTCCCTCTCTTCCGGAGTATCCGTACAACCCCAGAAAGCCAGTATACTTCTACCAAGGTAATAACCCTGGCTGCTCTCCCCCAGGATGCCACCCACAACAGCTGACTAACTCCCAGGCACCTATTCACTGCTAAATGAACAGGGGCGGCAGGTGTTAGGAGACTTGACCCAAAGTCTCACCTCGCCCGGGGACTGAACCTAGGTCCTGATGGTTGTGAGCCGGGCGCTCTACTCTGAGGGAAGTGAGCGGAAGAGAGGAGGAATGAAAGGGTAATAATCTTCATGGCTCTCAGAGTTCGGTAGAAATTAATCTGTATTAAGACTGACATGATTTAATATGCATAATGAGATATAATGATATACATGTATACGTAATGAGATATACATAATGAGACACAAACAACCCGCACATAGGATTGAGAAGCTTATGACAACGTTTCGCTCATACGTGGACCATTTACAAGGCACAGAGATATACATAATGAAATATGCATAATGAAATATACATAATAAGATATACATAATGAGACATAAATTTTACGACTGCCAGTATTATTGCCCGGATGAATATTCACTGAAGATCACAGAGTTAACTTGATTAATATTCCCCAGGGAAGCCGAGTTAAATATTCACTGGTAATATCAATATTCCCCAGGAAGACAATCAACGAACAAAAAAAAAAATTGCAGGAGAAAGTGAACAGTTTCTTCCCAATTAACAAGATAAATATTTATTCTTGTAACTCAGTTACCCAGGACAAAAAAATCGCTCACGAGGGCGAAATTAAATAAATAATATGCTTAAAAATGTACTCAAAGAGTTGTTTTTGATAAATATGAGGTACAGGGATACCCTTTACCCAACACTTCACTTCCAGGAGTTTTCTTAAACAGAACTGAAGTGTTTTCTTAGGTTCCAGGAAGATTGAAGTGTTTTTGCACACTGTATGATGTTCCAGCAAGACCTAAGTGTTTTTGCACACTGTATGATGTTCCAGCAAGACTGAAGTGTTTTTGCACACTGTATGATGTTCCAGCAAGACTGAAGTGTTTTTGCACACTGTATGATGTTCCAGCAAGACTGAAGTGTTTTTGCACTGTATGATGTTCCAGCAAGACCCAAGTGTTTTTGCACACTGTATGATGTTCCAGCAAGACCCAAGTGTTTTTGCACACTGTATGATGTTCCAGCAAGACTGAAGTGTTTTTTGCACACTGTATGATGTTCCAGCAAGACCCAAGTGTTTTTGCACACTGTATGATGTTCCAGCAAGACTGAAGTGTTTTTGCACACTGTATGATGTTCCAGCAAGACTGAAGTGTTTTTTGCACACTGTATGATGTTCCAGCAAGACCCAAGTGTTTTGCACACTGTATGATGTTCCAGCAAGACTGAAGTGTTTTTTGCACACTGTATGATGTTCCAGCAAGACCCGAAGTGCTTTTTGCACACTGTATGATGTTCCAGCAAGACCCAAGTGTTTTTGCACACTGTATGATGTTCCAGCAAGACCCAAGTGTTTTTGCACACTGTATGATGTTCCAGCAAGACTGAAGTGTTTTTGCACACTGTATGATGTTCCAGCAAGACTGAAGTGTTTTTTGCACACTGTATGATGTTCCAGCAAGACCCAAGTGTTTTTGCACACTGTATGATGTTCCAGCAAGACTGAAGTGTTTTTGCACTGTATGATGTTCCAGCAAGACAAGTGTTTTTGCACACTGTATGATGTTCCAGCAAGACCCAAGTGTTTTTGCACACTGTATGATGTTCCAGCAAGACTGAAGTGTTTTTGCACACTGTATGATGTTCCAGCAAGACTGAAGTGTTTTTTGCACACTGATGTTCCAGCAAGACCCAAGTGTTTTTGCACACTGTATGATGTTCCAGCAAGACCCAAGTATTTTTACACAATATTTGCAGGTGTTCATGGAGACCTGTATAGAATACTGCTTTAACAAGGAAATATTCGTACCTGGATACAATCTTAGATGCGCCAGGTAAAACAGATAACCAGCAAGGGCTGGTCTGTATGTCAGAGTCGTTTATTTACACATCTGTTACTTAGAAGTACAAATGATGTAGTTGATGTTTTCGCAGCAAAGACTGAAAACTGGAATCTAGTTATTGTACTTTTATTTAAACCACCAGATGCAAGTTTTCAGCTGGGTTTTTTTTTTTAAATCTGACATTAAAAATCGAATCCTGTGTCGTAAACCTTTTCGAACCCGGCTCTAAATATCTCGTTGCTTGACGACCATCTTCGGATCACTAGAATGATAGAATGTAGGAGGAACTGTTAGAAAGTGAATTAAATATCTCGTTGCTTGACGACCATCTTCGGATCACTAGAATGATAGAATGTACTGTCTTACAAGTGAAATTCGGAGCAGCTTGTACAGTCTGTCTTACAAGTGATCGGTTAAGTCTTCGTAATATATTTACCTTAAGGCTTAAGCCAACAAATAGTGGAACCGACAAAATTAGAAAATACCCTTGAACTTATATCCAGGAATAATGATGATCAGCTACGAGACACAACTACGTCGATGACAGTAAACTCAGATTACAGCCTAATCTATGTTCAGACCTGAGTGTACATGGTCCTGGCCAGCAAAACAGTCATGGAAGTGTTTTCACCAAATTCAACTTTAACAGGAACATCAACTAAATCATGTCCTTAACAAAATATACTGGGAAGATACGTATGTTGAATAACATGGATCACAATCAATGTCTAGAGAGGGTTAATTGTTTTACACTAGATGTATGCCCAGGGCACACACACACACACACACACACACACACACACACACACACATACACACACACACACACACACACACACACACACACACACTACTGAGGCAAAGACGAAGAATCACAGAACTTCTTACGGGAGATAGAATATGTGAAGTACGAAAAGAAACACTGGCGAGAGAAGTTGAAGTTATCGAACTCAAATCACACACACAGTCCAGGAGAGAGAGAGAGAGAGAGAGAGAGAGAGAGAGAGAGAGAGAGAGAGAGAGAGTAGAGGTATTAATGAAATGGAAGGAAATCCAAATTACTTTTCCCTATATTCTAAATCCAAGGCACAAAGCACATCTAGTATCGTTCCCTTGATTAAAACAAGATGGAACTTACACTGACGGTAACAAAGAAGTGAATGAAATAGTGAAGTCTTAATATCATTTGTTGACGAGCCATTAATCGGACTAAACGTTGACAATCCAAACGAATTCATGGACAAATTTCAAATCGAGTGTCATCTCGAAAAAATCCGACATAACCATATCCACGTGACTTCGAGAAAGCCATTGACAGCATGTCCATGCACTCTTCCCCAGACCCTAACTAATAGTACTCCATTTTCATCAAGAACTGCAAGAAACCCCCTATCATATGGTTTAAATATTTTGTGGAGAGCTTAGACACGGGGGGCATCCCACAGCTGTTAAAAACAATGGATATAACCCCACTCCACAAAGGTGGCAGCAGAGCACTAGAGACTGACAGCACTGACCTTCTACATTATAGAAATCTTTGAAGTAAAACTCTCTAAGAATTTTGCTAACCACCTGGATTTGCAACAGTTGCAGTCCAGGCAACATGAGTTTAGAGCAGGTTGCATCCAAGACCATTACAACTATTCCTTTGATAAGTACAGTCATCGTTCAGCATCGCACAAAATGCGTAAAAAGAAAAGGAATAGTTGGAAAAGTGGGCACATGTGTTTTTAACTTTAATAGAGCGTAAGAATAGCAGTAAACTGAGTTAAATCAGAGGCTGCCACAAAGAAAAGTTCTGTTCCCAAGGCACATTACTCGCCCTATCCGACAGACAGGGACATAAACCACTGCACCATATTATCCATTGCAGAAAATACTAGAATATGCACGAGAGCGGCATTCACGGAGGACACTGCAAATTTCCAAGCTGATATAAGCTGTGGTGTGTACGTTGGACTGTGTGCGGCCAGTAGTAATAGCCTGGTTGATCCGGTCTTGATTCACGAGTAGGCCTGGCAAAAGACAGGTTGTGGGGGCGTTGACCCCCGCAAACATCTTTCACTTCTTCAGGACTGAAGTGTTTTTTTTTTTTTTTTGCAGAGTATATAACTTGGCAGATGGAATGTTATTTTCTAACACAGTCCACTAACCCACCGGTACCTAGATTTACTGCTAGGTGAGCAGGGCAGCAGGGACATAGGGAGACCTTTCTGCTAGGTGAGCAGGGCATCAGGGACGCTAGGTGAGCAGGGGCAGCAGGGACGCTAGGTGAGCAGGGGCAGCAGGGACGTGAGGAAACTGGCCCATAACATAAGAAAGAAGGAGCACTTCAGCAGGCCTACTGACCCATGCTAGACAAGTCCAAATCCCACCCATAGGTTTCTCTGTGGCAGGTAATCGAACCCGGGACATTGCAAGGAGAGGCAGAGGGCGCAAGAACAGAGGTTACAGAAGGGGATAGGAACAGAGAGAAGCGGAAAAGGACGGGGAGAAAGAATATAACAATATGAGAATCCGCCTGGGTTGTATTTTAGCAGGTCTGGTGTATATCAGGTTAAGCCACTTAGTTGGCAGGACACAGTCTGCCTAACTTATCTTTATGAACCTTTTACAGCTCAGAGAGACGGTAATTTTTACAGGTTTCTTTTAATCTAAATCTTTACGAAATGTTAAGTATTTGTGACGTTGAAATGTGAGACTTACTCTTTATGTATAGTTCCAGGGAAGACGCTGTATGTGTGTACACGTGTACGTGTACACACCGTGAAGTGCTTGCGGGGGGGGGGTCCAGTCTTAGTTCCTGGCCCCGCCTCTTTAACCACATTATAGGTTCCCGATCTCCTGTGCACTATCGTACCTGCTCTTACAGCTGTGTATGCAGTTCACCTCCACTTCTCCATCAGGATCGTCCCACTTATTACAATAACACTGAAGAAATATTTCCAAGCTTCCAGTGGCTTCATCATTCCAGTCCGTCGTTGTCCACTCTGTCGTATCTTCTACGTCGTAATCATGTCTCTCCTGATCTCTAATACTTTTTAGGTCATTAGGTTCAGTTCCTGAAGGATCTGAAGGGGTCTAAAGGAAGTTGCTTTGGTCTTTCCATAAAGGTCAGTCTTTTCATCTATGAGACCACTGTAGTCTTGTAAAAGTACAAAGGCACACAGGTACAGAAGTACACTGGTACAAATGTACACAGGTACAGAAGTACACTGGTACAAATGTACACAGGTACAGAAGTACACAGGTACAAATGTACACAGGCACAGAAGTACACAGGTACAAATGAACACAGGTACAGAAGTACACTGGTACAACGGTACACAAGTACACTGGTACAAAGCTACACAGGTACAGAAGTACACTGGTACAAAGGTACACAAGTACACTGGTACAAAGCTACACAGGTACAGAAGTACACTGGTACAAATGTACACAGGTACAGAAGTACAAAAGTACAGAAGTACACTGGCACAAATGTATTCAGGTACAGAAGTACACTGGTACACAGGTACATAAGTGCATTGGTACAAAGGTACACAGGTGTACACTGGTACAAAGGTATTGTTGCAAACCTCTGAATCTTCCTAATTTTTCGAAAATACTTGACCAGGTGTGTACTACATGCAGGTGTGTATTACATATACGTGTGTACTACATTCAGGTGTGTGCCACAGGTGTGTGCCACATACAGGTGTGGGCTACATACAGATGTGGGCAACATACAGATGTGGGCAACATACAGATGTGGGCAACATACAGATGTGGGCAACATACAGGTGTGTGCAACATACAGGTGTGGACAACATACTCTAAGAGAAGTCTGAGATAAGCAGTTCAGTGTTCTAAGGAATTCTTGTATAAAGTCCTTGAAGACAGTTTTGGGATTTTCTAACTCATTATATTCAGCGTATAGTGAGTGTGTGAGAAAATGAGTCAGTGAGAGTAGGTTTTGATAGACTCACTGTGTGAGTGAGCCAGTGTGACAGAGAGAGAGAGAGAGAGAGAGAGAGAGAGAGAGAGAGAGAGAGAGAGAGAGAGAGAGAATGGAAGATTAGCATCAGTTAACGTTCTGTTGCTTTCATTTTTTAATATTTGTCCTCACACTAGCATGTAATAATCTATAATTACTTGCCATAACCTGCCATTAGCTGTCATAACCTGCAATAACCTACAGTAACCTGTAAATTACCTGTCATAACCTGAAATAACCTTTAATTGCATGTAATCACCAGTCAGAACCTGCCCTTACCTGTCATAACCTGCCATTACATGTCATTACCTGTCATAACCTATCGTAATCTGCCATTACCTGTCATGTCATTACTTGACATTACCTACCTTTACCAGTAATTACCTGTCATAACCTGCCATTACCTGTCATAACCTGCCATTACCTGTCATAATGTGCAATAACCGATAATACATCTTGTTGGGTTTTCCGACAAAAGTCATTCAGGATGATCAAGTCTTAAGTGGTGTGCAGTGCACAATTCCTGTGCACTTCATTGTTGAGTGCACCGTCTGAGTACACAGAATCGGTCGGTCGGTCTCTAACGTAGTGAGACAGAGCATGATGTGAGAGGTAATGAGAGATAAGCCTGGGTATAGGAGACACACAGTGATCGAGGTTTATATCCTCTTGTGTTGACAATTCCTTTGTGACATTTCTTTGTCACTAACATAAAACTGACTTGAATTACGTATATTTTCCTTCATCTTATTCCTATATACCTGAATGGAATCCCTTGTGTTTTTCTGTAATTCCTTCTAACCTTAATTTTAAACTCTCTGACTTTGGTTATACCATTTTGACTTCTCCCCTCTACTGCTCTCCCCTCTTCTGATTCACCTGTAAATGCCCCTCTTTTCGCCTTAGATATATTTTTGATCATTGTTTATCCATTTAGGGTCATTTATCTTGGATATAATTTCTCTATTAGCAATGTATGTAGCTTGTGTAGGTTGTTCAACACTCTGGAAGATGCTATAGTGACATCCTTCACCTCCGTCTATCCGGCCTCAGTCACAACAATCACTGGTAATATTCCTGAGTGGGATGACAGCTTTAGGATCAAGAAAAGGTTTCTGACTCATGTTTACAGGAAGAATAGTTTTGATAAATTAGACACATGTGCAACACTTGGGTATCTTTGATGAGGAAACGTTTCGCCACACAGTGGCTTCATCAGTCCAATACAAAAGAGAAAGGTGAAAAACAGGAGGAGTTTGAGGTAATCAGTCCCTCAGCCTGGAGTCGATGTAATCGTTTCCTCATTAAATATACCCAAGTGTTGCACATGTGTCTAATTTATCACCTTGTCGATTCTCTGAACCATTTGTCTACAACAATAGTTTTGTTTACCTGGAGAGAGTTCCGGGGGTCAACGCCCCCGCAGCCCGTTCTGTGACCAGAGATCCTGGAGCTTGACTCTTGTAGGCAAACATTCAGTAAGCACAGTAAAACAAAGAGTGGAGCTTAGCTGATGGTTCCTCATTATTTGTGTCAGTGTCACCAGTACTCTACATGACACTGCTCTCGTCTGGTGTTCCATTATGGCGAAGAATTCTCTTATTTAGAGGACCAGCTGCATGTTCAGCCTCCCTGTATGTTCTCGCTTTCTGTAAATTTCTGGGGGGAGATGCCCCCCTCCCCTTAGTTCCTTGTTTGCGTGCCTGTGGTGAAGATTTAAGTGACAAGTGTCAGGTTAAGTGGTGAGGTGACAGTGTCAGGTTAAGTGGTGAGGTGACAGTCAATGTTAGGTTAAGTGTTAAGATTTATATGCAGTGTCAGACACTGCATATAAATCTTTACACTTGACACTGTGTATAAATCGTGACAGTGTCAAATGTCATCTCCACCACAGTGCCAGCTTTCCCTCACTTTTTTAAACTAAAAAAACAGAGTCATTATAATTTACATATTCCAATGTGCGCAAGAGTGCTGCAGCGTGCAAGATAGAGTGCCACCCTGTGCAAATTAAAGTGCCATTGTGCGCAAATTAGGGCGCCATTGTGCACAAGACAGTGCCAATCTGCAACGTGAGTAATCTAGAACATTAACCATCTTTCTCCATTCATTGATTTGAGCAGTGCCACACTACGATGGTAAGTGGACCTGGGGAGCCATGCTGAGACGCCAGGCACTGCTCCCAGGCCACTGCTCCCAGGCACTGCTCCCAGGCCACTACTCCCAGGCACTGCTCCCAGGCCACTACTCCCAGGCACTGCTCCCAGGCCACTACTCCCAGGCACTGCTCCAAGGCACTACCCACTCGTAACTACAAAGGTTCTCGTCATGACTTTTAAATTTTCGCTATTTGAATTACAAATGAGAATGTCTCACTTGTTACTTGTGGTGTATTGAGGAGAGAGAGAGAGAGAGAGAGAGAGAGAGAGAGAGAGAGAGAGAGAGAGAGAGAGAGAGACTCCTCACAGTCACTTCATTACTGTCACACACTGAGGTGCCAGAGGCTGTGACTCGACACCTGGCAGCACAAGTAGGTGAGTACAGACTTCAGATAAGTCTTGAATTCCTCCTACATTTTGTTTTGTGTCTGAAAGCCAGCACGATTTTTGCTGCAAATATTGTCGCTGCGAATTACAGCCGACTAGATCAGTAAATAAATGGGATTAAGCCATTTTACCCAAGCCAGCCTCATTAAGACAGCGCACACTAACCAGATTCTTCTCGAGACCTAAATGATGAACCCAAGAATTTTGTTCTCGCTGCGTAGACTGCAAGCTGGAGCTAGCACGCGCACGCACGCACGCACAAGCATCGGAGGTGTCTAGTCCACTTCTTGCAAGGCTGGCGAGAGTTCTGGGTTCAATCCCCGGCCAGCTGCAGTATACCAGAAACAGTACCGGTCCTTGGACCGACCCCGAAACACCGCTCGTCACAGGCGTCCACTCTGACACCTCGTAACGTACCATGACTCGCTATATATATATATATATATATATATATATATATATATATATATATATATATATATATATATATATATATATATATATATATATATATATATATATATGTATATGCTAGAGTTTTTATCACCTCAACAAGGAGAATGGATTAACCATCTGGGATTCAGTATATCGAAAAATTATGGATTACACACCACGCGGGAGTAGAATTTTAGTCTCAAAGTTTGGACGTAAGAAATGTGAAAATCACCTCGCAAATCACAAAGTATTTTCCAGCTCAGTGGCACCACCAGCTGTTCAAAATTTACTGTGCACGGCAAGTATCTGCGAGAATATGGCAGTCGTTAGGCTGTGCACGGGTGTATATAAGAGTGAAGACTTCCTTGTGCACAGGTTACTGGATAAATGGGGTTTAAAAAACCATACCACGGGTTCGAACCCGCGATCAGAGAGTCTCAAAACTCCAGACTCTGATCGCGGGCTCGAACCCCACCTGTGGTATGGTTTGTTTGCAATCGTGTCATTACGATTTCGTGAGTCAATGGGGTTTAAAGCTATCGACTACACGAGGGTCATTAAGGCTGTATGTTACCTGTTCATCACAAGTCATGGATACTGGTGTCCTAAAGTTGCGAATAAACTCTAAGCATATATACATTTAATACTTGCAATTTCTGTATATCTGTTATTATTTATTATATATATATATATATATATATATATATATATATATATATATATATATATATATATATATATATATATATATATATATACTACATATATACATAAGACACTGGAGAAGCCTCGTCTCCAGTGGGACAACTTGCACATAAAAACAAAGAGAGTGGAGTTGGTGGTGGCTGGGTAATGAAAATATCAAATTGTGCACGGCAGTGTGCACGGCGGTGTGGGCAGTGTGCACAGTGTCACGGCGTATGCACAGTGTGCACGGCGGTGTGCAGTAAGGCAGTACTTCCGGTCAAAGACAGACTTTGGCGAACCTGGAGAATGAGAAGAAAATGTAGAGTGTTCTTTTATTGCGTACTTGGCGAAGGAAGGCTCACGTGTGCCTCATGTTTTTATGCATGCAGCACACACCTGACACACCAGCTGTGTCACACAGCTGGTGGTGACAGCACACACCTGGCACACCACATGTGTCACCCAGCTGGTGGTGACAGCACACACCTGACACATCATCTGTGTCACCCAGCTGGAGGTGACAGCACACACCTGGCACACCACATGTGTCACCCAGTTGGTGGTGACAGCACACACCTGGCACACCACATATGTCACCCAGTTGGTGGTGACAAAGCACAAACTTGACACCATCAGTGTAAGGCTGTGTGGCAGTGTGAGGTGTGTGGGGGAGTGTAAGATGTGTGTGGGGGAGTGTAAGATGTGTGTGGGGGAGTGTTGGAGTGTGAGGTGTTTGAAAGAAGGGGGTCAAAGTGGGTGGGGTGTTGAAGTGTGTAGAAGCGAGTCGATGAAGCCAAGAATAACCTTTGCAACAAAGGTTCGCATCCTCAATACACAACTGACTCACTACAAGCCACCAGTCACTGGCCACCACCGCTGCACAAACTGTCTCTGCTAGACCGGACGATCAAGAGCGAGGACCGGTAAGCCAGCGGAAGGCCTCGGTCAGATGACCAAAAGCTCCAGCTGTGGGTCATCATATGACTAAGACCCGAGTCAGGAAACGTCCTATTACCTGACAAATCTTGCCTAACCTAATCATAGCCAATCTGAGATTGGAGACCCTTACAAACTAGTGAGAGATTAGGTGTGATTGGGGATTGATTCACCGGGTTTGAAGATGCTAAGGACTGTGTAAGGAATCATGGTAATGGTGGTCGTCATTAGGCCATGGTGGGGATGGTTGGGCCCCATGATGAAGAAATATTCCTCCCTGAAGATTATTATTACAGCAGGAAAGATTAGCTCAGAGAAAATTAGCGAGGGAAGATTAAACTTTAGTAGACTCAACTTTGGCAGTTGTACCCGGGGTAAAGGTAATGAATTTTTCTTGTGTCAGACGCGGAGGTGAAAAAAAAAAAACATACCACGGGTGGGGTTCGAACCCGCGGTCAAAGAGTCTCAAAACTCCAGACCATGCTAGCGGGAGATTCGTCTGTAAAAACTTGCATTTGTGGACACAGTGGTGCCTATGCTAACCTTCCTATGGTGTAGAAATATACCTAGTTGGATTAACCTTATTGAAGCTAGCTGGCCCAGTAGCTTACGCGACGGTCTGGAGTTTTGAGACTCTCTGACCGCGGGTTCGAACCCCACCCGTGGTATGGTTTGTTTGCAATCGTGTCATTACGATTTCGTGAGTCACGGAGGTGAAACGTGGATGCATTCGTAAGTTATAGATCTTAAAGGTTCGAAGCCGATCGGATGAATCATTCACAATATAAAACCAATATATGAACCTTCCCATTTTTTCAATAAAGTTGAGAGAGTGACATCTACACAACACAAATCAATGGAGATCTTTCTCCAAGCTACACCAGAGTGTAAGTTTTCCTGGACCTTCAGAGGAGACATTCTCCGGTTATTACACAAGTTAGTCTACTCAAATTGTTAAATTTAAACTTGCACAACAAAGTCAATGTTAACTTTTCTTGGAGAAGGAAAAAAAGGAACAGCTCTAAAAGTTTAAAGCCGACCAACTGACGCATTCCCTAGTGACTGCACACAATACAACAATTTCAGTTTATCTAAAAAAAATTTCAACACGCTGGCCGTCTCCCACCAAGGCAGGGTGACCCGAAAAAGAAGAAACACTTTCATCACTCACTCCATCCCCGTCTTGCCAAAAGGGCGCTGATACTACACTTCAAAGACAACAAATTTATACCTACACACACTGAACCCAATATATATATATTTTTTTACATATAATCGTTAAAAATTGAGCCCGTTCAGGAAAGTTATATTTGTTTTACAGAAAAATATACCACACCATTTAAAAAAATGGCAGATTGGTTCCTACACACTTCAACAGCAATTCAAAGTTGTTTTTAAGTAGAATACACTTTTGTTCAAAATTTCAAGCCAATCGGTTGATGCTTTCTCTGGTTATCACCCGGGAACCAAAATCAGGAATGTTTTTTATAAATTTAACAAAAAGGGCAGCAGCCCGGTCCAGTAGTTGCATGAAGTTCTTCCATTGGTTATAACTCACTTGGGTTGAAAGTTTGAAGCCGATCACGCAAAGTGTTCTCAAGGTACAATATTTTAGGGCTTAAAAAATAAAAGAGTATGACTGGAACAATACACAAATAACCGGCATTAAGGGAATGTAGAACCTATGACGACGTTTCGCTCCGATTTTGATCATTAACCGGACACCATTGACTAGTTAATGGTCCAAGTCGGATAGAAACGTCGTTATAAGTTATGTATTTTGTAAGTTGTGTATTTTAGTGCTTGATAAACGCGTGAAATTGAAGTATCATAACAACGATAGTTTTCATTACGTCAGTTTTCTTTTCACACTTAAATTCTGGAAGATTGTTGTCAAGATGAACCCGCGAACCCGCGTACCCTCGTACCCGCGTACCCGCGTACCCGCGAACCCGCGAACCCGCGTACTCGCTCTCAGTCAAATTTTGAAGAATGGGACACTTGTGCAACAATTGGAAATCTTGATTGAGGAAAAGCTTCGCCAGCCAGTGGCTTCTTCAGTCCATTACAGAGAAGTATAGTGAAAGATAAGGGAGATAATGAGGTAATCAGTCCCTCAGTCTGGAGTCGATGTGTACAGCATATTCTCGGAGAAGGGACTTATATACTGCAGTCAGGTGGGTTGAAGCAGCAGGAGGCGGAGTCACCAGTGAAAAATCCACTAGTGTAAGTAGGTCATGACTGTAGGTTAGGCAACCTGCAGACATATCTATACCGATACTGCTGCCTCCTTTGTATTCGACTGAGGAAGCCTGCTGTGCAGGCGAAACGTTTCGGAATAAAGATACCTAATTGTTGCATACGTGTCCTACTTATCAAGTGATCGCATGGAAACGAAAATTGGGAATGCTCTATTTGCAAGTGATGGGACCTGAGTGAACATTTCTCTACTTGCAGGACGCCAGCGTTGGAAACGTCAGGATAATTAGACCAAATGTTAAGTTACGGGCGAATATCTTGATGGGAAAATATTTCAGGCTTGGCCCAAGGTCGGGCTCTGGGAGTAGACAAACTCTCGGAACTCAGCAAAGTTATATTAAAAGTATACTTTTTTTGAGGTATACCTAATAACCACACACAAAAAAAACTCATTCGTCGCCCACTGACAAAGTGAAAATTCGTGTCCCAGGGTAATTCGTGTCCTAATAAGACAGAGAATTCACATAGTTTATAGTAAAACAGACAATTCGTGCCCAGTATCCCAGGGAGGAAAAGAAATTCGGTCCGAGACACGAAACTGGTTGTGTTGACGTCGCCACGACCAGATATAACAGTTTAATAATGTACCAGAACAAAGTGAAGCAAGACACTGTGTCCTCATAATGTCATGTTCTGAAGAGTCTTCCTTATATTATCTTCCCTGGGTAATGCCAACACCAACAGCGGGGTGGTAAGGCTTTCAAACGTAGTATTTCACCACAAACTGAAGTAAAATGTGGAAACTTACCTGCCAAGCAGCGAGTACCTGTATCTAGGAGCTGTACGAAGACACATACCTGCAATGGTAAGATTTCTTATATTAATGTTTCATCAGATTACAGAACGGATGGTGTTTAAACTATGGCAGGCCAGTGCGTTAACCATTGGACCACGTCAGCCTAACAAGACTGATCCAACTAGGTATATTTCTGTACACCATAGGAATGTTAGCATGGGCCTCCACAAATGCATTTCCAGTTTTTCATGTCTTCGCTTATATCTTATATAACAGCCATTCGAGGGATGATATAGTCGCAATACAGTGGCTGGAACAATTCACGAATATCCCTCACGCACGATGGTTTGATCTGTCTTAGTCGGTCGAGTCACAACAGAGGCAAGGAAAACTAGAGAAGGCCAGTAGACACAATGGAAAGGTGACGGGGGGAGGGGAAGGGGGAGTGAGGGAAAGAAGTACGAGTAGTATTAGTTGTAGTGGTCATATAATTAGCGGAAGTGGGAGTAGTAGTTATAATGGTAGAGGTAGTAACAATAGTAATTATAATAGAAATATTGGAGGTAGAAGTAACAGTGTAGTAGTAAAGATTTATTTAGCAGCAGCAACAGTAGCAGCAACAATAGTAGCAGTAGCAGAAACAACAACAGTAGCAGCATAGATCTGCTGGCCCACACTGGGCAGGACTAATTATAAAGTAATGAGAATAAAGGGAAAAGAACACGTGTGTACAGTCCTGGACATTAATAAATGTCCTGAACTCTACACAAGTGTCCTTTTCCAGAATTTGTGGGTATCACTAGACCATTTACAACCTATTGAGAGTAAGTTTAATTTCAAGGGGATGGAGATAAAGTATCTCAACACTAACACATGTCCATAAGAGGTACAGAAGAACTGTAGTAGTCCTACTGACCCAGACTAGAGGAAGGGAGAGGAGGAGACAGTCGAATGACTAGTGTTCTGACACACCTAATAAAGAGCACAAGTGTTCGCCTTGCTGACATTAAATACTTTTTCTCTGCCATATTAAATATCACAACCATCATATTAACTGGGCCTCTGCTAAAACTGCTCTTTATCTGTCCTTCGAAGATCCAGTTTTGTCGAATCGGTCCTGATACGTAACATTTCTAACACGAATCTTAGTCCTGGCTCAATTTTTATATATGCCTGCCTTTGACGAAGAATTACACACATGTGCAACATCTGGGTATCTTTATTTGTAGACGTTTTGTCAACCAGTGGTTTTATCAATACGAGAATATAATGTGAAGAATGTAGAATTATATCTAAAAGACGAGGTAATGAGTCCCTCAGCCTTGGTGAAGAGCACCGTAGTCATGCACATACCTGCCTTACATTGTCCATATGCTCTAAACTTCAGAACACTCGTTATTTGACTTGACCTGACCTGACCTTTGCCGCCTCCGCCCTCTCTCCTCTTGACCTGTCTTCTGCCCTTTTGCCTTTCCTGTCTTCTAACTTCCCCCTTTCCCTCTATCTCTCTTCCTTCGTGTTCTTCCAGAGCCTGGGGCAGTGAGCCAAGCACAGTTCTTCTGTCACCTTGGGGAGAGATGTTAGTGTTGAGATACATTAACCTTCACCACCTTGAGAAGTAATATACTCTCATTACTCAGTCCTGTCCGGCGTGAGCCAGTAGATCTCCTGCAGCGCCTCAGGCTAAGGGACTGACCACCTCAAACTATTTCTCCAAGGTTGATGGACTGATTACATCATCTTTACCTCGCTACCACTACTTACAATACTTTCTCCTCTGTATTTGACTGATAAAGCCTACCCCGTAGGCGATAAGTTTCAACAGTGAACATACCCAACTGTTGTACATGTGTCTTACTCAACTATACTCTTATTTCTCTCTGTATTACGACTGAAGAAGCCCCTTGTGGTATGTACCTTTATCTACATGTCATTTATTCTGGCCTTCTCTACTTTTGTCCGGCCTCATTTGTGATTTGACAATGGTCTGGGAAGAACCGAAACATCGTCAGAGGTTTGCTTTCCCAAGTGTGGGTTATTCTTGAACCTCTGGACGATGGACAACCCTTTCTCAAATTCTGTGGCTTTCTCACAGACTATTTACAGCAAATTTCTCTATTTACGTTTAAGTTAGGTTAAGTTTAGTTAGGTAAGGTTTACCTAGGTTTAGTTAAGTTAGGTTATGTTTAGTTGGTTTTGATTATATTTAGTTAGGTTTGATTACAGCGTCCTTTATTACTTAAACTGTTATAATATACAACAGCGCAATATATAAAATACAAGATGATTAAAAGTTCTGATGCGAAGAGAAAACGTGGACCCACCCTTGTGTAGTTGACAGATTATGTCATATAATCACTGTTCAGGACTCTCTAAACAGTCACCCATTTGAATGTGTTAGCAACAATGAAATACTGTTTTAAGAACGAGCTCTGCTATCACTCATATAAAGTATTTAAGTAAATCATATCCATCACATCTGAGAGTGTCTTGTGACGAGAGAATCTATCACATCTGAGAGTGTCTTGTGACGAGAGAATCTATCACATCTGAGAGTGTCTTGTGACGAGAGAATCTATCACATCTGAGAGTGTCTTGTGACGAGAGAATCTATCACATCTGAGAGTGTCTTGTGACGAGAGAATCTATCACATCTGAGAGTGTCTGGTGACTAGAGAAGTGTTGTGGGTACTGCTCACCTTATGTTGCAGGATGATGCAGCCAGGGTGTGGTACAACCATGCCTGCAGGATGATGCAGCCAGGGTGTGGTACAACCATGCCTGCAGGATTACAGCCAGGGTGTGGTACAACCATGCCTGCTAGATGATGCACTAAGGGAGTGGTACAACCATGCCTGCAACAACAAACACATACCTACTCAGTATCTTCCACTCATTAATCTCAAGCAGTTTTGGAAACATACATGTATGGGGACCAAGTTACAATGTACCAACACTGTGCTCACACACTCAGCTCTAAGTCCACGCCAGATACATCTTCCTACGAGGCTGGTGTAGAGTGTCAGTCTAACGTTGTTGTGTTAGTCTTAAGAATTATCCTGAGACACTGTTAAGTTTCTTCCGCTTTCACTCACTTACGGTGTTCCCAAGCTATGATAGCTGCAGCTAATATGCAAACAGTAGTCATGATATATTTCTCATATCAATTACAGATCAAGGTGAAACCAGATCGACAAATCAAATCTGGGGTTTCTAAACGAGTCCAAGGTGGTGGTAGTAGTGGTTGTAACATTATTATTATTAACTAACAAACGTTAAACCCGTAAGAGTTATACAGTGCGTGGGATGAGCGGTGGAAATCGGATTTGACTGGAAGACAAGGAAGTTTGCCCTACATTATGAAGAATCCAGAAAGTTTCTTAACCTTGGGCTGCTGGTGTTTAATTTGTACCAAGAAAAGTGAAAACTTCTCCCGGTATGGTGAGCAGCTCGGTGGGAAACTCTTGGTGATTTTCCCGAGTGTTTCCGCTGGCGAAACGTTTCGACAATAAACTGTGTTGCAAATGTGTTTGTCTTGATTCATCAACTCGTCGTTACTA